>CM056998.1:98453729-99053729 GCA_029891345.1 Dryococelus australis | reverse complement strand
AAAAGGTTAATTTGAAAGTTGCTTTCTGTCTGTTGAATAAAAATTTTTGGTAAAACAGCTGTAATTAAATTATCATTTGTTACATTGTACCAATATTTTATTTTTAAATTTTTACTGATAATTCTCAACTCCAAATCGCTCTTTTCACTCAGTTCACTTATTGAAGTGGACTGCAACATTTTCAATTGTGATAAATAGGAATTAAAATTTACAAAGTAAATTAAAAAAAAAAATAAATATAAAAAATATAAAGGAACAAAATAGAAAAACTGTTTAAATTAATAATAATAAATTAAAATGCTATTAGTTATTTAACTCCTTGTTATGATAATAATAAAATTGTGAGTAAATGTATTTAATAGGAATACAAATTTATGAACTAAATTAAATATTTAAAGTTAAAAAATACGAAGGAAAAAATCGAAAAAATGATTTAAATTATTGATAATATTGTAATTGTTTAAATTAATTAACTTCCTGTTATGATAATTATAAAATCATTTTTAAGTATTTAACTTTTTGATATGATAATATTTCTCATTTAAACTATTTCTTACATATTGTTGTATAATTGTCCATAGTAGTTTTATGAGGAGAAAATAATGTTATAGATTTATTCTCAATATATAGTTTACATTTCATTGTTGGATAATAATCATGTTAAAATTTATTTAGAATATCTACTAATGTATTGTGTGATTTAGTATTTTTATGATTTTTGAGATGTATATTATAAATATATTTTCCACTATCGCATAGTACTTTCTCTTTACTTAACACACAGTAATGTCTGCCATATTCATCGGAAATTTTTTTACAGCTCTTCGTAGACAGAGGGCGGAGAAAGCGACAAGAGAGAAAGGAAAGAGATTGATTGAGAAAAGGCAAGAGATAAAGGAAAGAAAGAAATAGATGGAATGAAGAAGACAAGTGAGAAAGGAAAGAAAGAAATGAAATGAGAGAGAAAGGAAATTGAGAAGAGAGAGAAAGAGAGAGACAATACTAAATGGTAGAGCACAAATATGCAAGACAGTAGTAGCCTACAAGTATGAAGCAAGCCCCAAAAATCTTTAAAATTGTTCAAAAATTGGATTTTGGGTTTTTTACTGCTAGTTCCAGAACTTGGCTTTCCTTGGTGGAAAAACGGAAATTTAAAGGGGGGAAAAAAGGAAATTTGTGAAGGAAAAAATAATACTTTTTAGTAGAAAAACTGATTTAAAGGTTAAAAATGACCAATTTTGAAGGGAAAATGTGCAAATTTTGAGTGTCAAACAGGAAGTTCAAGATGGTGGCTGACGCCTCGGCAACTCTACCTACAGCCAAAACGTCCTAGAACATACCAGGCCTATCTACTGGTGATTATAGTCCCCTGTATGACATCACACACAATGTCGCCTCACCAAAAATAAAAATATTGAACACATTGCAGTATTAGTAACGTCGAATATACTACCCACCTTGGATATACAGAATGGACATTGGCTAATCGGAACTTAACCAGTGTCTAGGTAAATAACAGACTTTCATACTGCAAGTGGGAACCTCTTAACTTTTCATTTAAATTGCTCTAAAATGTGTAGATATGGAAAACAGGTTCTCGCGCAGCCCCGAAAAGAATAGGGTGTTTACTACTAAAATTACCAGAAACAATATGAATATGCCAATAGGGTTGTTTAAAAGAAATACAATTAACAATGAAATAAAATATTGTAAATTCGATGAAAAATTGCCAAAATCAAGAAAATTTAACCCAAAGTCAAGCAAATTAAAGTCTCGGCCTCACCCTCCATGTAGAATTTTCCATTTATATATCATAATTCCCTTTTCATTGAAGAAAAAGTGAATACATTGTTACTACAGCATTATCACAATTCACAATCGCCTTCAAATTTAGTCGTCAAACTTCATCAACATGTTATATGGTGATCGTAAAATGGCATTAATCTGTTCATAATTCTCGAGAAAAAAAATGGCATGACTACTTAACGACTTTTCTGAATTTATGTTTGTACTTCATCATAACGTATGTTTCATGATTGATTAGTAGTAGTTTCGTAATAAGTGTCGGTATGCAACTGAAATAAAGCTACAACCAATAATTCAACATGGCATGTGAGGCCGAGCCTTAAGCCAAATTTGCATGCAAAATCAAGCAAATTTAAGCTAAAACCAGCTGATATAAAAATGTGATTCAAAATTGATACCACAAATTGTATGAAAAATCGAGAAATTCAATGAGAAATAATACAATTTATAAAATTCATACAATCTAAACATTGAAAGAGAATTCAATATCATACATCGATGTCCCATTTTCATATCTTTTAAACCTTTATATGTTATAAATCTTGTCTCATTTATTAATTTCAAACTATTTTTATCAGTTATATTTCTATAGCGATCTGGTAATGTAATCTATAATTTTCCATTTAAAATACAATAATATTATTTTCAAAACTTGGATTTATTAATTTGAAATTCTCTAGTAGCATACTTTTTATTAATTTCAGGATCCTGTAGTTTTGTAAATTCAAAAGATTTGTTTAACTTATTGAGAAACGATTGCATTTTTTATTAATTATAAAGATATAAATCTATTAAGAAGGATAAATAAAATAATCGTTGCAAAATGAAATGAAAAAAATATTAGATATTTTACACATCAGAATTTTTATTTTTGGATGATGAAAAATGCAACTATTGTTTACACAACAGTTATTTATTTTTAGTATATGTATAATGTAAACACAGTTTATACATTAGATTTTTATTTTTTATAATATGAAAAATATAAATACCATTTAAACTACAAAGGACAAACATGCAACAATATGTAAAAAAATAGCAAGAAATATTATCACAACAAGAAGTTAGATAATTAAAAAATATAATCAATTAATTAAACACTTTTTTTCAATTTCATCCCTTTATATTTTTTCTATATTTTTTTACTTCATAATTTTTTTTACTATATATTTTTCTTATTAAGTTTTCTTCTTATAAATCCACACATTACACAAATGCATTAAAAATATCTGCGGAAAATCACACTGCTTTAAAAGTGGTGGAGTTAGGAATTATAGCTAAAAGCATAATAATAAAAACTATGTATAATCTAAGAAAATATGATTTAATAAGATGTATTATAACATAATGTTATAAAAGAATGTGAAAATTTTTTTGTTAGGGAAGACACTTTGAAATTTTGCCTTACTGTATTGTTGTCAAAAATTATATGAACAGGATAAAATAAATAAATGTAAATAATTCATTTTTATAATGATATATTTTATAAAGAAGAAAATAAAAATGATAATAAAAATGATAAAAAAAAAGGAATATCCTATTTTCAAATTACATTTATTTGACTTATAACTAATTGCTAATTTTATTTCTCGCTTTTCCAAAAAAATCAGGAATAAACAGTTTTCCAAAAGTTTACCTTCTTCAATTGCTAATGTTAGAGATATGTTCAAATATTTACCTTTTTTAAAAAATCCTAATGATTAACAGATGATCAAAAGTTTGCCTTTTTCACATGTTGAAGCAATCAAATAAATGAAGATAAAAAGAATTTAAAAGAAATATTTCCTTTTTCTACTAATGTATGTGAAAATAACCAAATTAAATAAATAATAGAATTTACACAATTATACAGCTTTTAAATGTATATTATCAACATATAACATTGAAAATATCTTAAATTTAGTAACAACGAATCATTTTTTAACTTCAGTAAAACCTAAAATATTTGCGATAATACATGTTCATCTTAAGAATTTTGGAGAAGTGAATGTTCACATTGATCAAAGTGCAGTGAAAATAAAACAATTAAAAGGTTTTGAAATTTCATCAGATACTCATACACTGTTGGACAAAGGAGAAATTAATTAGTATTTCAAATACATAAAAAAGTAATAACCGCAGGAACAACTCGCTTAGAAAAATAGAGGGTTCAAATAGGAGATTACATAAAATAAATGAATTACAACTATTTATAAATAAATATAATCCATTAACTGGAGCTTTATATATTGATATACCAGAAAACATAAAAATAATAAAGCATGCATTAACACAAAAAAATGAAGATCAAAAAATTTTTTTGGGCATCAAGTCTGCATTATTTTCAGCAGACAAAGATCCACAGAGAGTAACTAAATATTTAAATGTGAGACTTCATATTGATTAAATAATACATAAACATGAATATCGATTTAAATTTGACGATATACCAAAACAGAAAATCAAATTAATACAAATGTGTACACTTTTGAAGGCAAATTTGAAGTAAATCCATTAAAAGTTACAAAATGCAAAAAGGATAACCATAAAAATTATCTATATTTAAAAAAATGAAAGAAACTCGAATTATTGTTGGATAAAAGAGACTGCTCTCAGCACAAAAAATTATCAAAAATAAAACTTATATGTTACATGTGTCTTCGAATTTTTACATCTCAGGAAAAATTAAATAATCATATAGTCGACTGTTCTAAAATGAGCCAGTAAGAATTAGTTTGCCATCAGACAGTAAGCAAATATATTTTAAAAATTACCAACGAAAGTTACTTTTACAATAGTAGCAAATTTTTAATATATACTAAAGAAAATATCAATCATTCAGCAACATCCAATGGAAATAAAAAAAATTAAATTGATCCAAAAATATCCAGTTTTAATAGATGATATTAATAATGGTTTATATAATGAAATAATATATATATAAACTTACTAATGCACAAATAAATACCATTGATTAAAGGTTGTATGATGAATCAGTTAGAATGAAATATCAGATTAATGAAGTTTCTGAATTTTGTTATATTATAAATAGTGATGATGATAATTATAAATCACCAATTGTGTGCCGAGGTCCAAATTCACATTTAATTTTAATGAATTCATGGAAATTAGATGTATAAAGGATTGGGGAAATATATTCACAACCAGAAGCAATGCATCCAATAACATAAGAAGAAAAAGCAATATTAAAAAAATCTATAAAATGTGGTATATGTTAATGCAAATATATAAAGAATAATACAAAAGGAGATCTCTATAGTTATTATATAACCAGAAAATTCACTATACCTGTTTGTTTATCATGTAAATTAGTTTTAAACTTCCTGATTTTGTTCCAATTAATTTCAATAATTTAGATGAGTATGGTCCACTTTTATTTATTAAATATCTAGGCTATGAGGAAAAATCAATAGATTCGCTTCCAAATAATGAAGAAAAGTATATTAGTTTTGAATGAAATATAAAATGAGGTTTATATATACTTATTTTGTACAGTAGTTTCGAAAAACTAGCATCCAATTTAACAAAAGAACAATTGAAACTAATCATATATGGACAGTTAGAAGAAATTTGAAGAAACTAAACTACACTTGGCCAAAATTGAATTTTACAATAAATAAATGAATGTGACATAACTGACGATTATTATGAACTTGAAAAACTTGTATGGAATTAATTTAATATGGAAAATTTTGGTGAATGTCATTGTTTCTATTTAAAAAGTGATGTATGATTGTTGGCAGATATATTTGAAAACTTTAGAAATACATGCATATGGGTTTGATCCAGTGTGCAATGTTAAATGTAACAAATCCACCTTTGTATTTATTACACGATTATGATATGATTTTAATGGTAGAAAAGGGAATTAGATGAGGACTATCACAATTTTGCAAACAGTATGTTAAAGCAAATAATAAATATTTAGAACATTGTAATTCAAATCAAGAGTCTAACTACCTAGCTTACCTCGATGCAAATAATCTGTATGGTTCGGCAATGTGTCTATATTTACCATATATTAGCTTCGAATTAATTAATATCAGAAATTTAGTTCAGATTTCTTGCGAAAATATTTATCAAATTTGAAGGAAGATTCACATCATGCATACATATTAGAAGTTAACTAAGAATATCCTTAAGAACTGCATAAATTGGATAAAGAACATCCATTTTGTCCAGAAAATCAGATAATTGCAGAACAAATAAATCTAAATTGTTAATAACTTTATTTAAGAAACGAAAGTATCTAATAAACTATTATAATTTGAAACAATGTCTGAATAATGGATTAAGACTTACTGAAACACATACAATATTGAAGTTTAATCAGATGAATGTAATGGTAAAATAATGAAAAAAATCTGTTTGTTTTAAGAGATGAAAGGCATGCATATAGAGTTGATAAAGAATATACAAAAATTTAAGGTGTAGAGAAGCATGAAGTTAACAAGAGTATTACATTTGACTATTTCAAGAAATGTGTTTAATGATAAAATCTCCTATAGAACTATAAATATATAGACATTAAAATGTATAATTTTATTAAATTTTATAATTTAAATTCATTTTATAATTTTAAATAATTTTTAAGAAGTTTAATTAATTTTTATAATTTTAATTCATTTACACAATTTTAATTCATTTACATAATTTTAATTCTTTCTATAATTTTAATACATTTTATAATTTTAAATTCATTTTATAATATATTAGGATCTTCTATATCTACATTTTATATAATGTATTAGTATCATTTATATCTACATTTATAATATATTGGTATCATCTATATCTACATTTTATGGATCTAAAAGTTCTGGAATATTTAAACATGCATCTTAAACATGTATTTAAAAAATACATTACAAACATGTATTTTAAACATCTTTAATTTATAAAATAATGACAATACCAGTGGCATCAAATTCAATTAGATTTCCATTTTCATCTCATATTTCCAAGACAATATAATTAAACCCTTCATTATAAAATTTAAAAAAAATTTGGCAAGGTTGTTAATAAAAAATGTAATCTCCAAAAACAAACAAAATTTTCAATGGAAAACTAACGATTATATTCATTTCTAAATGGCCATATTCTTTGCATTATATAAACATATCATTTTACAAGTTACACTGAATATTTATTGTATTAAATGGGTCAAAATGGGGTAATTTAGTTCCTATAACAATTTTTTTCTTTCTCAATAATGATATTTCTCTCAAAACAAAGGATATCATATAATCAATCGTCAAATTGAATATTAAAAGTACATTTAATTGATATTTTATTTTTCACATAGTCGTATGTTAGTTCAATGTTATTATTTGAAAATGGTTGAATTGTATTTATGGTTTTCATTGATGTTGTACTATTATGTTGTCCTCTAGAGATTTTTATAACTTCTTAATTATCAATCAAAATTATAGAAATGTTGTTTATATTTGGTGTTACAAATCCTGCATTTGAACTAATCAATGAAAAGGATTTGTCATTATGAATGAAATCATAGTGAAATTTCTTCTTTAGTGTGAAACTATTATTGCTTAACAACTTTATTGTCCATTTAATAAAGTAATATTTTATTAAATGAAAAAAGTTAATTGGGGTGTTAGGGTTTTAATTTCTAAAGAAAAATCGAAAAATACATAATTGAGAACAATTACCTGAGAACATGGGGATCATAATAGTGTGTATGAGTAAATCTGTAAAAACTAATTTGATGTTAAATTTTATTTATAAGAAAGAATGGTAAAATTTTAATTAATTTTATGTTTGTTCAAGAATTTTAAATCAACCCAAATCTGTCCTAGTACAAAAATATATTGATGCATTATCCAATCCAAAAAGCTAAAGGTTAAAGAAAAAATGGGATACTTTTTTGATAATAATGGTGAAATGATTCCTTTAGATCAATCTGTAAAATTATACTCTCGTATATATACTCTCGTATGTAATTTTACGCAATCAATATATAATAT
The DNA here is from genome assembly GCA_029891345.1 of Dryococelus australis. Lineage (NCBI taxonomy): Eukaryota > Metazoa > Arthropoda > Insecta > Phasmatodea > Phasmatidae > Dryococelus > Dryococelus australis. The sequence goes on along the minus strand of CM056998.1, from coordinate 99,045,939 downwards.
CTGAATATTTCACTAAAGGAAGGCATAACATATAGATGTATTTTAACTAGCACAAACTTATTCGAAGTACCTAAACAACTAGTAAGTGGTAATATAAATTTTCTATGTATACTTAAACAAGTGATACTAACACAAAGCAGATTTATAATTTATCACATTACATTTGAGTAGATGAAAGAAAGAAGTAAAGTACAGAAATAAAATCAAAGACTTAATTTTTAAAATTTTTGCGTAATACTCAGTCTATTTTAAACCCCTTTTCATGAATTTAGAAGATATTTTATGAACGTAAAATGTGTATTATGAATGTAAAAATGTATGTTATGAACGTGAAAATTTAAATTATGAACCAAAAAACATATATCACAAACATAAAAATGTGCATTACAAATGTAAAAACTTATGTTACGAACATGAGTTGTATGTTATGAACATAAATCCATGTGTTATGAATGTAAAATATCCGTTATGAATGTAAAAATGTGTGTTATGAATATAAATATTTTTGTTAACATACAAATGTGCGTTATGAACAAAAAATACGTGTTATGAATGTTAAATTATGTGTTTGAAATGACTGACCTAACAAACCCTTTAAATATTTTTGTATAAAAATGAAGGGTTTATAATCATTTCCACTATCTTAAAAATTAATTGAATGCTATCCATATAAGAGAATTGGACAGAGGGTTCTTTCAATTTGTAAAATAATTAATTAAATAATTAAATAAACAAAATAAATAAATTTATATATGGTAGCCTAAATTTGCTTTCAAATATTGATAAAAAAAAGTTTGAAATTTCTTCAAAAAAAATTTCAAGAATATCATAACATTTCTTGGTTCGATGATAACCTCAATAAAGAAACAATTAATTTATTTAATAAAACAAGACTTGGTGTTAAGAATGATATATTTAGTAGGAATTCATTAACCACAAAATGGAATACATATATCTTAAAATGGTGTTTTGCATTTTGAAATTATTCAATTAAAAGTTAACTGAAGAGGCATTTAGAATTTGGTAAAATCATACAATTAGAAATTTGTTTTTGATGCGAAGTTTCCAGAATTAGTTATATCTTACCAACAAAATAAACATAAAAATATGAGATCATCTTGGATTTGTCGAAATAAATTATTTTCACATGGTAGTGAAATAGCTCATGCATTTCCTCCAAATCTACCAAATTGTCTTGTTGAAATTCGTGCCAATAATCAGGAGTATTGGTTTAATGATGAGAAAAACACTCCTAAAAATAAAGTTAATTTACTGGCAGTTTTGATCCCTAGATTTGGCAATGCAATAGGTCTTCAACATACAAATAATAAAAATGTGGTAATGTATCCATTTATAAATTACAATTTGTTTGATTTGCAACTATATGACATTCAAAACATTGAAAATTTTTATGGGTTACCACGACAAAATAGTTTTAATGATAATGATAATGAATAAATTTATTTATGTAAAAGTAAATATACAAAAACATTTTTAATTATTGAGAGTTACAACAAAATAATCAATAAGCCATTTTGATATTATAATTGTTTAAGGTTTTACCAAATGATTTCAATAATTTATTTAAATTGCAAAAACCCTCGGATGAGTTAGATCTGTAATATTACCCTAGTTATAATCTTATTAGTGGCTATTCAGAAGGATTTTCTTAATTTGGAATATGTGGTGAAGATAAAATAAATGATTTTTTAAAATTCATCTTCAGGAACAACTTTTATATTTTTGAAAGGATGTATTATGTCGAAATTGACGAATGCCATTTCCAGATAAAATGGAATGACCTAATTAGGAATAAATTTCCTCATATACCAAATACGATAATCAGCTTTTAGATACATAAATGGTTGACTGTATTACTTTACTAATGAAACTTTAAGTGAATATAATGAATTTACAACTAAATAGACTATATTTGGCAAAAATTACATTTCCTTATTTGGTAAAAAGTATGAATCATATAATTAAATAAAATTAAAGATATTGTTAATGATTAATAAACTCTAACCCTTTAAGGGGTAAATATAATTACACAAAAATATTAAATTTACAGACCTTTAAGGGGGGAGGTAAAACACTCCTCTTATTTACAGTGAAGAAAACCCTATTTCAAAATCACAAAACATATGTTTTTTAATCCAGGAGTTATGAGAATTATCAAAACCTAACCATTTAACATAAATTTTATAACCTTTAGATTTTAAGACTTTGTCAATCAAATATTCGTTGGGGTACTTAGCTTTCAGTATTACGTATTCATAAAACCTTCATTTTATTTGTTATCCTGTACTATCTTTTTGTTTGTAAGTAGGTACAGCATATTTTAATACCGTAACAATGGTAAGTAATTCTGTTGTCTAGTTAGAAATGTAACATTTTTTAACAATTCTTATAAGTTTGTTAACATGGACAATGTTACCAACTTTATATATTTTGGTTCAGTAAACATATTCACAAAATCTGCTAGCATGAAATTTGTTTCATTTTTACTTTTAATTTCAATGGGTTTCATGGCGATAGTTCTACGTTTTGTACTGTTGTATTCTTTCACTAAATCCTATAGTATATTTACCCATTTATAATTACCATTCAGAGCAAATTTATTCCACATCCTATTTTTCATTGTGTGATTATATCGCTCTACAACACTAGCCTTCAGTTCACTGAATGTTTAATAATGACTGATGTTATATTTTTTCATGTCCTTTAAATGACTTATAAAATTCAGAGCCATCATCACTTTGTATGTTATGTTGTTTTCTTTTCATCAATATACATTCGAATCCATTTACTTCAGTTTTGGCTGTTTTATCTTAAATCGGTATAGGAAATGCATACTTAAAAAAAAATTAACGATTTTCATAATATACTTGTATCTATTTATTATATGTGATTTACCTTTCAAATTACCGGTCTCCATCTCTACACGATCAATTTGTCATAAATCATCAATTACATACAATATTACATGTCTTCTGGAACAATTCATTCTCGCAGGTTTTATAATTTTTTGATTATTCCTTCTGTTATATAAAGCAAACTTTTTTTAAGAATGTCGATGTATTGGAATTACATATCGAACATTTACTATTCGGAACTAGTTGAAATTTTTGAATTTATAATTTTTACATTATTATTTTTAGTAAACTTCATCCAGATCTAGCAGCAAATATGCTCTATTTAATAGTAAAAAATATTTATTTTATATACTTCACGAATATTTCTTTTGTAGACATTAATCCATCATATAAAGATAGTTACTAGTTTTATTTTAAAACTAAATTATCACGTCTGTTAACATCAAAAGGCTTACTGTAATCTTTTTGGATTAGATCCCATATAAGAGTCACAGTTCGTCAGGTAAGTAGAAATTAGCAGTAATTATTTTATAAACAGTACAATCCTATCAAAAAGAAAACAAAATTCGGTTATTATCCAAGTGAAATTATTATTTTTTAAATTCAGGTAAATAAAATATGATAATTTTTATCCTTGCATTTTCAGCTTTCGAGTTAACACGACATTTCATTAATTCTACAAATATAAAGAGAAACATAGTATTTGTATTAAAAAAATGTTACTTATTTGATCTCTTAAAGCAGAAACAATAATACATGTATATCTTATCTACATATTGTATTAAATCAGAAACAATAGTATGTATCTTGACTCTGCATCTGTTTTTAAAGCAGAATCAATGGAATCGCATATTTAATCTACATATGTTACTAAATCTTTAGAAATAGTCTCAAGGTTTTCATTTAAATCTTCAACAATAGTGTCAAAGTTTCTATTTAAAGATTTTATTAATGGCTTCCGAAATATATGTAATTTAATTACAAAGAAATTTTATTGCAAAATCCAAATCCTCTCTAAATAAATGTTTTATACAATTAAACATAGGTCTCCACTGATAACTGGATAAAAATTATAAACTCGAGTATCATTGAAATAAATATTTCTCATTTTGAAGTTATTAAGTTGTTAGGAATATTACCTCCATATGGATCAAAGTAATAAAGATTATTTTCTTTGAAATAACAAATCCAGCGAATACCAGAATTTTCTGAAGTTACAAAATTAACCACAGCATATGCATTTTTGTGTATTCTTTATGTTTATTCATCAATCATATAAACATTTCTTAAATGCTTAATATTTAGTATTTTTACGTATTTTTCAAAATCAAAATTAGATAATGATGATAAACTCAATTTTTTTTTGGTCTCCCTCTCTTTATAACTTAATTTCCTGATTTATTCTCCATTGCTAAGTTATGTGTCTGTTCTTACTGTTCTATACTATTTTTTATTTTTCTTGTTTCTTCAACTGAATTGTAAATTGTACTGGCTCCTCCGACTAAAGCTCCAAGCACACCTAAAACTGGAATTAAAAATGGTAGAAATCCTCCTTAACGTAAACCACTTCCTGATTTTTCTTTGAGTGCCTTTTTAATTATTAGTGGTGGCAAAGTTAATTAAAAGCCTTTGCCTTCTTTCAGTTTTTTATTTTTCATTCAAGCTGATCTTTTGTTAAAAATTTGTCTATATCCATATCTCTGAGTTGATCTATGGTTACGTCGAAAGTTATATTTATCTTCATTTATATAGGAAAAAATATTATTACTTAATATATTTCAATAACAAACCTAATTTTCTTTTTGTAAACATGGCTGAAAGAATGGTGGCTGAAGCAATTTTGTCACCAATTGGAGTATCTTTATCTAACATAATATCCTTAGCTTTTTTTGCAAAGTTTTGTCAGACGAATGTCTAGATTCTAAATCTTTATTGTCTCTAAGCAATTTCATGATATTTGCATGTAACATCTAATTTATTCATTCCTCTGTCATCTCTTCCCAGTCTTTAATTCAATGTTGTGAATTGGCCACAATAACTATAGCCTGGCAAATGTATTTCAGGCAGATTTAAGTTGTTTGGTGCCCAGTTTATTATTCGTCTGCCATGTTGTTCGAAATTCCAATATGAACGAGGAGTTACATTTTAAAACTCTTATAAGATGTAGACTTCATTTAGGATATTTAATAAAAAAATTCAGAAACCTTATTGTTCAACGTATTCATTATGCTTACTTTTCCACTGTAGAAACTGTTTTCCTACATTTTATCCGCTGTAAATAACTAAAAACCTAACAATCAATTTCCTTACATCACCCATCAAAATGTATTCTTTTGCTAAACTGTTGTTTTTTTATGCCTTCTCCAGATCTAGGAGTTCTTGGAGAAATCATTCTTTCAGGCGTCTTTGGCTCTGATCTTGGATGTGATTCTTTTATATGTTAATCATAAATTGGTTTAATTATATTTATGTACTTCCAACATTTATTCAAGCTTATTTCTTAAAAGGATAATATTTTTTGAATGCAGCATTGGTTGATAAAATAATTTCAGTGTAATTTTCATAGTCATTATCAGTATCTGCTTGTGTTTTTTTGTTAAATTAGAAAGTCCTTCTGTTAATTTATATTCTTTATAGTAAAAATATATTTTATCATCACGAATCATTACTTTTGTAACCCCAATGTAAAAATTATGTGCATCTCCTCGCAAACCATACAATGTATTGATAACATTAATATTTTAAGGAATTATTTTTCCGAGAATTCTAGTAGAATTTTTTATGGGTTCGATTCCCGTTTGCTCTTCCAAATGAGGAGATTTATGTTTTGAGAATAATTCTCTTTCAAATGATACTTCTTCTGGTGTTGGTGGATAATCTAACATCTTAGCTACAATGGGAACTTACAGCATTATTAAACTTTTATTTTCTTTACTTGTTCTACCTTTTAACCAATATTTCGTAATATATAAATTAAAGGTTGTTCTTTCTTCTAATTTCTTTCATACTCTGCCTCATGATTCTTTTTATGATTTTTGTAATTTTCAATGAGTAATTTAAATCGAGAAACTTCCTTTGATGAATATTTCATTTATATATGATTTTTTTTCTTAAAAATGAGTATAAAAGTATTGAGAGTTTTGAAATACAAACTTCTCCAACAGATCAAACTAGGGTGAATTGAAATGTTTTCAATAATAGAATTAAATTTGATTTTCCTATAGGTGATGCATATTCTGTGCCAAATGGTGTCTATGTTTACGAAAAATATAGATTACTAAAGAGAGATAACGCTGGAGATGAGGCAAAATATGATAAATTAAATAATATTGACGTTTCTTCTAACTTTTTTTCGTTTTCAGTTTTCTAGAGTAGAAATCGCAAAACATGGCAATGTTATCGAGGCTGTTGACAAACCTGGAATAACTTCAACAATGATGTTAAGATCTCCAAGTGAACAAAATTATATAGGGTTCGCTGGTGATAACAAATATCGAGTAAAATCTGTCCATAGTGATAAAACAAATGAAATAATCTATCCTATGAGATATATGTTAGCCTATATCAGAGATATGAATGAAACTCACTGGAAAGGTGGTTATAAAAATACCTTTTTTTTTTCTAATTCATCTGATAACAATTGTTTATTTGTTTAACAAACTGCGAACGCAAATTGCACACTTGAGAGACGTTATGGTTGTCCGGGCAAAATTGTTATTCAACAGTTAGAAACTATGTGGCCTATTGTTGAATATGAATCAAACACTGTCATTGCAATTAAAGAAAAAATATCCAAACAACCTAAACTGCGTGTAGTTTTAATTATTGTCAATTTTTAGAAAAAGAAGTTCCTGCTGGATCAACTGTTTTTAACTTTGATATATAAGATCAGTTTATTAATTTAAAATTTGACATGCCTGATTCTGTAATTGTAGGTTTTAAAGCTAATAGACGAAATCGTGCTGAACTGTATGTTCGTTTCTATGGTTGTTGATCACTGTAATGTAAGAAATATTTATGCTAAGAATGGAAGAAATGAAATTTTTCCAAAAGAAAACTGGTATTCAGATATTTAAAATGATCTTTGCTTAAAATTGTTTCTTGCTTATAATGATTTTTAATAATTATTTGAAAGAAAGGATTACTGACAATATATGTAACTTTTTTTAAATTAATAAATTAAGGAAGGTAACGTTTTTTACAGAAGCAACAACATGTTTCGATAGTTTAGTACAAAATCTTAGAAGTATAGTTAAGTTGTAAAAAATTTTAAAACTTCAAAATTTTTTTAGAAGTAAACTTAAGTTGTGTTATCGAATAACATTAATTCTCCTTGTTTCTTATATGTATAAATTGTATGATGTTGCGTATTTTTGAGAATTGAATCGAAAAATGACATATCTAGGAACGTGAAAAAGTTGTTTCAAAACGAGAAATTTGCTTGATTCTGCTTGCATATTTTGCTTAAATTTTCTTGATTTTGGGCATTTTTCATTTAATTTCAGATACTAACTTTTCTTATTTCTTGTATTTTTCAAATAACCCTATCGGCATATTCAAGTTATTTACTATTATTTTAGTAGAAATCGCCCTCTTATTTTCGGGACTGCGCTAGAACCCGCATTTCATATCTAATAAAGTGTCCCCAGTACATTCCGAATTCTGATGTCATATGAAGTTTTGTTTGAGTATTTAGAACGATTTAGTTTTTTTTTTTTTTTAACTGGAGTGTATCATAGCCTATTCCAGTTCGTGGGACGAACATCATCACCGTGTCGAACTAGTCATGTAGAGATTGGCCATCCACAATTTGACCAGATCTGCTGATAAGTCCTCGATATTAAAGGGCCGCCCAAATCTCTCTTCACATATTCTCTCCACGAGTCAACCAGCAAACTGAACATAGCCACTTCGTAAAGAGCAATATACAGTAACTCGGGCACACATTAATTGCAGAAAGAATTATTTGGTGGAAGTCATACTAGTGGCCAAAGCCATTACCACATGAGAAAAGTTTAAGATGGGGCATCTCAATTTCGACCAATTTTTCACCTGTCAGCCACACTATTTCTGCCCAGCAACAAAACGTAATTTCTACTTAATAATGGAAATTCTACCGACAATTCCCTTAAAACCGCAATATATTGCAGAAACTTAACATGACGTGATGAAATGCTCTAATTTTGTTGTGGAAACGCCAAGTCGTTATCGTGGGCTACCTTGGAAAGGACATCTACTATGACGTATACCGGCGTTGTCGGGGAGCTTGCTCATTGAGTGGGCTGGCAGACAAGACACGGCAGTTCCAGCAAGGCGACCATGTCACACACCCAAGAGGAGCAAGACTTACGTGGCACTGTCCTATGCTTGCTGGGAGAATTCCTAGTTCTCAGCCGATAGCACTAGAGTGGCACAATTTGTGGCCGCGCTGGCAGAGTGAAGGCACTGCAGCACTGCTAGTGAAGATGTTGCCAAATAAATAATTTATATTGAACTCTGTGGACACCCAAATATAAATTGTGCCTCCTGATTGAAACAGGCTAATTTATAACGAGCAAGGCCCCACATTGTGGGAGAAAATCTTTGTTTTTGGCTCTTTAAAAGCGAGGGAAATATGCAGGCTCTAGGAGAAGCAGCTCCTTGACTTCATAGACAAGATAAGTATTCGTCATTATATGTACATTTATATATAATGAATAAAAATACTTTTTCAATATGTAAAGAAAATTTTGTAACAAATATATATTTAATAAATTATGCATGTAATCAAAATCCCGCATTATGCTTGTAGGTATATCACCGATTGAAATTAATTTTAATAGGGTGGAAATTACAGAATTTTTATGTCTATAAATCTAAGGCCCGATATCTCGTGGGGTCAAGGTCAAGCTCGTCTGCATCCAATATGGCTGTAGTAATCTGTAATGTATTATGCTTGCTGACTTTTATGCCTTGCTCCTCAATTTTTTCTAGATCATTTAAGGTCATGGTTTCAAGGTCATGGAAGTCTGCAATCTAATATGGCGGAGTTAGTGTTTAATGTCTTATGCCTGATGATTTTTACGAATTTTTTATCGTATTTTTGTTTTCAAGGCCATTAATTTTCATAGGGTCAAGGTCGAGGTAGTATGTATCCAATATGGTGGTAATAAAGTAATGTATTAAGCTTGCTGACTTTATTGTATTTTTCTTGTGTTTTTGTTTTCAAGGTCATTAGAGGATATGGGGCAAGGTAAAGGTAATCTGCATCTAACATGGCAGTAGTAGTCTCTAATGTGTTATGCATGATGACTTTATTATGAATTTGTTGTCGTGTCTTCATTTAAAATTCAGTCAAGATCATGGGGCCAAGGTCTGGGTAGTTCGAATCAAATAGGGTAATCTAATATGATTTCTGACATGGATTTTTCTCGTGTTTTTATTTTTCAAACTCATTCCAGGTTAGCCTGCATCTAACATGACAGTAGTAGTCTGTAATGTGTTATGCTTGTTGACCTTAATAGGTTTCTTCTAATGTTTTTGTTTTTAAGGTAATTCTAGGTAATTTGGTCAAGGTCGAGGTAGTCTGCATCTAATATGGTGGTAGTAGTTAGTAATTATATATACTTGTTGACTTGTATGTATTTTTTTGTCGAATTTTGGTTTTCAAGGTCATTCAATGTCATTTGGCCAAGGTCGTGGTATTTGGCTTCCAATATGGTGGTTGGATGATGTCTACCAAGATGGTTGTCTCCTACCAAGATAATGGTTATCTGCTAAGGTAATGGTAGACTACCAAGATAGCGGTTGCCTACCAAGATGGCGGTCGTTTACCAAGATGTCAGTCGAACGAATGGCGAGATACAGCCTACCAAGTTAGTTGACTGGTTATGGGCGAGGGGGTGGAAACTTGTCTAATTTGTTTGGAGAAGGGTGGTAGAGGGAACTTAGGCAAAGATAAGTTTAAGTAATTAATTTTAAATATTTTTGTTATTATTTATAATAATATGCTTTTTGGGATTTTTTGGGATCTTTTTCTGAAAAACTGTATGGTGTTCTAGTGTCAGTACATTGTGTTTGCGCTCAATAAGAACGTTCATCACGCTGATTGTAGTAGATTGATTCTTACCATTACCTGGAGAATTTCACCACCTTTCACACATTCAAAAGAAAGAAATCTTAGTTGTGAACTCAGCATGAAAAATATCATACATTGTTTGCACAGCAAAATCATAGCATTATACCAATTATTAGGTTGTGTAGGGTAAAAGGAATTAACTACCCTATTAAAAGAAATACAGCTCTCATTAAATCTGTTTAATGGTATTCTTGAAAAATACTTGGTTGTAAATGCACACAACTTTATAACTGTTCTCAAAAATGTCTTGAAAAATGGCATTGTCTTCATGGCTTATTGAGCAACTGGAATTGATACTTGTCATACTTAGAAAAGTTCTTGCAAAAATAAGAAAATCATTATTCGCACAAGTCAATAAAATTGTTATGTTTGGCACCAGCTCTATCGGCCAGCGAAAGAAAATACTCTAGCTGAACTCAAGGTGCACTATGGGAAGCAGTACATAGCTGCTGTCAGCTTTGCTTGTACAGATGAAAATAAAAAAAAGTCCAAAATGGCAGTAGTTTCCTCATAAAGTAAAATTAATAAAACATGATATTTCACTTCTCTCAATTAAAATGGTCATTTCACAGGCCCACGCTTAACAGCGTAACATAACGTGTGCCTGGGTAATGGTTCTCATGATTAGTGAATCTCTCCAAAACACATACATCCATTAATTATGGGCCTGTTGTTTGCCTGCTTTATGACTGTATACTCTTGTGCTCACTACTGACGACATTATTTTAACACCTTTATACTGCACTGGTACTTTAACATTTTCAGATGTGGAGAGCTCACTCGGGTAGATGCTTCACCTTCAGAGCCTAGTCCAATAAGAAATTTGCTGGCCTTAACCAGCAGCTATCTACGTGGATTTTGGCGCAATAATCCCATATCCAATTACAGTCAGTTTTCTGTAGGAAACTGGCTGAGATTGCAATACCGGAACTATGACACTGGCTGGAGCTGTCAAAAACTGCTGTTGTACCCTGACATCACAAGGCGAGGACAAAAAAAAAACTACTCCTTTGTGCCAGCCTATCTTATCTGTGGCGTGCCCTCGCCACTTCAAAGTCATTAAAATACATATTATACACAGAAAAATACTGTTTTAAAATATAATTCACCATTTCTACATGAAAATTAAACAATTCAAACATAACTGCATTAAAATTAATGACTTTTAAAATTACTGCGCACTTTGCAAAAAGATTCTAAATTACAAAGTTTCAAAAATAGCGGGAACCTTAAGAAAAAGGTACAGACACCAAATTCTCTACAAAACTTATAACAACCATAAAAACTGGCAAAAAAAACATTTAAGAATTATTGTGAAAATAAAGAGTTCACCGAATGTAAACAATATTACTCCAGAACATGAAAACGCATTATTAAAAATACAAATAAACAAGCTTAAAAGGTGTTTAACTCAAATACATGTGTTGAATATGGTAAATAAACACTTCACCTTGGCTAATAAACATACAGAGTACATAAAAACATGCAAATGAAGTAAACAATGTAAAATATAGGTAAACAAAGTTAGTAAACAAGGGTGCAAGCTGTGAGACAACACATACTGTATTATTCTGTACATCACATATGTCATCACAGCTTAGGGGGCATGGAATAAATCAATACAGTACATCATACATACATTACATAGTTAACAATAAATCAAACGACACACCAAAAATAAAATACAGTAGTTTCCAGAAAAATGAAAACTAATTACCATAACAAGCGTGTGTAAACAATCGTAACTCTAATTCAATGCAACATTAATGCTTTTTAAAGCCAAAATACACATGCATGGTTTAGTAGGTATTTAGTATTAAATCATTTACACACATTCACAAAATCTTTCTACTTTTTCCTAAACTTAACATACTTGTGTGATCTATCTAGAACATAAAACAGATGAATACACGCACTTTAAATACACTAAACAAATCAAATTACACACATACCCTGCTGCTGTTATGCTTCCTCCTTTTATCATCACACAACAATTCCTGAAAGTTCTATTTCAATATATTTATTAAGGCTGCCACATTATTTATGTGGGTAGTTGATGATGGTACATAATTGTAAAGAAGAGTACCCATATGGAATGTTCTATGCTAACTCTGTTGTGTTATACTATTTTATTGGAATTTATATTGAGAAGGTTATGAATTCCCAGCAAGAGTTTTTCTACACTTTCATTTTACAACTCACAAGTTACAGTATTTTCACTTGGTTGCATATAACAATGCAAATACTGTTATGATAAAATTAACTGTGTCGTGCTGGATTTACATTGGTGCGACAGGCGCGACGCAACAGGGGTGACGTCACTGTAAATTGCAGTTGTAATGAAAACACTGAGAAGCGACGCGACACTAAAAATACTATTTTGACAACTATGAAAATGGGTCAGAAGGCCATCTGTGAATTGACGAAAAGGATTTAAGAATAACTTGAAACACAACCAACCACATGAATGTTTGTTTTATAGTTTTTCAGTTCGAAATACAGTATGGGCCTAACCACATTTTGTAGGATATTATAGCTAGGTTGGCAACCTGCTTTATTTTTGCTGAGTTACGTTTGCATGGGTTCTGTTAATTTTATTTTGAGGGAAAAAAAGGAAACTGAGGGGATAGGGGCTTTAGTTTAACGTCTTTCGTGAGATGGTAGTGGCATTTTGAGTTGCATATTTTTTTGACGGAGCAGTGTAAGCGTTTACTCGTATGGAAATAACATTCAAATTATTGTAACTTCAAACATTTTAACTTCAGTGAAAAAACAAAACGTTATATATGCATCGCTGTTCGAATTCGTACCGATGCAGCCATAGATACACACACACACTTTTTCCGAAGTTAACCTTACACTCGCTGAATTCACGATACTTACAGGTAAATTAACAAATAATATTTACACATTACAAGTGTTGAAAGTGCAGTTTTTTCAGGTAAAATTATGCAACCCTTTGAACACGTGTTTTACTACGAAAATCATTACAAGTTTACTTCACTAAAATCACGTTTTTTTTCGTAACTAGCATCGAATAATTTATTTGCCGAATCGTTCTGTAAAATCAACACTGTGCACGTTTCCTAAAACCACAGTTTTACGAAGCGGTAAACATTTACCGATTAATTTGACATTTCACTCAAGAGAAAACACTACACCGGTTCCTAAAACCAACTATACTTATAAAATAAAAAATAATTAACTACAGATTCCGTCGTGCCCGAGATTTCTGTTGCATTGACGTCACAAAATATTCGTCTGTGATTGGGTGAAGCATTACTTCTGTTGCGTCGCACTCGTTGCGTTGTGCCAATGTAAATCCAGCATCAAGCTGGCGTGACATACCATAAAATATTACAGTAGAAATTGTTTATTTCAGTTATATTTTATTCGTCCATGAAGTACAATATGCTACATTGTTATAACAAGGAAATAAACAAGAATGTAAAGCATTTTAAATGAGTACAAGACACACATGTGTCATTAAAGTACATTGCTTTTTCTTTATTTTCTTTGAGTTTGGTTTGTAAACATTTGGGCCAACTCCTAGGCATTTAAGCATAATTATTATTGCTTACTTTTATAAAAATCAGTTTCATGCACACAAATACTTCATAGATTGTGATTATACATAGTCGTATTTATACATGTAGTTAATAATAATCACAGCTATTCTTGTTTGCTGTACTTATCATTGCAAATAGGCTTAAGAGGTTTTATTTTGAACTCTTTATTTTTCTTGAAAGTGTCATGGTAATCACGGATTTTATCTATGATTCACGTATATAATTTTTGTTGTAAGTTTCGAGTTAATATAAGGACTTTCCTTCCGGCTTTAAGGATGGGCAGATGCATTTTACTAGGTCACAGGTGAATTTAGATTAATTGTAATAATTATCTGCCACATCATATGTGTAAATGTGCATGGGTGAGCAAAGTTATAATCTTCCAACGCCAACAATGCCTGGATGCTGCCTACGCCTGACACCAAGCCTTAACCCTGCATAAAAAGGAACTGCGTGTTATTTGTATTTTCATTAATAGTTTGAAAAGAAATAAACCGTAGAGTGTTCATGAAATTTGTTACAATATATTTTCCTTGGACATCTAACCAGTGGTCCTGAACATAGAATTAACTTACTCATTGCTAGCCCGGAAGATTACTTTTCTTATTATTTAGTCTTAAAACTGTAACGATGCTCTACAACTCACCTATAAGAAGACGTTTCTGGAACTATACATATTTATTCTCTTATTTATTGTAAGGGAGTTATGCCAAGCAAAATACTAAATCATTTGAACCTAAAGATGTGTTTAAAATGTGGGTATTAATGTTGTTTGTCCCTTATGTCTTCATTCATTCCATTAGTTCTTGTATATTGCATAATAAAACCAGTTACTACTTTAAATTTTTCAGTGTTATATTATTGTTACATTGATAATTGCATTGATGCTCTAACTTACCTTAAACATGGGATATATCACAATCATAAATTCTCCTCCATAGAATTCTAATTTGTGCCCAATGTGTATCCTATACTATACCTCAATATATAAATAATTATCTTAGAGAAATTAATTGATGCACCACATGTAGTTCCATTGCGTATTTTCTCCGGCTCTTTAAATAATTTATAACAATTTGTACACTCTATATTAAATTTTGTACAGTGCAATGCATCTAATATGAATACCATTAACTCATACGATATAAATTTTATATACATTAGGCTTAAAATTCACATTCAATTAATATGTTTAATGCATCTCTGCATGCTGTAGTGACAAAATATCATAAACCTCATATGGTATTAAGTGAATACCAAAACTGTTCAGAAACTATAGAGAAATAATTAAATTACAATAAAACAAAAGAAATCCTATGTCTATAAAGTGAGGCTTCACAATATGAAATAATAGTATTAAACAATACAGTAACGCACAACACATTCAAAATGTAAACCTAGGATTATTTAGTGCATAATTGGTTGTCAGCATTGACGTAAGGGAAGTTGGTTATATTATCACAGCCCTATATTACCCTAGCATATATGAATGTTGTCGATAATAATATAATGGAGAGTTAGATTTATTAACATCTCCACATGGTAATTAAATGCTGTGGATGTCATATAATGTTCTGTCATGTAACAGTTCATGAATATTACAAACAATACCTGACACTAGCGCTGACACATTGCACCTTCTTCAGCAATCTGCAAATATAGCATATAGGATTCTTGAGCATACCACTTTTAACCAACTACTTTTAAGCACAGATGTACACAGCTGTTTCAAATTATTGTATTGCATATATTCGAGTGCTTTATATATAAAGTAAACCTCTATTATAATGGAATAAAAGGGGCTGAAAGTTGTCCATTTTAACAGAAGTCCCGTTTATAACAAATAAGTTTTTAAAGGTTGTATTTACATCCATGAAAGAATCTAAATTGATATGAAACATGTTTATTGTACATGGTAAAAGCATAGCCAACAATACAAAAGCAAGCTTACGAAGCTTACAAATGACAAATAATTTTAAATACAAAAAACTATGCTGCATTTATAACTGATACAGTTATATTACAGACAATGTCGCTTGGCTGGAGGGCAACGCGAGTCATAACGCACAACCTTGACACAACTACGCATTCGTTTTAATAAACGTCCACCTTAATAGTCTGTTTTAATGGGGGTTTACTGTATACAAATAAAGGGTTTTAAAAAGCAATCTCCATATGTATCATACCTAACAAGATTATTTTCACACATTATACCATACTAAAACTGGTCTTCGAAAACATATTCCGACATACATACTCCAGGAATGGAAACAAGAAAGCACTTACCTGATAGTGTTTATTCATTCTGTGCCAGTTTCCACATCACCTATGAGATCTACCACTGGTGGCAAACATCTGGAGGTACAGCACGCAATGCGTTACTTATTATTTCACATGGCGAGTTCCCCAAGAGGCTTATTACCATGTCACAAAAATGCACACTATGTTGAATCATAAAACAACTCCACAAGTTGATTTAAAATACAGCATCATTTGCTTACGTGAGAAAATGAGCATATACAGCTGGAGTGAAGAGATTTGGGTGACTCTTAACAGCGAGGTCTTGAGAGCCGGTGAAGGTGGCTGAGGTGAGTATGGAACTGCACCATAATGAGGGGGCAGGGGAAGTGGCATACAAAACAATAGGGGTTATCAGTTGAAGTTTCGCTGAAAGAAAATAGCTCTGACTTCAGAACTTAGAATACACATCCATAAACATTCGCACACAAGCAGGTCAGCCGACCCCAAATATAAGAAATTAGCTAGGCGCTACGGAATTTCAGTGAACGGCGAAATATATGTAAAGGTAAACACGCCCATAGGGGAAAATAAATTGACATTGGTTCCAGCCTATTATGTTAAAGAAATTATCTCAGCGCACCACGTCACGCTATTAGGCGGGGGTAATTTTGGCGTCTTCAAAACATTACGAAAAATCAAAGCCAATTATTACAGGGATAGCATATAAAAATGATGTGAAAACTTATATAAAAATTACGACATATGTCAGCTGGTAAAGCCAACCAACCAGAAGCCAGTAGGCCAATTACAGCCGATAGAACCCCCTCCTTTACTGCATTCGTGGTCGCTTGATGGGAAAGTTCCCCTGCAGACATCTCGCAACGGTAACAAATATATACTCGTGGTGACCGAGTTTTTCAGCCGATTTGTGGTGGCAAAAGCAGTTAAGAGAATCGACTCTCAAACTTGTGCAAATTTGATTAAATATGTGATACTACGATACGGGTGCCCTAGGCAGATATTAACTGACAGGGGAACTTCATTCAATAATGAGGAAGTAGTCGAGCTCCTTAGGATGTTACAAACTAAAAAGTTGCAAACTACAGCCTACAACCCAGCATGCAACGGACATACGGAGGGCTTAAATAAAGTAACATCATGTCAGCTAACAGTATGTGCGCATGTGGACCCACAGGCTTCGAAGAATAGTTAGATTTTGTTATTTTTAAGTATAGCACCACAATCAGCAACAGCACGAAATGCTCATCTTTTTACCGTCTACACGGTGTTGAGACTGCCCAACCCACACACGTGATAACGAAAAATTATTCCGAAAGGGCTGACAACTGGTATCAGAAATTGCAACAGGAAAGAGAGCAAGCTCGAGTCAATTTAATAGCAGCCCAAAAGCAACAGAAGATATATTTTGATAAGAAATTCCAACCTAACACTACTAAAATACAAGACTGGTAATGATTACGCAACAGACCACGTATCAAAGGGCTTCCATTTAAATACAAAGGACCATTCAGGGATGTTGACACTGTAGGCCATTATACGATTAGAATACAAACAAATAAGACCGGGGTGCCTAAATTTTACACTTTTAACACACTTAATACCAAACTCGCATATGTGAAATAATAATGAGATGTCTTTTACACGTAGGAGGGGGGGGGGGGGGGGGGTACTTAATATTGTAAAATCAAGTATGCACATATTCGTACTGCGTTTGTTTTGTCACAGAGTATTCAAGGGCATCTCAATAATAGCCATTCACAACACAGAAGGCAACGGCGTCAGCGGGCAGCAGACGCTGTAACCACTTTTCCCGCAACCACGGACGGACGGCAACATTCGAACAACTACAGGTGCAGCAGCCACACTGGCGTCAACACGGCATTGGGGCGAAATAATTGCAGCATCACGGAGACCAGCTACTGCCATGTTTGGCTGCACCATCATGTACACAACGGCGTGTGCGACAGACGAACGCACACGGGAACTTAGATACTAATGAATTTATTTTGCAAAATAAATAAAAATCAAAATGTGTGCAATGTGTACTCTTACCTTTTAAGCTGCAGACAAAGAGCATGTGGAGGCAGCACTAAGGCCACGTGTGGTGATAGTAAACAAGGTAATGCAAAACACAGCAAGCCGCCATCTTAATGGACCCTGCGTTGCCGCACGCTCGGCAATAAACAGTTGAACACCGTGGGTTCTACGTTAAATATAAATATTAAAGTAATACTTTTTATTATTACGCACTGTTTAAGGATCAAAAGTATACGGTAGTAATTTCAGGAATAAAAGTTAAGTATTTTATCATGTAAAACGATACCAGATGGCGGATAATAAATAAGATAGGGTACGACGTTTGACATGGATAAATACGTTAAATAATTAATTGCGCAACAGATTAAGTCCAGTAAGTGTTGCTAGCACAATGTATTACAGTACGTACTATAATAAGCATTTCAATTACAGTTAACGCATCGCTCTGAACATGATAGCCACGAGGCGTGAGCATAGCATATGGTAATCTTCTTAGGACTCACAGAAAATAACGAGGCACGTAGTCAGCTGCGGATGAATTGTTATTAAGTTTCATATCACACGGCAGTCATGCGAGTTAGGTAACGAGGTTACCAAGACAGGTCAAGAACACACGCGAGTACGCGACCAAGTAGGTAGGACAGGCGCTACCATATGGTGGTACGAGAGACGTGCCCATATGGCACACCAAAACACGATTGTACGGCGCGATATAGAGGTGTATTGCAGGCACTGTTAACACTTTTACACATACAGAATAACATCCGAACAACCGTAACTAGTCGCATACCGACACGGCAAAGTCGAATTTATTATCTCACGGACAGGTTAGCGCGAAATACCCGGGTGACAGCGTGGCGCAAGTCAGTTAGCTGGCGTTGTCTACGTGTAGCCTTTCACGTCCACCACTGGAGCGCAGAGCGTCAGAAGTTGCAGGTCTGCCAATTGCAGATTTATTATTCCTAAAGCCTCGAGGCATGTATGAAACAAATCGGCCACTGATATCTGAAGTTAGAATATTAAGAGATAAATTCTAGGAAGTTTGAAATCATGTTTCGTAGATATAGTCAAACCAATGGTAAACGTGTGTTTATATTCACTCAGACAACACTTTGTATATATCATGTTTGTAAAGCCATAAATACTCCAATGCAAGATTGGTATAAGTTGTAAAACAGTAGGCCTTACAACGTAGTAACTATCACTTTAAATATTTCCAGGTTAAACTATGAGTTTTGGAGATTAAATAATATATATGTATTCTTATATTTGTCACCAAGAATAATTTTGTTTTTAATTTTCAATCTCACCACGGAAGATATGAGAGTAGGAGCAGGTACTGACTATTTGTTTCAACCAGGGCCCTTCCATAAAGTTACTAGAATTGAAATGCACCCAGACTTTTTTTAATCTGTAAGAGGCTTCGCATACAATGATAGGCGAGTTATTAGCATAATTCTGGTATCGTCGTGCATAAAAAACCAACCTAATAGGATAGAAATAGATTAGTTCATTAAGATTCAAACCATTCACTTGTCAATAACGCACTGGCGTACAAATTTCATAATTTAAATTCTACCAACATTCCGGCGTGTCAAGCAATAGCACGCTAAAATCCCTCCTTACCTAATTCCAGTGATCGGTGCCCAGAGAGGTTAAGAGAACAAAGTAAATTATAATTAAACGTAAATTTATTAAGAAAATATGTTACCGAACACCCCATATCTCTCGGTAAGACACAAACCAATGTGGGTGCCTGTTACATATCTTTCAATTAACGACAAAATTCCATTCGTCAACAGTATTGCACTAAATAAAGATAAATGTTCTCACCAAGCAGGTATCATGCAAACAGAGTTGAGTAAATTCAGAAAAACAGTCATTCATGGAAACTAGTCACAATAAAGCACAAAAAGTACAAAAATGTCAGTTTCACAATTTCTATAGTAAAGATTGTATGGTAATCTGCAAACAGTATATATATATATATATATATATATATATATATATATATATATATATATATATATATATATAATTAGTCCTGTAAAATTTAAAGCAGAAATTACACACACTTCTGAATTATAGCTATTATGTATTGTACATTCAAAGACAGATTATAAAAAGAACAAGTAACTGTATCATATTGAACCACGGCCAGACTAGCCGGGCTATCTTGCATCCAGACAAGGCAGAGATAAAACAGAGTGCGAGGACACCTAAAAGACTCTATTTATAACCACTGCACTCTAGCCCGCGACTACCGCGTAGAAGCAGCGCTCCTCCGAGACCCACAGGCAGGGGGCCATGTCTCGTCACACGCCAGGGTTCCCAATACAAGTCGTCACCCTCTAAACACTCCACGCTGTGCCATATACACCCTCCTCAGCAGCTGGGGACGCGTGATATTCCAGAGAGAGAGCGGGTACTGTTCCGGCCCCGTCCGGGGACTCGAACCAGCGCCACGCGGACGAGGCAGGGCAGCGGTAGTAGTCGTGACACGGGGAGCGGGGGTGAAAGGAAGAGGGGGAACCCAGACTGTGTATATAAGTGAGTGAGAGACGTGCCCCGCCCTCCACCGCTGGACTTCGGGCGGACAGCATCGTCTTCTGTTTTCTTCTCAGCGGACCTTCCGGCCTTCGACTGTAGCTCTCGCGACACTGGGAAACAACTGCCGACCCGTTGCTCTGGTAAACGGGTCATCTCGAGCCTAGCCTGTTAAGGTCAGCGGTGGTTGTTTCCTTCAGCGGTTAGGAACACCTGACATTTTATTATAAAAAATAATAAATAAATAAAAAATTTTACACTCACACGCACTAACAATCGAACCTTCTGAATACACGATCCTGGCTGACTCGACCCCCGGGGGCGGGGATGTAGGCTCGCTGAAGGCGGAAATCCTAGCACCAAATAACACACCACCCGGGCGCAGTTATATCCACACTCGGAGAAGGAGGCATAATACATTTTCACCAACCACAAAACCAAACACATGAATCCCAGGCAGCCGTCATGGACACAACAGAACATCACGACTCAGCACAAAAAAAATCTCATGCCTCACAATCTCACCGCTGAACAACAAAAGTCTTGGCTGCTGGCAAAAAACAATCGCCGCAAAGCATTGTTATACCAACAGTTTGAAAATGAAACCTGGATTTTGGAAACTAATCGCAGAAAAATATCCCGAGCCACCCGAGAACCGCAGCCCAAGTCAATCGCGGTACAAAACCGATTCGAACCATTAACCAACATGCCAAATACACAAACAGCTACACTGACTGACGCTCAAAATAGCACATCTGTCCCGTCCACCTCTCACACTGAGCGCCCAACCGCAAAAACAAATACGAAACCCATGAAACTCATCGTGCCTGACACCTCCACATACAACCATCTTATCGCAAAAATACGCTCAATGAACATCACAGGTACAGATATTTCCCTTGTTCAAGCCGGCCTCCAGATTACGTGCACCCACGAACAGGCGTATCACTCGTTAAGACTTCCTTAAAATTGCCAACGTTCATTTTTACACCTTCAGTATAGCAGCAGAACACCCACAAAAAGTGGTAGTCAGGCTCCCACGAACAACCCCTACTTCAGACATCAAAGAAGACCTTGAGGCGCGCCACTACACTGTAATCGATGTGTATCAATTCAAAAAAACTATCTCAGACCCCAACAACCCTTCACACACCTGGGACGAACCACAAGATATTTTCTGCATTACAGCTGCAAGAAACGACACCCTCACCCCCCTTCTCAACCTCACTTGCATAAACATGACGGCAGTACAACCCCGCCCGTACAAAAAGAGGATTGGGGACATCCCCCAGTGCCAAAATTGCTGGCTTTACCACCATACAAAAAACTTCTGTGCCCTCCGAACTGTCTGCCGTCACTGCGCCGGCCCCCACCCCCACACAGCCTGTGAGAACCTTAACAAAAACCCCAACTGCGTGAACTGCAAGGGTAAAGGAGTGCACGAAGCCAATTCAAGACTCTGCCCAGAATACATCCGCCTGGTGCAACTTCGACAGGAGGCCGCAGCAAAACGCGAAACCCAACGCCCCACACTTCGTGCACCTCCTGTATTCACGCAGGAACACTTTCCGTCCCCAATCTCAACTAGGAACATTGTTAGGGAAAATGTTTCCTACTCACAGGCAATACGGTCTCAAACACAACCCCGCAACACACAACAGTCTTCCTCTCCGATCTCAATCCAAAAACCAACCAGCAACCCATTCCACCCCTCCTCCCCACCCCACGCCAACCCTCCTCCCCACCCCACGCCAACCCTCCCCTCCCTCCATGGCCCCTCCCGATATCGGCGATATCAGTTCCACACTCACCGACCTCCGAGACCTTATGCGCTTCCTCCGGGAAGCGAACTTCCTTCAATTCATGACTCTCATGAAATCCTAAATCCTCCTGTGCAACTCCACACCTGACCCACAGATGAAAGCCCTCCTGCTCCTGCAGGCCTTGACCACCTACTCCGGGTTCGATTAGTCATGGATCAAACCCACACAGATAGACCCTGTGTCCTCTCCATTCTCTACTGGAATGCCAACAGTATATTTTATCAAATTTACGAATTAGAAAGAGTTCTAGAAACTTACGGCGTAGAAATTGCACTAATTAACGAAACACATTTAAAACCTAGAAAAAGATTTAACATCAAAAATTACACGGCATATCGAACTGACAGAAAATCTAAAGGAGGTGGCACATTAATACTAGTTCATAACCGCATACAACACCATTTAAATAATGTCCCAGTCCTAGAAAACTTAGAATACACATCCATAAACATTCGCACACAAGCAGGTCACATCACTCTAGCGGCTATTTATAATTCCCCCAATAAACCGCTACTCCCAGCTGACTTAGATAAAATAACAACACAGCCATACCCATTTTTCTTAGCAGGATATCTAAACGCAAAACATACTTCCTGGAATAGTAGATAAAATAATCAAAGAGGCAGAATACTTGCAAAACATTCTAATCAATATAATTATTTAGTTACAGGCCCAACAGAACCGACATTCTATCCTGCTTGTACAAAATACCAATCAGACATTTTAGATATTGCACTTACCAATTTAGAAAATGTAAATATTTCATTTGAAGTCCTCACAGAAATAGATTCCGACCACTTACCTATATTTTGTCAGCTGGAAGCAAACATACTTAAACACCCAAACGCCACTCTTCTAAAAACTCCGGTAACTAACTGGGAGGATTTTAAACTAGACCTAGAAAATTTATTTGAAACGCACCAAATAAATATTCCATCTAAAGATCACATCGACTCGGCAACTGAATTAATTCAAAATAAAATATTGAAAATAAATAAAAAACACACAACTTTCCTAAACCGACGACAATTTTTTAAACACCCCTTTCCCGAAGCAAAAATTCTATTAGCCGAAAAACGCCACGCCCGCCATATTTATCAAAAATCCAGATACCAAGGAGATAAAGAAAAATATTATAAATTAAAGAAAGAACTCCATAATAAACTCATCACATTAAAAATCAATAAATGGGAAACTTTCATGACCGACATAAACAATAATTACAATGATTTCTGGCGCGTTGCAAAAACCCTGCGAGGTCAAACTAAAAAATCAATCTCCCAGCCCATCAAAAACTCAGCCGGAACCCTCTTATACGTCCCAGAGGACAAAGCAAATGCAATAGCTGGTTGCTATCAGGGCCAGTTTTCACCCAATGCTGATCTAGGAGATCCAAATTTTTTCAGAGATGTACAAACCAATATTACAGCTTTTTTCAACAGAACCATAACAGCAAAACCAGAAGCAATAACACTTAAAGAATTACTTGTACTAATTAAAAAACTCAACGTCAAAAAAGCTCGAGGACACGACAAAATTTCCTATAAAATTATTAAAAACCTCCCAGCTAATGCACTATTTGCAATACTCAACCTGTTTAATGCAATATTAAATTTCAATTATTTTCCTATAGCATGGCGAACAGCCAAAGTTATCACGACTCCCAAACCAGGCAAAAATCACTCTATTCCAGAAAATAGACGGCCTATTTCCCTACTCAACTCCCTTAGTAAAGTCTTCGAAAAACTGCTTCTGACTAGATTATTAGTACATGCAGAATTACAACAGATTATCCCGGCAACACAATTCGGGTTTAGAGCCCAACATTCCACCACTCATGCCCTCACAAAATTCACCACAGACACCTTAACTGCAATGCAAAAACACGAAGTCACAATAGCCATTTTCCTAGACATTGCTAAGGCATTTCATAAGGTGTGGATACCTGGATTACTACAAAAATTAATTCATTTCAATTTTCCCGACTGCTACATACATTTACTCGCCTCATACTTTCAAAATAGAAAATTCTTTGTTAGTATTGATAATGTCAACTCTACTACTCGCGAAATTACAGCAGGTGTCCCACAAGGCTCAGCAATTTCCCCATTTCTGTATAATATTTTTACGTCAGACATTCCCATAACCCATGCCTCAGTACAAATGTACGCGGACGATACCATAATTTACACTCACGATAAAAAAACTGCCATATGCTATCCTCCTAACCCAATTTCAAATAAACGATTTAGAACATTAGTTTGAAAGATGGAAAATTAAAACAAATCCTACTAAATCACAAGCATTATTGTTAACGCAACGCAGAATCTAGCCTTCACGCCAAATAACTGTAAATAATATTCCAATCCCCTTCACACAAACCGCGAAATACCTAGGTTTAACAATTGACTCTAAACTAATCTGGACCAATCACATTTCAACAGTAAAAAAGGCAGCACTGAGTAAACTACAGCAACTCTTTCCAATGTTAAAAAGCACCAATCCACCCAGACGATTAAAACTATTAATTTACACAGCAATAGTTAGATCAGCCCTTTTGTATGGTAACGAAGTCTGGGGGAACTTAAATAAATTCCTTCTAAACTCTCTTCAAGTCATACAAAATAAATATTTAAGAATCATAATAAACGCAGCGCCCTACACTACCAACCTATCGATACATGAACGTTAAAAAATTCCAACTATAAAAACACTATTACTAAACCGCAATATAAATTACTACAATAAACTACTCTCGCATTCAATTCCCGCCATTAAACGGCTAGGAGACTACGAACCCGATAAAAACAGAAGAATAAAACGCCCTAAAATGCTTCCCACATAATAATTAACATCTCCTAAACCCGTACACCCGGCCGAAATTCTCCGATCGGTCCGGGACAAAATCCGGTCAGTTTAACAAAACTACCTGGCGCTAGCATCGCGCACATCACTCCGCCTGCTGCTCTCACAGCGAACACACTTCTCTCTACTGCACTAATTTTTCCTCATCGAGCTGACTGATTAAATATTTTATCCCTAATTATGTCCCACTAGTTTTTAACATGTTTAATTACAAAACACATGCTAATTAAATCGCAGTGCTGCCTTCTCTCCTCGGAAGACAGAAGCCCCGCCCTCGGCTGAGAAACAGCCAATCAGAAAATTCCTTTACTATGAATCCCCGCCCACCGACAAATCTTAAACCCATTGTCCCACACAAATAAAACCTTATATATCAACATTTAATAACAACATACTAAAAAAAAAAAAAAAAAAAAAAAAAATTGATTTACTAACGTCATAGCTAGAAGAAGACCCTGCTTCCTCTGTCTCTTCCTGACATCTTGCTTAACTTCACGGGAATATTTTATAAATTAATAAAACCAACTTTTTTAATAGATTTTACCTAACACTTTTAAAGACCTACATTTTTAATTTTCAAAATTCCGTGCCAGTAGGGAACGGAACTCCACCGCCTTCCCCCTTATTTTTGTAGGCAAAAATGAGGGGAAAAAAGACTGGAACAACCGTGGCCCAGGAGCTATACTGGGTCACAAAAACCACACTCCTGACATGCGAGCGCCGCGCGTGCCAGGTTAAAGTGCCTATATTATGGGGGATCAGGGCGGGGTGGGTTAGCTGCCCCTAACCCTGATCCATTCAAATGACTACCGCTTGGGAAGACAAGGGCTTCGGTCTGTACTTCCCCGCGCTGAGAGGCTTAGCCTCAATGATGATAAATCGGCGGTCGGCCGCCCTCCACTCTGCCGCCATATTATTTGCGTGTAATTACAAGACTTCTGAGGGCATCACGACGTCGAGGGCGTCGGGACGCTACACACCACGACGCTGAGCCAGGCTACAGGTCCAGGAGGGAGCCTCCCGATCGAGTGGCGTCGTCAGTCTTATCAGTAGTAAGAACCTTAATATTTGGGCGCAAGGTATGACCCGGGATACGACGCTAGGCCGCGCGTAGTATACTTGTATTTGTGAGTCAAGTTAAAGTAGTTTGTTGTAAGGCGATGCTGCCAGCCTATTGAGTAAACTATTGTGATTGTGAGTAACGTAATTTCTACACCTTAATTGTATGTATCGTCAGGTTCTCTAGCTTGTGTTTTTCTATATAATATATTGTAATTAGGTTGTGTAATAGAGACGCATCATTTACTTCGACTACAGTTCTTTCTCTAGCTGATGACTACGCCACCCTTAATTGACTTATCTTATCTGCTCGATCCTGGAGCCAGGACGGCCAGAACGACCACACTGAATGCCACGCGCCTAGTAAAGTTGGCAAAGACGCAGAGAATGTAGTTCTATGCGCAAACGTTAAATTACATGTTTTAAGTAAACATTTGTGAATACTGAAACATTTTGTTTATGCATACAAGTGTAAGAAAAACAAAAATTACAGTCGTCATTGACTGGCACACGAATAAAGTTATCATGCCTATGGTAACGTTAATTGTCTATACGGTGGAAGAATACACTACCTGCATATCAGTATGTCATAAGCAGAGCTATAAAAGTGCCCGTTATACCGTGAACAGCCTATATGATAACGTGATCTGTGTGACGCGCTGATGTCGTACCCAACTACGTCATCGGTGAAGTTCGAATTATTGGAAAGAGTCTACCAAGAGCTTTGAGCATGTTCCTTCACATATGAGGTGGCGATGTCGGTTGAGGTGTCGCACTACATGTATTCCTGGGAGAAGAGAAATTGGCGGACTCGTTAAGGCGTCGTTTTAAGCGATACACCTTTATAAGCAACGAGTATCTGTCGGTTGGATTAAGGTGATGCGAATTTTTTGGGGGGAGCTTATTAAAGTTCCCTGGTGTTATGCCTGCTGGCTTATGAACTAACTTATAATATAAACTGATGCCCATGTCATAGCTAAGATTTGAACCTAGAGTCTCCCACACCACAGAGTTTGTAATTTGAGATAGTGTAGGGAATTTGAAAATGTAGGGTTTTAATTGATGTTCTGCATAGTTAAGTTTTTCTTAATTTATAAACTTTGGCAAGTAGCATATTTTTAGAATATCTTAACTTTTTTTGTAATGTGATGCTTAGATATTAGGATATTTCGATAATATTTTGAATATTTTGTGTATTTATACCAAATAATGGTGGCAGAAGTTTGAATCCTTAAAGCATCAACATTGTAATGGCGAAATTTTGTATTACGTGGGATAACACATTTATTCATCATAAATCTTATAAACAATAGTTTTGTAAGTAAATTTTATAAGGCTGAGCGTCAAAATAATAAGAGGTATATTTGCCTTGTCCTGAATCGTATCAAAAGATCCGAACGCTTTTTTTGTTGGTCATTTGCGCGACGTCACCCCTATTGTTAAAATATCTGTGTGCTACGGTATTTTTTATTTCTACACTAACAATTTTGTCAAGATAATCATGCATGCATCATTTAGCTAGCTGAAGTTTTGGGTTGTTCATGTTCCTAAGAATGTGGTAGTTCTCGTGGTATTCCATGTAGATGCCAAGTGATCATACAGCCTCTGTTGCAATGTGTGGTTGTTAACGTACTGTTTTTAGTATTTAATGTTACAGTATAATAAAAGTTTTTAAATAATTATGTTACCACTCTAATTCTTGTGGAATTGCGAGTAATTATTGAAATTACAATTAGAATTATTTTATAATTATTTTATTTGTCAAAAAAATTGAACGCGTTTGACTTGCATAGTAACGTGATTATTTTTCCTGGAAACACGTGTCGGTTTTGCTTAAGACCTGATGAATGTAATTGTAACAAGTCTACACGTTAAATAAAATACCAGAATTATGCTAATAACTCACCCACACCACGGCGATATCGTTGTATGCGAAGCCGCTTATAGATAAAAAAAGTCTGGGTGCATTTCAATTCTAGTAATTTTGTGGAAGGGTCCTGGTTGAAACAAATAGTCAGTACCTGCTCCTACTCTTATATTTTCCGTGCTGAAACTGAAAATTAAAAACAAAATTGTTCTTGGTGACAAATATGAGGATACATATATATTTTTTAAATCTCCATAACTCACAGTTTAACCTGGAAGGGAAAATGTTTACGCAGGCACTAAACCTCTTAATAATTTCTGACAAAATAATTACGTTTTTAGAAATAATCACAATAATGAAACATACCCATTGACACAATACGCCGTAGTGAGAACGAGATTTGGTTCAACAATAGCACCGCCACACGTAATACACCGTCTAAGAACACCTGTCAAACATAAATATGTATTTTAAAACACTTTCATAAGTTTATTCCCTTAGGGCCTCCTAGCTATGTCCATTTAGCTACTGTATATTCGGGTCTAATTACACACTATTAACTAAGGTATGTTATAAACATTAAACGAATATAAAAATCTATCGTGTGTTCTAGTTGACCCTAAGTGTCGGTTTAATGTGTTTCACAGATACTCGGCTGTAAGAACTGTAAATAATATTGTGATTGCTATGGTATGTTTTAATTAAATAAACCGTAACAAGTAAATTTAATTTAGTACATATATTTATTGCATTCACTAATAAGATAGTGTGTAGTGTTCAATGAAATGTTAAATATTGTGAATGGAAAAGTCATTCCATTACACACAGCAAGCAATAAGTGAACAGCACGTAAAGAAAATCAGCCTGTCATTTTTCAATATGACAATGTTGACATAAAAATGGAGCGTAAATATTCCTGCCGTAAGATTATCATATTCCTCTTGCAACTTTGACCATTCCGTACATTTCCTCATCCCAGTTAAACATCGCCCTCGTTGATTATGGGGGCTGCAATGTTGGATATTCCTAAAAAGTACGCGACCTTGACCCTGGTGACCTAGAGACTAAAAAATTTCGAGTAAATCCCAACATATAATGTAAAATATTTTACTAAAAATTAAATATCTGTCGCTTATCATGTTACGTCACGAATGTCATAATGATTTTTTGCACTGACTGTCCACTACATCAAATGGCAGGTGGTGAGCTCCCGAGGCTACGAAATTGTGCGGGTGTAGGTTTGCGAATGGATAAATTTCTGCAATTCTTGATTCTGCAGGTTTGTTCGTCTTTGCTCGTGATGGATTCTCGTGAAGCCTATAACTGTTTTTGAAATTGTTTTATTTTTCTGAAAGTATTTTTTGACACATTACAAGCACGGATATTGAACGGCGACCTCTCCTATATAAGCATTCAAGTACTTTTGTCACCCTTCTCCACATCTCACCCAATAGTGAAATGAATCCTCACACTTGGTGACTAGGTCAAGGGGTAATTTTCGTGGGGACGCTTATTGAATTTGTTATGTTGGCTTCCATACAAGTGAATTGGTCAAGCATATTTGTGTCAATATTGAGGAAGACTATATATGCATATGAATAACTGCAACACATTTTAACAAGCCCTGTCTTAGTAAAATCGCCATAAGAAGTTCGTTTTGTATAAAAATTGGAGTTGTTGTATTTTAAGATAGCATATCAGTGTTTTTTAGATACAGAATTTGCTTGTAATATTTTTCAGTGCATGGCATGCAATTCTTACGTTCACACATCTGCAAAAAAAATTGATCAACATGAAGATGCAATTGCAGTGGCACATATATGGGTACAGGCACAGTAAATTGTAGTATCTATACATAAATCCTCAACAATTGTAACAAAACAAAATGTATGGCGGGGACCACCACTTAATAAATGGGCAAATTATGGTGTCGGACTGCCCATAGCACAGAAACAGGTGGTCATATGGTAGAACAAGGAGGCATAGAAACTTCGAATATTCTCGTGAGAAGATCATGCCACAGGTAGCACAACTGATCCTGCAAATCCGCGTAGTTTTCGCTGGCCAAATTTATATTCATTCTAGTCCCAAACACTCTCGATAGGCGAAAGATCTAAGTACCTTGGTGGCCAAAGAAGCATGCTGACTCACGAAGGCAGGACAGAGATACCCATTCTGACACAGGTAATTATCCATCTGGAAAGTGGGGTTGGCGAGCTGCACCAGGAAGGGCAGATTAGATGGTCACAGAATTTGCTGTACGAATCACCGCGCTGCCAGGGTTTCTTCAATCTCTACCAGTGGGATGGGAAATCGTAGAAAATTACACTCTACACAATGGAACCTCTCGTCGGAGCGGTGTGCCGCTCTACAATGTAGTGTGGATCACGGCGCTTACCAGGACGTCTGCAGACTTGAGATCGGTCGTTGTCTGTAATCAAACATAACCGTGATTTATCAGTGAATAACACTCATCACCAGTCTGCAAGATGGTATGCTGCCAGCTTCCGGCATGTGTACACATGTGATTGCCGATGTTGAGGTTGTACTGGTAGATGTCCTAATGGATCCCGCTCTGCTAGGCGCCTTGATATAGTACTGGGGGACACAGGTGTATCCCCACACTGTAAACATTTTTAAGTAAAATTCCCTCACATTTAAAGGAAGTGAATTGGCCTTATATGAAAAATAAAATTACCTTTTAAATATATAGTAAATTGTCATATCAGATGAAGTACTATTCCCTAATCGTGTAGAAATATAACACACAAAAGTGTGGGTAAATCCCATACAAGCAAGTAAACACTAACTATATTTTATAATAATATGACAATGTAATAATTCCGAGAGTATTATTACTTTTGAGTCTATTACTTCCTCAATCCTCAACCGAATAGTAACTAAAATTACAAATTTAAAATCCTTGACATTTGTCGGCGGGTGGGTACGAGCCACGATTCCCTGTTTCGAATGACCAGTGCGTTATACATTATATCATGACGTCAACGTAGATGTGTTATTAATTATTAGCGTATTAAAGGACTCCACAATGAGAAAATAAAAATAAAAGGTATTAGGTTATATGTAAAAATTTTAATTGAAATGACTTTACAAGTGTTCCTTAAACTATTATTATTATCTTAAATATTCTTGCTACTCTTAAGAGCAACTAGACAAATTAGTTATTACTGGAAAAGTTCATAATAGTTATTTAGTGTTACAGGATACTCAGTTAATTTTGTGCCGCACAAAGCCATGTGTTTGTTTAGAACTTATTTAGTAACGTTATTAGTTATATAAAGACAATACCTTTCCAAGACTTGTCCTACAAGCGGTTAAACATGGTGCCTCGTTTTGTTTTTCCTTCCGTTCAGATGTTGAGAAGGTGCACACGTCGTAAGGTATTTTTTCCATACATGTTTGGAGTTTTCTGCTGCCATGTAAGTGAATTTTACTCCTATCTTACATGTAAAGAAATATGCATTTCCCAAAAAAAAAAATTTCTAATATTACCTCACAACTGTCAGGTAATTTTCTAAACATTGTTTATATTGGTGACTGCCATAACATATCCCTCGATGATGGTGTGCAGCAACACCAATGGAGTGCTTAGAAACTGTCGCATGATAAAACCACCGTCCCTGCTGGTGGTCCATCAATGTCAACTCGAGCCTTTTCGACGCCTGTTTATACCCTCCTGTTCTCATTGCATCCAACACTGATTGAGAACGTAGGATCAACGTTTCAAGTGGCGAACAATGTGCTGAAACATCCAACCTGCTTCTTGGAAGCGAAAGATACATTTTATCTCAAACTCATCCAGCTGGGTAAAGGCTTGTAAAATGCACCGTTAGGACTTGCTACATGTTCACTGAACTTGGTTTTGTGGCTCATACTGCTGTTAAGGCCTTATTCGGTCTTGCAGCTATGAATGGTGGAGGGAGATGTATGACCCCTTATGTCACATCGGCACAAGCAAACCAGATTTAATCAACTATCACACATATCGGGCCAATACGGTGCTGTGTTGTAACCTTCGTTGTACTCACGAAATTCGTTTATGATAAATGATTTCTGTAAATAAGTGTGTATTGTTGGTTAATAACAGCATTTTCGGTAGGATATGATAGCTTCGCTCTTTACTCGAGTGGTACGCCTATACATCTTGGTTATTCCGATTGGGGAAGGTTAAAGAACTTTAATATTTTCTTCATCAACGATTGTAAACACTTTTGTCTTTGTATATGGCATTTTCACGTATTATGAAGGAACATGTGGAAGACGTTTTGCTTAAATATTAGTACTGGATTTTTCACATTTTCTATAATATATCAGAAGTGACAATTCACTACAGTTTATGCGTGCCATTTAATTTTTATAACATATTATATTACTGAAATAAATATTAAAGATATAAGAAAAATACCCCTTTTCTATCATTCTATTTAAAAGTAAATTGTGAACCTTTGTCTCTTCTTTTTCGGGAGTATATTTGTCACAGTGGTCGTATTTTTTCTATATATCATTTTAGATCTTTGCAATCCCGACATAATGTTCAACTGCCAGCTGCTTTCGTTTCGCTCGAATTTATAGCAAATATATTTTAAAAGCATGTACCTATCTGAATAACACGTTTGGAAATTCCCGAATTCCTAACGCATTATGTCAGTAAAAACAATTTTTTCACAGAATACATTTGAATCAAAATTAAAAATCATTAACCAAATTTTTTATTTTAAAAAATTTGAAATTTAACTCGTTATTTTGAGCGAATACATGTTCCATGCATGTGTATGTATTTTTTTCTATGTTCATATATAACCCACGCAAACATATAAGACATAAATATATTGGCAGTATGGTATTTAACAACTTACATTCGATGAAAGGAAATGTGAACCATAAACACCGCAGTAGTGGGGAAATTGGAAAGTTGTGGACAAGGCCATCGGGCATCGGAGCCGGAACCGAGGAGCCTCCATGTTGTTACGTCATCCGACCACCATCTTGGATATCATTGAGCTTTCACCCCTGACTCATATCACTTTTGACTTTGACCTTGACTCCGGGGACCATCGACCCCAAAGAAGCACTAAAAAAACCCCAAAAATTCCAAATAATACTTGAAAAATTCCGAAAAAAATGGATTATTAAAAATTATTAAAACAATATTAAAAGGATTCTCAGAAATGGCCCATTTCCCTTAGAAAATGGTAGAATCCCTTGAAATCCAATTTTCATGAATTTAGCATATTTTATGGGCTTCATTAGGACCGAAAGAGCTTTGTCGGGCTTACTGGTTTTATAGGCATAGGGTAACCAATTCGATACAAGGGATACAGAATAGGAGTCAGATCTAAACATCAGCCATCTTGCATCAATATTGTTTGCAGATAACCTTTAAGCCAGGACCTTTAACATAGGACCTTCGACTTAGGCCTTTGACCTTGACCTTATACTTCCAAATTTAAAAAAAATCCCAAAAAATTCATAAAATATTATAAAATATCCTCAAAATATTGTTTTCAAAATTTATTAAAAAACTACCCAAACTGCAATATTAAAAATTATTTTTAAAAATTATTTAAAATCTTAAGCATATTTTTTTAAAACTTACATTTCCGAAGGTCCCCCTAGCAGCACGTCCACTAGACGACTGCCTCTCCGACCACCACCCCCCTCAGCTATACTCATTCCGCCATCTTGATTTTTTCGTTCATCATTAGTTTAAACGTTACTGGAGGCTACCCTGTCGCCAATAACCAATCATCTTGGTAGGCGACCGCCATCTTGGCAGGTGACCACCATCTAGGCCAACATACAGCCCTTCGTATTCGCAATTCATCTTCGCTGTTTGGGAGCAATCTGAGTAAACCGACATTCTCATTCGGCTGAGATGAACACATGCAGGTCTTATCATATATACGATAAGACTATATATAATGATGTGGTTATATAAGATAGGAATATAAATAATTATATATCGTTATATAAATATGTATAAGTATGTAAGTACGTAAATATACAATTATTTTCATACATACATATCTAAAGATATGTAATTTAAAATTTTTTTATTTAATTTATATATATATACTAAATGAATTAAAATGTTTATATATAAGTATGCACCTATAAACACGGGAGTATAAAATTAGTATTCAATTTATTTTATATATAATTATGTACATATGAATATGGCTATATAAAATTGATTTAAATGTCTGTATATATGTATATACATATAAATATGGAAATATAAAATTAATATATATACATATCAATTACTTGACTAAAGGCTTCTATTCATGCATACATAACGCATCAGTCCCATTAGCATGGAATAAAGCTAAGATGATGCTTCTAAATAAAAAATCACGTATTCATAACATTAAAAACTATCGCTCTCTATGCTTGTCTGTGCTGTACAAAGTGTTTACAAAGACCTTGTTGAACCGAATTAGTTCCATCCTTTATTCAGCCCAGCCCATTGAGCAAGCAAGATTCCGCAGTACCTTTAGCACAATCGACCATATTCTTGCCCAAGAGCACTAATTAGCCGAACATACGAATACCAGAGGCCTCTTTGCGTAGCTTTTGTGGATTTCGAAAAAGGCATTCGATTCCGTAACTCGCAAGAGGGTCTTGCAATCCTTAAATGAGCAGGGTGTGGACATGGCCTATATCAGAGTGCTCCATTACATCTATGACACCTCCTCAGCCTTTGTTAGTGTCAGTGAGCCAACTACAGACTTCCGAATTGAAAAAGGCGCTAAGCAAGGTACTCTCATCTCGCCGAAGTTATTTTCAGCTGTGTTGGAGATAGCGATGTCAAAATTTGAATCGGCAGAAAAAGGAATTATAATCAATGGTAGAATACTTACTAACTTGAGATTCGCAGACGACATTGCACTCTTGGCCAACGACATTGAGGAACTCTAAAACTTCGTTTCTGATCTTGCCTCTGAGTGTAAAGCAGTTGGCCTGAGCATAAATGTTTAAAAAACAAATGTAATGCCCAATAAATTGGTCACAGCGGGGAATATAAAAATAAATAATATAACTTTAGAAAACATCGGTGAATACATTTATCTAGGCCAGCTGTAAATATGGATGGAGATGTAAAAGCAAAAATTTTCCGTCGCATCAAGCTGGGATGGCAAGCATTTGAAAAACATTCTATTGTTCTCAAATAAATTATGCCCATAAATCTAAAGAAAACAAATTCGGACAAGTGCATTCTTCCAGTGCTGACTTACGGCTGTGAGACATGGACACTCAATGACTTTACAAAAGGAAAAATCAGAACAGCCCAAAGATCTATGGAAAGGTCAATGCTGGGTTTTACTAGAAAAGACAATAAAAAAGCAAAATACATCAGATCGGTTACTAAAGTCAAAGACATCTAGGAGAAGATGGCTACCTTGAAGTGGCAATGGGCCGACCCTGTTGCTCGGACTAAAAATAAAAGATGGACAAAAACGATATTGGAATGGAGTCTAAGAAATCATCGGAGACCAAGAGGAAGATCACCAGACCGTTGGGACAAAGACATGCGCAGGGTTACTGGAGTTAACTTGCAGAGAATCGCCCAAGACTGTTCTACCTGGAGAATACTGTTGAAATTCTACCGGAATTCCTTACCCTAAGAGGCCACATAATTTCATGATTAAACTGACTGATGATGATGATAATATAGTTTCGTATAAAATATGGGTTTATAAAATTTAATTAAATTTATATATTTAGATATATACATATGCCTACAAGCATATTAAAATAACATATTGTTATGTAAGTACCTGTGTGTGAGCTCATCTAGGACGAACGAGAATTTCGGTTTTCTCAGATTGCTCCCATACCGCGACAGTGAATTGCGTATAAGAGGGGCTGCATTTTGGTCTCGACGATCATGGAGCTTTGAAGTGCATCATCAATGGCTGGCTGACGTCATTGCCAATTCTGCGATCGAGTTTTCACCGATGTTTCAAATGCTCATCGGCTTGAGATGGTGGTCTGTACGAAGGGTCTTTTTTCATGCGACGACCGATTGGGAAGCATAGCGGTGGCGTGCTGTGGTGCTGCATTCTTCAGTACAAAGTGCAAGTTGTGCTGTAGGTCAGTAGTTCATGCATCAATGGGTAATGGGTCATGGGTAAATGGGTCACTAGGGGTCATGTAGGGGTAAAAGTGGTGATGGTGGAATTATTTATTGGTCGTCTGGGGGTTATTATAGTCATTTAGGGGTTATTTAGGGGTCATTAGTGGCCATCAATGCAATCAGGGGTCATTATGGGTCAATGGGGCAGTCTTGTGAGAGGTCGGTCTAACAAAATCATTTAGTTGTCTAGTTTAAGTGTGACCATGATCTATAGGTGAGCGAAGAGCTTGCCATGAAGAAACTGTTGAAGATATAACTGTAGGTAATGTGATCAAGGAACTACCATCTAATGCCTGCCTACCGGCCTGTGTGTGTGTATGTAATATTTCAATGCCTGCATGTAATTGGTCTGCTGCAATCCTGTGGTAACTCGATGATTGGCTGGTTGGTGTCTGCACAAAGTTTTAATTGTGTAATACGATTGGTTCAAAGTCAATATAACATTATATGGTTTTCATATTCTAATATTATAAACAGTAGGGAGATAGACTTGGAGGCTTAGTTTGACAATGGTTGCTGTGAATGTTATGTCATCTTGTCTAGCTTCTGCCTCTTCGCATAGGTTTTTCTCGAGTTTTTGTTTTTAAAGTCATGGGGTCAAGGTGAAGGTAGTCTCCATCTAATATGGCGGTGGTAGTTTATAATGTATTTTGCTTTCTGACTTTTATGAATTTTTTCTCGAGTTTTGGTTTTCAAGGTCTTTCAATGTCACGAGGTCAACGTCGCGGTAATCTACGTCTGATATAATAGTGGTAGTCTGTAATGTATTATGCTTGTTGACTTTTGTGTTTTTTTCTAGAGTTTTGATTTTCAAGGTCAATCAAGGTCATGGTGTCAAGGTTGAAGTAGTCAGCATGTAATATTGGGGTGGTGGTCTGTAATATATTATGCTGGTTTTGTTGCAGACGAGCTTACTCTAGATTTCATTATTGGTGCTGATTTTATGAGAAAGACTGGGCTTGATATAGATGTTGAAGAGGGACACCTTTTTTTTTTTTAAATCGGCCCAAAAAAATAAATTTCTTTTGTAAGTAATCCGGTGGCCAACTCTACCACTGACATTTATGGTGATGATAAAACGAAAGTTTTAGCCTTTTCCTAATTTGTCTATGTCAGAACTAAATAATTTTCAGGAATTGTGTAATAATTTTCCTAGTGTGTTAACTCAAACGTTAGGCCTCACCAATCTGCTAGAGTACGAAATTAAATTACTTGTTAAGGAAACAGTTAAAAATCAACCATTCTGTTTGGCCCCTCCTAAAATGTAGTTATTGAGATTAAAAGTTCAGGACATGAATGATAAAGGCGTTATTGAACAATCTACATCCCTATATGCTATTCCTGCTCTCTTTGTCCCTAATCCTAATGGCAATCAACGTTTGGTCACAGATTATCGTAAGGTAAACAAGAAGATTGAGATTTAATCTGTTCCATTACCTGACTTGCATTCAGACTTTCATTGGTTTACTAAGGCAAAAATATTTATTACTGTTGATTTTTAAATGCTACCTATAATCAGATATCTTTGAGTAATAAAAAATCTACGCCCATAGCCAGTTTTTGTGTGCCATGGAATTTATATCAATTTACAGGTGTTTCTTTTGGTTTGGCAAGGAGTGCCCAGGTTCTTACCAGGCTCTTAGACAGAATTTTCCATGGCATAAAATTTAAGCTTGTGTATATTTATCTTGATGATTTAGTGGTATATTCACAAAATTTTTATCAACATTTAGATAATTTAGAAGAAGTGTTTTCACATTTGAAAAGGGCAGGATTAACTGTGAACCCTACCTGAAATTATCTTTCTAGGCCATAAAATTACTAGTCAAGGTATTTCCATTTACCCCGAGAGGACTAAATCTGCCAGAAATTTTCCTCAACCTAGGAATGCTAAAGGCATAGCATATTTTATTGGCATAGTACAGTTTTTTGGGCAGTCCATCCCTCGTTTTGCAGAAAAGGCAGCTCTCCTCAATCTGTTATGTAAAAAGAATTCTAAATTGGAATGGGGTGCAGACCAGCAAAATGCTTTTGAGATTCTGAAGTGTGATATTACAAACCCCCCAGTGTCGCGCATGGCGGATTTTTCAAAACAGTTTATTTTGCAGGCAGATGCCTCAAGTTTGGCTGTTGGGACAGTCCCTTTGCAAGAAATGGATGGTGTACGTCAGCCCATATCTTTCGCTTCAAGAAACTTAACCCCTCAGGAAAGGAAGTTATCCACTACTTATGAGTACAAGTGTTTGGCTGTAGTTTTTGGTGTCGATAAATTCAGAGAATATCTTGAACATGCTGAATTTTCTTTATAATTTAAGGTACAACAGATGAAAGGTATACAGTATGTCGTAGTAGATGTACTCTCGTGCATGTTTGAAGGAACCAAAAATCTGGAAGACTCGAGAATTCAGTAAAATGTAACCGTTTAACTGAATTTCCTCTGGCTTAAGAAAACGTTAAAAATTACCATGAGCAAGACTCCGAATTATTACTCAGGATGTACAGGCAGGTATAGAAAAAAAGCCATATTCTTTATCTAAAGTTGTTCTATTTTGCAAATTGCGTGGCAACAGGAAATGTATACTTTTACCAAATATTTTGACACCAATGGTGTTTGAATATTTATATTTGTCCCCTGCAGGTGGACACCTAGGTATTTACAAATCCATTGAAGCCAACAGAAAACATTTTATTTGGAAAAGATTGAATGTTGAAATTGCAGATAGAGTGAAAATGTGTACCTTATGTGCTATGAGCAAACCAGCACAAAATTCACATTTAGGTTTTATTAGTTCTGAAGTATCCGAGAAGTCTATGCAGAAGTTGTTTATTGATTTTGTGTGACACTTGCGCGGTTGCAAAACTGGTCATAATATGTTATTAGTATATGTAGATGCATTCTCCAAATTTGTGTGGTTTATACCCTTGAGGCGAGCTACTGCATTGACTCCTATACATGCCCTTCAGGCTAATATTTATCAACATTATGGTGTTCCTTCCTCCATAGTTTCCGATAATGGTCCTCAGTTTATTTCAAAATCTTTTTAATATATGTTTTTCTCATTTGGGATCAAACATAGCACTTAGTCCCGTACAATCCAGATGGTATTTTATTATGCTACAACCAAGGCCCACAAATTTAGACCCTTTAAATTAATGTTTAGATCCTTACCAAACAACCCATTGGCTAATTTGTGGGAATTAAGTGACTTACGCCCTGACGATGTCGGCAACACAAAGGAAGCTTGGTGTTCTGTCCTCAAAAATTTGACGGTTTCTCACGAGAAGACGAGAAAGTGATATAATAATAAAATATAGTAAAACCCTTTTGTAATGGGTGAGTTAGTGCTGTTGAAAACTCATCCTATTAGCAAGGCTATTGACAAGAGAATGGCTAAGTTGTCTTTCAGTTAGGCTGGGTCATATAGGATCCAGCGGTTTTTAACCCCGGTAACTGCCAGCCTGGTTGACCCTAAAACTGGAGATCGTGTTACATGCACACATATCTCCCACTAAAAAAAATGTCATTCTCAAACTGCTACTAAGTTTCAAGTGACAGTGTTAGGGTACTGTAGGCCCTATCTACAATTAATTGTTTTAATTTATTCGAGCACTCAGTTTCGTTGGGAATCTTATGCTGTACCCTGAGTCGATCTTGGTAAAGGACTGATCATCCATTTGCCAGAATCCCCTTATGATCTTCTCTGTGTTTTTGTGTTTGGCCTAAGCATGAAAGTGAAAACCCATGGTATCAGTGTATAAGTGATTTGTTGCACATGGTTAA
Source organism: Dryococelus australis (assembly GCA_029891345.1). NCBI lineage: Eukaryota > Metazoa > Arthropoda > Insecta > Phasmatodea > Phasmatidae > Dryococelus > Dryococelus australis. The sequence goes on along the minus strand of CM056998.1, from coordinate 99,005,975 downwards.
TTTCTTTTGCAACATTGTGATATTAGTTTTGTAATAGTATGTGGTTATTTCTTTGGTATGTTTCACCTTCTTTATTTACGTGAGCATCTTTGGTATCTCGGTGGAAGTATCTTGAGCCTTCAGGACTTTACCATGTTCCTGCTTTGCTTTATCTTCATGTTCGGGCCGTTGTTCTGTTCTGCAGTCACGGTATCTTACCTTAGTACCTGTGCGATTTTTGTGAAAGAAGATGACATTCTCTTTTCGGACAGTTTATTTCAGTTGGCTTAAATGTTGATCTCCTTGAGTTGCAAGACTTGAACAATGTGATTTGAAAAATAATATTGAAACCAATGTCCATGGAAAGTTAAGCTTTACTCTACTAAATGCAGTCACTTTTATAAATGTTTTGAACAAAATCCAACAATAAATTACCTTGCCATTGTATTATTACTGTAGAACGAACGATTGGTGTCGAAAATGCCAAATTTTCCAGTGCCTATGGTTACCGTTCATACTTTTATACAATTTATCATTCTTTCTCTCTCAATCCCGCTCCACTCGAAACTACCGCCACACCAAATGATGTGGCAATATGATGGAGAAGGGGTTGGAGGGAGAGTTCGTGTCGCCCGTTCCAATTTTGTTCACCCGCAGTTTCTACCGCCGTTCGTGCTAGGGATTTGTAATTTGGTTTTGCTAGCATCGTTTAAACCTACTTAAAAAATGGCTAGTAAAAATATATAAAAAAAACCTTGTTTACAGCAGTTTTTACGTGGGTACTGCACGTGTTAACACGAAACCACTCGACACACAAACTTTGATGTTTCATTGCCTACAACTGGTGCGATCATAAAATTATCGGGTTACCACTGAAAGTGCCATAAAAAAACGTTGCTAACGGATACACCGCACGCTGATTGAGTGCTGCACGCATAGATTAGCTGCTATAGGATTGTTGGCGCACGTACCAGGACCACACTTATCGCTCCCCTGCATACATGGCTCAACAACTAAGAAAATAGCTTAAGCTAAGCGAACCTCTTAACACTGTAAATTATAAATACAAAACTTAACTTTGCAATGTTACAAATATGTATTGTAATTATATTTTTAATAGGAGATTAGAAATATTTACAAAAAATATTTACAAAACATCCATAATGCGCCTTCTGACAACAGGATTCCCAAAGAATATTTTGTGAATTGAAAAAAAATAATTACATTTCATTGAAGAAAGTTTTTAGATTCTTCGTATGGGCTACCACAAGTTCCAAAGTATACTTAAATGAGAATTCATTTTACATAAGTGCATAATTGTTTTTGAAGTGGCTTAAAGAGCAGTTTGTGCTAAGGGAATGTCCTAGTAAAGGATTCTTGATTTTAGATGCACACACATCTCACCTAGATTAGAATTACTCGAATTTGCTGTCGAAAATTGCATTTTAATTCTCTGCTTACCAAGCCCCACCACACAGGCACTACAACCTCTTCATCGCAGTCTTTTAGACTCCCTGAAAACATTTTCCAAACAAGAAGTTTTCAATTATATGGTGCAAAATAATAACAGAAAAAGCACACGACTGCAGACGGGAGTGCTTGTTGGAAAGGCCTGGACGACAGCTGCATCAATTCGTTGAATCCTAATGCATTGCAAGATCACTTTAACAGCATTTATGATATTTAAAATGTTGATCATTTGGAAATGAATTCTGCAGAAGAAAATGACTTGTTAACTCAGACACTCTAACAGTTTTTAGGAGGCACATAGCAGGATATGTGTTTTCAGGCACATTTGTGGAACCGACAGATGAGCTTAGGCTTATGAATTTTGATAGGCATACAGAAGTGTTATCTGCACCTTCCTGTTCCTCGGCATTGCTGCCTATGACCAAAGATTCCGCCACAAATTCAGTCACAGTAGGTAAAGGAATGGAAAATGTCAGCCTAAGGACGTATTCACCAGCTTCTGAATCTACAATTTTTGACCAATTATAGATTGAATATGTTGATCTGACAAATTAAAAACCAACGAAGCATTTGATAGAGTTGAGTCGAATATCTCCATTCCCAAAATTTGGGACGAAAATGCAAAAGTAATTCGCAGAATTATTTCAAATGAAGAAAGAAAACAGAACTTTTAAACAAATGAAGCTGCAAAAACCAAGACAGGGAAGCTGTCAAAGAAAGGGAAAGCTCAAAATGTAGAAGAAAATAAAATGTGGATCATTCAGGTGGGTAACACAGATGGAGAAGGAAAATAAGTTTGTTTTGAGTGCCAGGAAAGCTATTATCAAACAAAAGAGAAAGTTAACTGGATTCAGCGTGTTTCATGTAAAAAGTGGTTGCACGAAACTTGCAGCATGTCTTGCTCCCAGTGCAACATTTGCGCCCAGGAAACAAAAAGCCAAAAAATAAATACGCTATACAATAGAGAAAAAAATTAACTTCTGATTTGTGGTTATGGCTAACCACTTAATAGAATAAGTGGATTCAGCAACACGGTTTTGTTATCATATAGTACATTTTTAGTAAATATTTCTATGCGAGGTATCTCTCCCATATCGGCTAATACATATCAGCCATAGCAGGGAATAGATGGCCAAAGTCTGTATGTTTATATTTATATGTTTAATATATATTTCAATAAGTGTAATATCACACCAACTATATTCCTTTTAATCTTTAGGGTATGTTGAATGTATTGAAAAAATGAGTCCTGCTAATTAATTGTGTGGTTTTGTAACGATATTTCATTAGGTGTGACATCTCTCCCAAATTTACACAATGTTTTTGCGTACTTTCCGTAGGAAAGAGAGACTTAAAATACAATTTTCCTGCCTGTGTGTCGTGTGTGCTTTGGTGAGGATGTGTGTGGATTTGTGTATCTGAGAATGAGTGTGTGTCCTCCATACTCCTTAAAATCACTTGAAAGCACAAATCTAATATCACCAAACTCGGTACACATATTAAATTTAGTAAGGACATGTGACTTTTATAGTTTTCAACCATGCGGGCTACTTACAATAAAAATGGCTGCCATTTTAATTTTAGGATGAAATGATATTCTCGTATTGAACGGATTAAAATCAAATTTTATCTGTTGTCATTGTGTAATATAACTATTGAATTTGCGATGGACATTGATATGGTAAGCTATTTTGGAAAATAGCACCAAATGAAAATATATAACATTTATTTTATATTTCGCAAATTCCTCAACTAATTCTCATCAAATTTGGCACGCAAGTAAAACTGTAGTAGGCTATATAAACGTATGTACTTTAAATTCATTAAACAATAATTAAAAAAATAGCGATGTTACAAACATTTTAGTTTTATTTGTGTCTACCATACCGTTTAACCAATATGGCCCTGTTTTGTTTAGTCAAAGTTTCTATTACAAGAACCGTACATAAAAACCACTTCTCCCTGTCAGCCATTTAGTAAGAAAGCGCTACACGAATAAATAAAGTTTTTATGTCATATTTTGGAAAAACATTGACCGATTCCTATCAAATTTGGCAGGCAAGTAGTACTGTAGCAAATGGTGTAAAATGGACTTATAAAGTAGCTCAGACACTTATTTTCAAAACAACTGTCTTATTGCCATTATATTTAATATATTATGTTGTGGAAACCACGTGACCCCTTGTCCTCAACCACAGGATCACAACCAACCATTATACACTCCTTGCCATCTTTGTACTATCCTCAAGATAAATACATAAGGAGAACAAACTATTATAATCAAAATGTCAACCTTCCAATAACAGAGTAATTGAGTCTTAAAAAGTGATAATAGAACTATCACAACAACTGTGTTCAAGAAGGGAAAAAGGACAACCAACTCAACCATAAAAGCCACACCTATAAACAATGACTCAGTTTTGTTCGACAATACCAACATGCATCCACTCCATCAAACATTAACAATATGATTTCATCTAACCATCCGACCATTAATTACCTCCATTAATAATTGTGAATGTGTTATATTGAACACTCCTAAAACTTTCAATCCTTTTCACACTTCATGAATAATTCAGTTTCTCAGTTTACCAGAAACAGTAGTACACAAAAACTCAACGCAATACCACTTAATCTCATACAATTGAGAGTCAAAAAAAGTACCAGTATCAGTTTTCTTACAACTTCTCCCATGCACCTGATTCACACTGTTTCACAATACAGAGTGTAAAAAGATATAACCCTAACAAACCAATAACTGAAACTTGGTGCAATATTCCAATACAACTTTGTACATTAAAACATTTACAACACTAAACTTCACAAAAAAAATAAAATAAAACAACTTGGGGTGAGTGGTCTCAACATTTATCTATTTACTATTTTCCCCACCATTCCAGATTACAACACTCTTGGACGGAGACTTCATGCATTCTACCACTCACACAACCACATACAACACCAAACAACCTGTGGAGGCCGGAGATATTGTCCCCACGATAACCACCGAAGCGGACCGTACCTCCCCCACAGGGCATTCATTCCACCACCCAGTGTGGAATAGGCTAGGGATACTCTCTCCACTGTAACCACCGAAGTGGCCCATACTTCCTATCCCACACTCCAGTCAACCCACACATACACACACACACACACACACACACAGACTCCAACTCCAAGTCCCAATCCAAGTTTTCACAAAAAAAAAAACCTTTGTCCCATCCAAAACTGACTTCTCATAAATTCCCTCTGTTATTTTCTTCATCCGACCCTCACTGTTCCAGAACCGCCCACTTTCTTATACTACGACAAAACATTCTCATACAATTTTCATCACGAACAGTACCTCTGAAAATTTACAAGTTCAACTTCGGGGCGTTGGAAAAAACCTAAGTCCCACGATCGCTCTTCCAGAGACTAAGTTTTGTTACCAACACGAGTGAAAACTCTAAGTTCCTACTTGTAGAAATTCCTCCTAAAAGATTTATTAGTTCGTGGCCATACTTAACTTTGTCACTGTCGGACGACGCTATCTCTCTCTCTCTCTCTCTCTCTCTCTCTCTCTCTCTCTCTCTCTCTCTCTCTCTCTCTCTCTCTCTCTCTCTCTCTCTCCTCTCTCTCTCTCTTTTCTTACAAAGGAGTGATCCACCTTACTCTTCCTCTGAGCGCACGTCAGTATATACCTGTCAACCTCCCTTACACCAGTATTCTCCCACCTTGAGACTGCTCACTGGAGCGCTACCTTTACGATCGCGGCGCCCCCCTATACAGACGCGGCGACCTCTATACTAGCAATATTCCACAACCAATCAGAACCTTATACACTAAAACATCAGCTTCTCAGCATCAAGGTCGGTGGACCGCAACTCGTCACACATCGCATCTTCGCGGGTAGCGGCGCACCAGGGTCACTGAAACCAACAGCCCTCGTTAACAAACCACTCAAAAATAGAAACCATCTTTAATATATAGTGATAACCACAAATCCGTCACAACCAGGTGATAAATTCTTACTTGAAATTGTATTATTGTAGTGCATATATATTGCCACCATCAAACGTGAAAACAGGAAGAGTCTTTTGTGTGCAATTTCGTTAGACAGGAACTCGTGACAAATTAGAATTTTTCTCATGTTTCCAGAGAAAACAGACATACTTCCAGCACTATGGCACGTCGTGTAATTAAATATGTTTTAGAATGAATCAGGAATTTATTTTCATAATCATGGGCCATATAAACATTATTACTCAGTAAGTTATATCTACGACAGTACGAAACAATTTTTACTTAGGCGGCTTATATTTGTATGCTGGCAGTATCAATTAATTCATTAGGTTTGACTTATCAGAGCCTCATTTCTCCACCTGTTTGAATGATAGCCCCTCTTTAAACAGTACAATGTTTGGTCTTATCTCTAGAAATAATCAACTGATCACCAACATATTGGCATAGAAGTAATACTGTGATAGGCCATGGTAATTTGTAAATTTTAAATTGGCTTACGTATTTTCTATGGTGGCTATAATGTCTGGCGTGCTATAACTACGAAATTATGTAACCTTTTTAAATTAAAATTCTTTACCTTATCTATGACAATCATCGAATGTGCTAATACACAACTGTTTTATCCTCCATTTATGAAAATCGTCAAAAGAAAAAAAATGAGTTCTTATGCCATATCTCGAGAACAAATAAACCGATTCCCACCAAATTGTACATGCCAATATAGCTAGAGTTCTGCAAGTAGTATGAATTATGAGCAACTGGCATTTCTAGTGATATTTATATAAATCATTTAGGTTTCTAACCTATATACATTAAATATAAATACAAAAAATTTACCAAAATTTATTACACAAGCAAAATTAATTAGAAGCATCAGTAACGACTGCATAAATTCTCTTTGCCAGCATTTGGCAAAATAGTGCCAGGTGTAATAATAGGACATTTTCATGTGTTTTCAGAACATTTCAACTTATTTCTACCAAATTTTGTAACATCATTAGTGTTATAGAAGTATATGTAAACTTAAATTATTTAAGTGGGGTATACACCGTTTTAGAATACGTCACGAATGTTTTACTGTTGCTTCACTGCTATTGTATTATTATAATATTATTAATTTTAAATAAATTTATGGCTGAACACGTGCTTATATGTAATTTTAATAAAAGCTTTAAGGAACGACCCATGAAGAAGCAAGTCCGCAATGACGTAATACCCAGATTTCGAGATTGGATGACTTAAAATTATCTTTGCCCGAACTAGTAAATACATTAAAATGAAACGTGGAATCGTTAATTGGTTTCGCTTAAGCTGAAGCTCTGGAAGTATTGAACAATGTAAATAATATACTTGCGTACTGAATTTATTGTGGAGCTACGGAGCAAATAGTTTTTTACTTAATTAGGTTGCTACATTCACTGCGAAACCCCTTCTCGGAGGGTCAGTTTTGTTTTCGGATTCTCTTCGTCTAGGAATTTCAGTTTTACTTTGCCTGCAGGCCATATTACCTTCTGCTGGGAAATATTTAGGAAGGAATATCACTTTGGTTGGGTGGCATGAGACTTTTAGCTACTCAGTTAATCTGTTGTAGTAAGAGATGGAGGATAAAATGGGTCGTTGCGGGACACACTTTAACAAATGTTGTAAAGTGTATAGATTTTAACTACGAGAAATTTAAGTGAACAGAAGCAACACTTCATATAATAATGTTAATAAAACTTTATGAATCAAGATAATATGTATAAATAAACAAATTAAATACTAGATGATATAATTTCAGGTATTATAAAAAGGTGTAGCACACAAATTTGGAGTTAGATTCTGAACGACACTCTCAGAACTTTAGGCAATGTGGGGTGGAGATTAAACGTACTCATCCTTGGTATTTGTCAGTGGGGTTAACTGAAGGCACAGCTGCATGTGTCATGATATTCTGCTTCCTCATATGTTTACCTTCATGGCGCGAGCAATTTTCGAGAAGGGTAATACCCGCCCGCATACAACGAGTTTCCCCCTTACCTGCCGTCGTGCTGTCGACACATTTAATAGACGATCGAAATCATCTGACTTGTCGCATCGGCGTTAGCCGGGACGGCAACTGCAGCTAGTCAGCACCAACAACTAGCGCAGGTATTCCACTTGAGGGACGGTAATATATCTCTATACCTTCTTTAAGAGAGTAATTAATTCCTGTGCCCCCCAGATGCAACACAATATGTTCACATTAAACGGATAACTTTGGAAAAATCACTGCAGTTAACTGCATTGATGCTACTATAGGCTATTGACTCTAAAGTAAGCCCTTTTTAAAGACCTCTCATTTGGAAAAATATATGATAAACTCATTATATTTTAGCCTCAGCCATTAACTTCCGAGTGATACGACATATACACGCCTTCTTTATTACTCACTTAGCAGTATTTATTTAAAAAAAATTTTGTTAAACGTTAAAACATTGCTGAAAAGAAACCCAATAGGGCCTCAAAAAAGCCCTCTTTACAATGAACAGCCTATATAGACACTGACATGTAGGCAGCGAATGACTTGACGTTTTTCGTGCGAGCGTAAAATTTAAGTAAATTATAAATTGATCGGAAAGATGTTTACGGCCTCCGACTAGTCGTGTTACTTTCCTGCTTCGTACACACTGGCTTCAAACCCCAGCATGGGCCTGATGGTATCCGGTTCCATAAAGTCTACATCTGGGGTGCAAAACCTTTCAGCTTTCAGGGTATTCGGATTCCCACGAATTTCGAATGCAATGTCATGCGGTAGCGATTTCTATATACAGTATTCCATATCCTTCAACTCGGACGCCCTGGAAGGAATGCTGATTTCTTTCGCATCTCCTACCACTACGTAACAGAATACGGAATTCACATTTTATTCTATATTGGACATAGAGTTGTAAGTTTGAAAGTCCACTAGCCCCACACACTATTCCCCCTCCAACTACAAGGGAGGGTAAAAGCTAGCCCTCATCTCGGACGTTTTACCACTCAAAATGATGGACACCGACATACTGGTAAGATCGGTATGGCTGACACAATCATTTTTATAACCTGCTTAGAAATCGAAGACACAAGTACCCATAGTTCCACGTGTTGAGAATCTACTCCGTATCGTAGTTATAAGTCAGTTTACAATATTTGAGGTACTAGCGCAGTTCGGGCGGAGGTTTCAAATTTCCATAAATGTCGTAACATACTGCATGTTTTCCACGTTTTGTCTAAACTACCCAGTGCGTTCCGGACCCAGTTGTGTCAAGTTTCATTACGGTACATTCCTGTATCTTGGATTGGGGCGGAGGGGGAGGGGAAGCATCACGCATGAACACTCCGTGAAAATGAGATCTTCAATTTGAACACAAACAGTTCCAAGTCCTCGCTCGTTAGTGGACGTCTAGGAAGAATCATTTTGATTTTATTCTTCGATTATTTTCTATCCCCCCCCCCCCGGTATTTGATCCACTTTCTCGATATGGGTGACGAATATAGAGTCCTTTGCGTTTTTTTTTTTTCAACCCATGGTGATAGCTTCCAACATTCTGTTATGGTGGTGATTTTCGTCTACCTGTTTTCGTTCGTTCGAAGCCTGCTTCACAGCATTAACGATATTCGTGACTGCCCTGGCGATACTATCCAGAGCGCCGACTGCAGGTATCAGTGCGGGCAGGAACCCACCTACCTTGTTATTCCTTCTTCTCTTAGGGTGCCTTTTGTTTGTATGTAATTCCATGCCTAGTTTCACCTTGACATTCATGATGCTGGATAGGGCAGCTGTCAATTTTATTATTTCATAAGCCTTGTCTGCTTAGTGTTCAGGTCCTCGTTGTAGTGTTGCTTAATCATCTCGTTCAGCGCGCTGACACATGTATCGTTGGTCTAGCTTGGTTACATAGAACCTGGAATGTTCAGTCTTTACCTTACGGCAAATGGAATTAAACTGTCCTACAAACAATAAGTATTTTGCTTTTATGCTTTTTCGTTTCAATATCATTCTAGATTCGGATCAATACGAACGTATCACATACTCCAATAAGACATTTGTGTGCGAATTCTGCCAGATACAGTTTTCTCGGAGTGATAATTTGAAGAGACATTATAAAACCTGCTTAATGTCAACAAGAGTCTTGTATAAGCTACCTCCTCCTCATCTTCCAATGTATGATATTGTATTGCCGCGGGTACTCCGCCAGTTTTCTAGTTCAGAGAAAGAACATTTTAATGAAGTATTTTCGCAACTATCAAGCTTTGTGGTGCCTGCAGCAGAAAGCTGTATCCGCCGTTATACATCCTGCGCTGATTTCAGCACCGCGTGACGGCGATTTCTAACCACTTTAGAAGAGAAAAACGTCCTGTTTTTCATGATATTTTAGTTCCATGACTCCTAGAATCACGCTCTGTACTACGCATTATTTTTCCGTCACATGGTTTTGATATCACACTTTGGGACCGTGTGCAAAGGTCCAGTTCATTGACTGACGCTCTAACCTTGCTCTCTCATTGGTTGACCACTCTTCTCGCTCTGACTTCCCATTGGTGGGAGACTGCTCATGCGAGATTATTAATGAAGGGACTTCTCCCCACTATAATCATGTTGCTTTATTATGCCATGCACGGCCTGAGGACGCCGGACTTCAGACCGAGGACGCCAGAGACTGCACATCACCGCCTGGGACTACTCGCCTGAGCTGCACTGAGACTCCACTCTCGTTCATCACAGTGGCTCTAATAATTTTTTTTTAAATTCCAGTCGAGTTTTTATTTTGTTTTATATTGACAATTCCCATGTCAATTTCCGTCACATCGTCAAGTAAGTAGATGTATAAGTGCAAGTGTAGACGTTTCAGTGTTTGATTTTATTAAATGTGTTGAATTGACATAGGTTATTTCTTTTTGAGTGTTTGTGCTCAGTCCTAGACCATTCGGGCATCACAAACTGGTGGCAACGTTTTGGATAGTTACTCCAGACGGCTGTAACTGAACACACTTAGAAGGGTTATAGGTTGTAGGTGATAGACATTCATAACACGTTGTGTTATGAATGCGAATCGTGAAGTTGTAATTGAGCTGAGCAGAGCTACTGAGTGGGACTTTTTAATGCATCCTGAAGCGTTCAGGATCGTACGCATTTCAGTTAACGAATCTAATACGATAGTTCATGAAAGAGGATATTTGCAGGATTATAACGCACACGTGTACTGTAGGAAATCATATTGTTTTAATGTTGGGTATGACCACGGGCCTATGAATAGCAGAATAACTGGTAGTGTTGATTGTCACGTAGATTCGGAAGATATAACACCGCACACTTGGGTTAGAGTTGAATTTTGCAGAAATTATCTGGATTCAGTCCCATATCTTTGCTGTATTTTGCAAAAGCACTAAACCGTTATGCTAAGACGCTAATTTTTCCAGAGCCAAGAAGGAAAGGAAGTAGAGTTTACGGTTTTGACAATCTCCGCAGTTTTAACCAGTAGTTCTGAGGAATTGAAGGGTTTAGAAGAGTACTCATAATTTGATACATAAATTTTCCAAAAGCCCACATCTTTTGACTTGTTTTAAATAGAGCCATTTCGTGCTAAGTTGAATATATTAACTACAGGTTCAGGACTGGAAATATCTTTCAAGGGAAAACCAAAGCGATATTTTGCGACTCCCTCTTATAAAGTATAAACATACGAAAATTCTTCTGGACGAGTAGTGTTGGAAATTGAAATTCGCATAGTGAAGAGGTTCAAACTTCGAGATCGTGTTTATCCAAAATTTGAGATAGAAAGGCTTGACCTAGCTGCGAACACAGAGTCTACGACTTCGCAAGACGCGAACGTAAAACACGAGTAAGTGACTACTAGTTCTTCACGCTCGGAAAATATTGCCGTTCCTAAGAGAGAAAATTTGAACCTGATTCATGAAATAAACCTACAAGTAGTAGTAGTACAGATTACAATACTCCAAAGAAACGGACTCACTGTCGTTAGACTTGGATTCCTCTTTCGAAATTCAATGAATAAATTCTAATGAGCTGTAGTAGCACTTTATGGTTGACATGGAGGACGAAATATATCGTCGACTAGCTCACACGATACCAGCACAAGCTCAAGTGCCAGCTCTAGTTAAAGATTTGGTGGTTATTTCATTATGCTGTGACCTCTCCTTTGGGAGCAGGCCAAACATTAACAAGGGGGATCTAAGGTAACTCAAAAGACAGCACTCGAATACAGATATAACATTTATTAAATACTAACTCAATTACAAACAAGCCTCAAGTCGGCTTCACAATCAGATAGCAATTATAAAATCAATCGACAAGGAAGTAGTATATAGCGGCTACAGTTCAACAGGGCGCTGATTCCCTTAATTAAGCCTGGAATGGATTAAGTAATTGAGGTTAAACAGTGCTCGTATGGAGCTTACGCCATCGCGAGTCCCGCGCCCTACTGTGCCTTACGCTGCCCTACCAGGGATTCAATATTTACCCAAGGTCTCGTCGCAGTAGTACAGTTCTCTCGACGACGGGCTCTTGTCGGGCGTCGATGGCGGACCTCGGGCTGCGGTCCCCTCGTCTGGCGTTTCATGGGCAGCACCTCTGGCGGCAGCAGGCAAAATGACGCCCAGAGCCTCCAGCATCCTGAGCTTATATACAACCCCTCTGACCTCGTGCTCGATCCCCCGAGGTCTGTTATTAAAAGCAGAGTTTCAGCTGGCCGAGGTCGCCCCGCGACTCGCCACAGCGCGACACTGGGCTACCCTCGCTGGAGCTGGTCCCAGCGTGACCCCCTCTCTTACGCGCGTCCAGACGCCCTCGTATGGAGTACGGGTGGTACGGTGCAGGGGATCGGCCAGGTCAGGTCAGAGAGTTGAGTTTTGGAGCGGTGTAGCTGTGCTTCGGTGGAGTGGTGTAGGCCGTCGGAAAGAGCTGCTGTGAAGCGTGGTGCTAGTTTGTATAGGCTGTTCACGGTAAAGTGAGTACTTTTTAAGGCCCTTCCAACAGGTATTAACCACTAATAAATCTGTCTTATTGCAGCCCCAGGTTTTAAATTCAGAGAGTGGTGGAATGTATTCATTGTGTTTGTTGGCCACATTGCAACGTTATATTAAAAAGCAGCAGGAAGATGGAAATTGGATGAAAGGAAAAATTTAGAAGGGCCTTAAAGAGTGCTCACTTTACCGTGAACAGCCTGTAGCTGTGTTTAACTGAAGGATGTCATAACCCCCTCCCCCCTTCATTCGACGACTCCCTAAGGCGGTGTCAGGCACTTAGGGTAGGGCTTGAGTTGCATTAGCGGCAGCTGATGGCAATGTGAAACTACTCTTTTTACATTTTGTTCCGTGCTGATAAGGCACAGGTGAAATTGTTATTTATAAGTGGTTGAAATAAGTATAATAATATATTACACTTGTAAGACATTTTCCTTACCACTTTGCATGATTTGTTTTGTCATTTGTAAGGTACAATTTATATTCCAATTTACGTGAACGTAGGTCGATATATACATTTACCAGTTAACTTTATTAACTTCGTGTTCTGGGTTACCAGACTACAAGTTAGTTTAGTTTATTTTTCTCAGTCTTATTGTAGTATGTTATTTACAGTTGTGTTGTTTCTTAACACGGATTTGTACAAGGTTGGCTTCATTTCACTAAAACTGTGTTACATGACAATTGTGTCTGTTTTGAACTTGGAACAAAAATGAATAATTAGCTAATTCTAACAGTGGTTTTTGTGAGGGCACCCTAATGTGGTAATCGGTCACTATTGCTTGCGTGTTGGTTTGATAGGGAGGGGAATGTAGTACTTGACTCCGCTTTGGAATTATTTTTACCCCCTTAAAATAGAAATGTACTTTGTAACCCGGCGTCGAACACAGAGGGCGAGGATTGGGGTGAGAGCTCTCTTAAAACGGAACAGTTGGCAATATCACCGTAAGTTTATATTAGACTTAAGTTTAACAGTGAATGCAGTAATAAATGTTACTTAATTTATTATATCAATTCCTTTTAGTTTTGCTGTTGTCGGTTAACTTTGCATGATTACATAAAATAATTTATTATGCCCTCAGTTCTGGGGATGCGGTATTGAACGTTTTTAAGATGCTGATTAAATAACCTGAAGTCCATTAAGAATTTGATGCCACCCTGGCGTTTCTTTATTAAAAGGCTTGGGGCTACGTAGGGCGACTCGTAAGGGGTGATTATCTGCACGTCGAGCATATGCTGAATTTGTTCCAGTACTTGTTCACGCACTTAGGGATTATTTTGGTATGGCCTGGTATGAATTGGTTTGGTTGTTGTCAATTCTAATTTTATCTCATAGTATTTTTTTTGAGACAATTCTGTAATTTTGCTTGCAAACCGATCTTTGAGTCAATGGCTTCCCATAATTGATCTTTTATATGCGAGTACTTTTAAAATTTATGCTTGATCTAGCTTTCGTTTCGCTCGTGTTGTATAGAGCTTCAATTTTGTTAATCTAATATTCTATACAATTATTTGATTCGTAATGAAGTTGATTTGTATTTATTGGGATCTCAATCACACCATTGTTGTGGTATGAATGTACGTACATTATGTCTTTGGTGAGTAGTGGTACGATGTTGTAGCTTTTGATAAAGTCCACTCCCAATATAATGCCCAGTTTTAAATTGTCAATAAGTAGGAAAATCTTGGTTAAAATTGTATCCTGCTAAAGTGGTATTTAAATTTGTTTTGTATTGAGGTATTTCGATGTCTGTTGTGGCGCTCACTAATGAAAATTGTTCGGTGACTGGTTACCGGTAATGTTTGTTAATAAGTGTAGTAGCTATGGAAGATTGCGAGCATCCCGTGTCAAGCAAAACATTATAAGACCTGCCCGCGAGCTGGCCAAGGACATTCGGCATCGACTTTTGCACACATTGCACACGACATTCGTCTTGACAGTTAGCGAGGCTTTGATGTTATTGTGGCTCAGTTTATCCTTGTCATCTTTGTCGCAGTTTTACTTGTTTGTGTTATTTGTAGGATGTTGTGTGTTGTTAGTATCAGTTAATGGGATGCGTAGTTTGACTTCCATTAATCCGAAATGTCTTTTTAAATATTTGGAATCTGTCGTGTATTTTTGTGTGGAAGTAATCTGTTTTATTCGGAAAGAGCAGGCATTCCCTGACTCGATGCCCTTGGTAAAAGCAGAGTGCACACGTCATGGCTGCCAGCGACCGAACTCCGATGAAGGCTGCGCATGCACTGACGTCACAATCACACTGGCGCATGCATTCCATGGGCCCGACCTCGTCTTGCCGCTCTGCTTCCGCGGTGTGTACCCTCTCGGCTTTCACGGGCACTGTGATGCATTGGCCTTGTGTGTGGTGTCGGGATTCCGCTGTTTGTCCCATTACCTGTATTTTTTAGATTTGAAGGTGATACCTGGTGGCCTAGTTTCGATGGTATTGTGTTTCCCTCTTTGCTGTGTATCTTGACTTTTTTGCCCCTGGAGTTGTTGAAATTTCACCGGATATGAATAAAATCTAGCAATTTCTGCGTATTATCGTGTCGGAATTATTTTACTAAAAAGTGCCTTGCATGTGTTAATTACACGTTCTACTTTGTTTTCTGGACTTATATTTACTTGTTAAAGGCTTTGTGTTTAATTTACGTCATTTATACTTTTGTTTATGCTAGTATGGGCCCTGTCATTAATTTGAACTAGGTTTGTTTCTTTGTTTTGTGATTTTCTGTACTTGCCATTTTTCCTTATTAAGGTCCCTGCCTGTTTGTTATTGTACTTTTTGTTTTGCTGCACCTTACTTACTCTTTTGGTATGTGGGGCTGGTGCTTACTGCCCCCTCATGTAGGAGTTTTTTGGTTCCTTATTTTTCGGTGTGGAGTAGTACGTGGTTCGTGTTTGAGTGTGAATATTGCCTTTATTGTTTTGTGGCTGATATTTGTGGAAGTTGTTGGTATTCTGTATCTTTGTGTTCTGAAACGGTTTTCTGTTGTTCTGTTGTGTGTTGTAAAATCTTGGGGGCGTCTGTACATATTATTTCACAATGATAACTTGTAGTTTTTTTTGCCCGTACTTATTACAATTTGCGTATTTTGAATTCTGTGTGACGTATTGTCTGTGTTGGTTTGTGTTGTGGGAGGGCTTTTGATTTTGCAGCATGAAATTTGCTATCTTCTCTTTTAGCTTTATCATTTCTGCTCAGAGAGAGTCCTTTAGGGCATGACTTTGTTGACCTGAGATTGTCTGGTTGTGTTGAAACAATCCTACTTCGACTCTTTGGATGTTGGTGAGGAGGTCGTCAATTGTATCGTTTCTAAGCCCTACTATTTTGTCCGAAATGGACAGGAGGAGAGAACGCCACACGATGCTTAGTAATTCCTTGTCAGTTACTGTGGAATTGTATTTCCTTCTATAAAACAGCAAGTTTTCTATATGTGTTAGGGCGCTTTCATGCAGTCTTCGCTTAGTTGTGTATAGAAGATTACATTATTCTTCTTCTTTGGCCGGCATCAGGAAGGTCTTTTTCGTTTTGACGATTGTGTCCACCCAAGTGGTTTGTCCTGCATGCCTTTGTAGATAGTTGCCTAGTAGGTGTTTGGCTGAACCTGTGAGATAGAATTTCAATCTGCGTAAATTCTCTGTATCATCCCAATTATTAATTTCGGCCGCATGGTTGTTGTTTTAAGAACTCCGACCATTTGTAGCTACTTCCTCCCAAAAATTTGTTAACTGTAATGGGATGTTGCACAATTACATTTATCGGTGGTAGGTTCTCCCTATTTTGATCTTGTTCTGGCATTGGTGATGCCAAACGTGAGTTCTGGTAATTGTGTTCAGTTGTGGTGCAATTTTTTACAGGTTTTAAATAATATATGTCCTGTTATTCAATGTTTTCATGCTAGGGTGGCGGTGTTGGTGGCAGAAATCCGCTGTGTGTGGTTTTACTGACAAGACTGCGAGTTAGTCATGTTGATGTAGTGTCAAATCTGTCTAGTATGTAAGGGTTATCTGTTAATAGTTTTTCTACCAACGCTACGAGACTTTGGAATTTTTCTGTGCTGGATGTAGTTTACTTTTGAAATTTTTTCTGCGATTCCATTAAATTAATAGTAGCGTGTTTCAGTATGTTTCTGGCAGTTTCGACAAGAGATATACAAGATTTTTCTGACATGTAAGTTGTTTGTGTGTAGCGTGTGTAACACGTGTGATAGAGCACTAAATAGGGAAGCAAGCTTTTCTACTCTCTACTATTTCCACATTGGGCACACAGTTGTGGAAATTTTGGAAAAACAATAGGTACAATATGGTCCGAAGAGCGGATCCGTGGTTTGAAAATGCATTAACTACTTTAGGCAAGCACACACACCTATTCTAAGGCATAACCTGGGCGACTGTTTGGCTTGACAGCTTTTCGCAACACTTCAATTCTGGCCTGCGTGCTTTGCTGCGGCCGCGAATAAAGTGCTGACTGACACAACAACGCTGGCATGAATGAGTGCTTACTGCTGCTTTCAAAATTTACTATTCCGGATGCGTCGACGCAGTCTACTCAAGGGAATTCAAACCCGAAAGGCAGGCGGACGGCGCTACACGTTTTTACGAACAACTTTACTTTACTTTATCAAATTTGATTTTAAGGGGACGGTGGGAGCAGGCTACACATTAACAAGGGGAATCTAAGGTCACTCAATGATAGCACTCGGATACAGATATTACATTTTTAATACTTACTCAATTACAAGCAAGCCTCAAGTCGGCTTCACAGTCAGATAGCAATTATACAATTCATCGACAAGGATGTCGTATATAGCGGCTACAATTCAACAGGGTGCTGATACCCTTAATTAAGCCTGGAATAGTTTTAAGTAATTGCGGTTAAACAGTGCTCTAATAGAACTTACACTGTTAAGAGTCCCACGTCCTACTTTGCCTTACGTCGCCCTACCAGGGATTCAATATTTACCCAAGGTCTCATCGCAGTAGTGCTGCTCTCTCGAATACGGGCTCTCGTCGGGCGTCGATGGCGGACCTCGGGTTGCAGTCCCCTCGTCTGGAATCTCACAGGCAGCACCTCTGGCGGCAACAGGGAAGATGGCACCCAGAGCCTCCAGCATCCTGAGCTTATATACAACCCCTCTGACCTCGTGCTCGATCCCCCGATGTCTGTTATTACAAACAGAGTTTCAGCTGGCTGAGGTCACCCCGCACCTCGCTGCAGCGTGACGCTGGGTTACTCTCGCAGGAGCTGGTCCCAGCAATTAGTAGAAAAATGGTGTGGCGGAAAAGGCTCATTACCAGTATACGACTTTCTTGGAGGCGTAGAAAGCGCAGCAAGCCTAAAAAATCTTTCAGGTAAGGACAAAATTAGCGAAAATGAAATTGAAAGGTTTAGCATCGCGTTTTTGCGCCATTTCCTAGATTAAGAGTGGACATAGCATTTAAAATATTGAAAGATGAGTTGAACGATAGATTCAAGGAAAAACCGCCATTGCAATTTCATCATTACATGCTACACAATGTTAGGCAGAAACATAATGAGGATGTGCAGACATTTGTAGATAGATGTCGTAAATTATGTGAGAAAACAGTTCAGCATTTAGATGATGCATAGCAGCAGAAAATTTTGAATCAGGAAGCTGAAAAGAGGTTATTAGCAGCTTTCACTGATGGGTTACAAGGTAATGTATGTCAGCAGTTAAGATATAAAATACCACAAACGATGGATGAAGCTGTGCGCATGACTATAGCGTTAGAGGTTACAGAGACGCATCAGGAATACAAAACAAAATTTGAGGACCCTCAGAGGAGGAGAAAGGTGTATAACATATTGTCCCAGCAAACAAGTGTGGCACTTGCAAAGTGGCGAAAATACTTCCATTAACAGAGGTTTTGGATGAGGTTATAACTCATGTTACTGTGGTTCGAATGGTAGCAGTAACAGTAGAAAGAGTTTATCGGGATCATGCGTTTCTTCCAAGAACATAAATTACAGACAAGAACAAAATAATAACTGTAATATTACATGTTTTAATTGCGGACGTTTTGGGCACGTGATCAGAGAATGCCGAAGTTTGGGAACCCCACAACGAACCCAAGTACCTAGGGACGTAGGCACGTCATTATAGAAAATGGCGAGAATGTAGGTAATACTCACCCAAACGAGAGAAGCCGAGTGTCAGCGCCGGGCCCCACACTGTGGTAATTACAGTTGTAAGGGGAAAAGAGACCATAGTATCAGTTCTCATCGAGTGCCAGTCTCACTCGTTAATTGGCACAGGTTCCGATATATCTCTCGTTAGACCTTGTGTCAGCAGGAATATTATAGATGAATCTCAGTTAGTAGCGAAAGGCGTAACTGGAAACTCTCTCAAGATCGCAGGTACCCAGTATGTAGAGTTGATGGTAAATTGACGATGCTACTCATATTGGTTCCTTGTGTGCGCGTCAGAGCTACCTATCGAGGGAATACTTGGAACCGATTTTCATCATTATTATGGTACCAGAATCGACTTGAAAGAAAATACATTAAATACTCAAAGATACTATTGATTTTAATACATATAATTCAATTACTTGTATAGTTGAGAAAGAGCAGCGGAAACAAGCTGAGAGCCTGGCCAACTATGAACTTGAATCCGGAACACAAAATAGTAATCAATATAATGAAGTGAAAATGATACAGAACACGATTCTGCCACCAGAATCGGAGACAGTAATAGACGTGGCTTTGCACACGGCAGGTTTGGATGCTGACTCCCAATTGCTTCTTATCGAACCTCCCAGAGAACGAGGTATATTGTAGGAGCAGTACGGCTAGAAATTCTTTAGGGACATGTAGTAAATTCAGTGAGACGAATCTGAAGGACAGGGTGAACGATCGTCAGGGTACCTGTGTAGTTGAAAAGAAGGCACTTATGAGGGTGAGTGATCAGTGTGATATCCCCTTTGTTTCGGGTCTAAGGGATACGTCCAAGTGTTTCGTTCCTCATCCCGATCACATCAAAGAGGGCCAGTTGATATGGAGTCCTAGTCGCGTGGAAGATGCCGGAGCGACATGTGAAGTAGGCGGCCATGTCGAGAGGACTACTGACATGGTAGGTCAAGTTTAGGGTTCAAGGAAACCTCGTGGAGCATTAATAAAATCAGTAATGGTAGTGACAAAAATCGTGAACATTACTAATGAGACGCTCGTCGTGCCAAAGGGTACGGTAAAAGGATTTGCCGCACTTGTCAGTGACATTGCTGGAGTACTATGCGTAAATATCGTACTCTGAATATCCGAGAGAAGTTGAATAAGTCTTGGGTCGGAACAAAGAATATTATTGTCGCCACATATGTACCCACAGGAGAAAATCCTCGCAGATGTCCATAGAAACAAAGATAACAAGTGTTCGCTTCCAGGCTCCAAAGTAGTAATTCCCTCGAGTTGTGTTAGCCATAAAGTGAGTGAATTAGTTAGCAAGGTCACGGAACAGGACAGATTTTGTCGCTGTGTCCCCAAAATCCGCCGAGGTAGAGTATGCCGAGAAGAGGCAGTTCCGATTCCAAATGAAAACCCTGAGTCCTGTCGTAAAAAGTTGAAATGTCGTAAAAATTTGATATGTTGTGATAATTTGAGATTTTGTAATAATTTGAAGTGTCGAGATAGTTTGAGATGTCAGAGTAATGTGAAAAGTAGTAGAAACATAGAAGTTGATTTGAAAATACATGCATAAATGAAAAATTGTAACCGATGTCAGATTGCTCATGTAAATTGAGAATAAATTAGTCAAATTTTGTACAGATTTATGGTAGTCAGAGTTGTGAAACTCACACGAAAAATACGTGTAAATCAGCTAATGGAGAGAATAAAATATTAAATGTGCCAAATTGTTTAGTGACTCAAAGCAGTCAGAGTTTTGAAACTCGCACGGCAAATAGTAGTAAATCAGTGATGCAGAAGGGTAAAATGTTACCAGAACTACCAAAAGTAGAATTTATGGAGGGAGAGAAAATTGTCCGAGATAAATTGAAACATTTGAGTAAGAGTGGTTTTAATGTAATGTTCCCAGTGTTAATGAAGTTTGCGTATATATTTCAAGTGTAAGGTAGTTCGAATTTCGCGTGCACAAATTTTGCTGAAATGTAAGATAGATACAGGATATGCCTGACCAATAAAGCAGAATCCATGCAGAGTACCGCATGCATTGAAACGAGTAATTGCAGAGGAAATAAATTACATGCTTGATAAAAATTTTATTTCTTAGAGTAAATCAACTTGGCAGTATCCCGTAGTGATGGTGAAACAGAAAAATAAACACGGTACTTTTAAGATGAGATTTTGTATAGATTTCCGTCAGCGTAATAAAGTTACGAAGCAGGATCATTATCCAATTCCAAATTTCACGGAGGCGTTAGATTCCTTGCACAGGTCGAAATATTTTTCAACGTTGGATTTAGCGAGTGGCTATTTCCAAATTGAGTTAAAAGAAAGTGATAGGGAGAAAATAAGTTTTCCTACATTCCTGGGGAAATATGAATTTAATAGACTCCCATTTGGACTGTGTAATGCCCCAGCAACGCTTTAGCGGTTAATGGAGAATTATGTTCTAACAGGGTTGTTAGGTGATCAACGTTTAGTATATCTTGATGATATTATATTATTTAGCAGACTGTGAGAGAAAATGCCAAGTGCATGAATAAAGTATTAGAAAGATTGGAGGAAGCTAATTTGCGAATTCAGCCTAATAAGTGTTCATTTGTACAAGATAGTGAAGAATACTTAGGGCATATTGTACGTTCAAAGGCGTAGAATCAAATCAGAAATATCTACAAGCACTTACAGAACTCCCTAGACCTAAAAATGTCACAGAAGTTCGCTTAGTGGTAGGTTTATTTCTGTATTATAGGAAATTTGTACCGAATTTCGTGGATATAGCGAGACCATTGACGTAAGTAACTAAGTAAGATGAACAATTTATTTAGGGAGCAGAACAGGAGGAAGCTTTCAAAAAGTTAAGAGAAAAATTAATTTCATATCCAACTACTGTGTATCGAAATTCTTCAGCCATTTATTGTAAGTAGAGATGCTAGTAAGTATGCTGTAGGCGCTGTCCTGTCTCAGATGAGGAACGGACACGTAAAACCAATCGCCTACGTCAGTAGACAATTAAATTCAGCAGAAAGGAATTGCAGTACAACATAAAAAGTATTGTGCGCTTTGGTTTTTGCCACAAAACAATTCAGAGCATATTTGTATGGCTGCAGATTTACCTTTATTACTTAACATAGTGCATTGAGATGGTTATTGAATTTTAAAGACCCTAGTTCGAGACTCACTCGATGAGCACTTCAGCAGAGTTTGATTTTAAAGTAGTCCATAAACCTGGCAAGGAACACGTGAATGCAGATTGCTTGTTGCGAATGGTAAATGCGATAAATTCAGAAGATTTAACTAGAAAAATAACTAACAAAGAACAGATGGAAGACGAAACATATCAAAGTATAATTAATAAAGCAGATAAGGGAAATTTCTTTACTGATAGGGAAGGCATCCTATACAAAAAGGAAGAAAATAACTTTTTAGTAGTTGTTTCAAAGTCGCTTGTGACCAGAGTAATTAGTCATCATGTCGCTCCATTTTCTGCTCACCAAGGCGTGAAGCGAACTCAGAATCTTCTCAAATTATTATACTGGTGGCCAACATTGAATAAATACATAGATTAATGAATTGAGAGGTGCGATTATTGTCTTAGGAGAAAACGTACGAAAATGACGAAAGCACCCTTAGGCTCTTTGTCGCGAGTAAATTCCCCGTTTCAGTCAGTATCTCTTGATATTTTGGGTCCCTTGCCGATGAGCGAGAAAGGGAACGAATATGTGTTGACATTTACTGATTATTTCACAAGGTACTGTGAAGCGATACCAATACCCGATCAAACTGCAGAGACAGTAGAGAAGTATTTTGTACAGCAAATCATTTTACGGCATTGTTGTCGTCAAAGCCTGCTGCCAGATCAAGGGAGAAACTTTGTGTCTTGGTTGATGATAGAGACGTGCAAAGTGTTAAAAATTAAGAAGTTACAGACGACCCCTTTCAGACAACAATGTAACGGACGTGTATTGAGAGACTTTGTCAAACCCCAGCGGACACGATATCTCATTACATTGATGAATACGGTAGTAATTGGGAAGAATATTTGCCATATGTAGTGCACGCATATAGGACGGTTCCACATTCAGTGACAGTTTATAGCCGACGTTATTTGTTGTATGGGTAGAATCAGTTGAGAAATTTTGTGATAGTGAAAGTGATAAAGTATTAAGTGAGGAAAATATTGAAGAAAATATAAGCTCAAAATCACTCCCAACTATAGCAGATGTAACAGAGTTAGCAGAAATATGTGAAGTAGAGGAAATGTGTTGAATACCCTAGGGACGACAGCGCTCTCGATGATAGTGAATGTTATGATAATGTACAAACAGACGACGTTTGGGAACCGTCGCGTTATTTAAAAGGGGAAATTCTTGAGAAAATAGGTGGTCCTAGTGCCAAGTATAATTTGCCTTCAAGTGTAAGAAACCCCTCGGTTGAAGAGGAGGAAGCAGAAATAAGTGATGCGTAGCCTCAGAGTATAATGTCATCTATAATTTAATGATCATTACGAGTTCAATGCGAAAAACTAAATAAGAGGTATATTGGTTTGTATTGCAGATCACACCATAGGCGCTGGCGTGAGTCTTGTCCAAGAATTGGATGTCGTATTAACATGACACAGATAGACAATAGCGCTAGACATACCCATAAGAAAATTAGAGAGTATTAATCAGGAATTTAGGAACCAACTGAACATAATTAAAAGGGATGAAGTTTCCTGGAAACAAAGAGATTGAAAAACCATGTTCAGAGCTAGATGTTCTTGATAGATTAATTGCAGAATTAGAGGAGCAAATAAATTACTTAACTTGGATACTACCCAGAAAATCGTCTCGTGAAAAGAGAGGTTTGATAGATGCAGATGATAGTATTCTGAAATTTTTATTTGGTACACTTACGAATGATGATTATGTCAGTATTCACCAAGTCACTAGTGAGTTGGGGACGAGACTAGAAAAATTTATTCATATAGTAGAGAAACAGTTAACTTTCGTGAAAGGGATTAATGCCAAAGAAGAGAAAAATTAAAAAAATATAGGCATTTTGGCAAAAGAGTTAGTGAAAGCAATAAAAGATATAAACGTGATGAGTTCTTTAACATTCTCAGAGATTGAAAGAAATAATCGATTGACTGTTACAAATTTCGGGAGAGCGCTTAAATACAATAGTTTGTTACGAGAATAAGAATTAACTTTTCAGACATATAAACAAGAGATAAAAATAAAAGTGGCATTGGATATCATAGCGACTGGCAGGTTACCCACTTCGTTATTGACTCCAGGAAATTTGTCAGAAACTATTCGAGGTATTGCTCTTAAATTACCCGCGGACAAGACTTTGATAGCAGGAAATGATTTAATTCAGGTTTACAAATACTATGAAGTAACGGCGGCACATGCACTTGCTACAATTAATAGTATACAGTTGATAATTGAGTTTCTTTTGAGACCCGCGAATATGTATTTCACAATTTATAGAACTCACACTTTTCCCATGTTTGAGAGACATTTAGAGATATACGGTCAGATAGTGCCAAAGGCACCTTATATCGCGCTGTCAGAGAACAGGCAGTTTAATGCGTTAATGTCTGAATCAGACATGAGTCTGTAAACGCGGGAATAATATAGTTTGTCCTGCTAATATCCCGACGTTTTCCATAAAGGATCCGAATTGACTAGTTAATCTAATATTGCCACAACCTGGTTACGATTATAAAATGTGTAAGAGAGAAGTTATAGGTAACTCATTAGTAGCATTCTTTATTAGATCAATAGATGATGATAGTTGAATTTCTTCAATACCAGGAAAGATGAAAGTTAGTAAACTCTGTCCTTACGATGAAAAGAGCGAAGCACGTGGAGGAGTGGAACTCTGCGCAGGAAGTAATGTCCCAGGTAAGCAGATATCTAATAATTAATAAGAGAATTCAGTAGTTACCACACAGTAACAAAGAAACACACATCAAACACAAAGTTAATGACGTCAAGTTCTCTTCAGTTCAGATCTTATTAACAAATAGTGAACAAGTGTTCGTTGCATCCATGAAAACCGACTTCAATATTAGTCTGTCAGAGTTAAATACAGAAGAAGATGAGTTGAATCATCTCATGTCGGATATTCATGCTTTGATACATAGAAAGATTATGAGTCAACACGTCGAACGTCACAGTCACTTCTTGGTGGGGTTCGTTATGATGGGATGTCTGGTACTCATCTGGTTCCTGAAACGGTGCCTGTGTAAGACACTGGCCAAGTGTTCACGCGCCTGCCTCCTACGTCGGAAGGTAGCTGAGACCACAGGACCTGCCAAACTTCCCGAGGATCAAGCAGATGCCATAGAGATATGTGCAGGTTCGAGCACAGTTCCGGCACCACAAGCGACATCAAGGATGACAGCCTAGTGGCTTTAAGAATTCCATAATACGTCAAAGTGATTGGTGTTGATGTCCAAAGGCAGAATTAAAGTAGAGTCAGTGAAAGGTAGAGTATAGCGCGCGTAATTTTGAAAATTTTGTGCTACAACAAATGATGTTACACTAGGAATCCGATTTTCCAGACAACAAACATAAAATGTCCCAATGTGATTATTTAATTATTTGATTGTTATATAATGACTTATATTTCTTTTCTTCTTCTAATGCGAAGATAACTTAACTCAAGTATGAAAACAATTTTAACTATTGTAAACTTGATGAATGAAAACTAGAGGCATTTAAGTTTGATCAATGAGCACAAGATACATTGTGCTATGAACATTTATATATTTCAAAATATAAAAATGGCGTTTGAACTATTAAACGAAAAATAATAATCTTAATACGCAAGAAAGAGCTGTAACAAATATTTGTAATATGTGTTAAATATTTAGTGTTTATACAATATGTATATTGTGTATGTGATTTATATCAGCTGCACTTTGAAAAATTACAAAGGCGAACTTAAATAATGAGGAAGGTGACATGGTACTCCCCATTTTGAGTTCAGTTAATTACAAAGTTATTTGATGGAATAGTAATTTACTTCATTCCCTTTTAGTAACTTTTATGATTCAGTTGACCGCGAGTATGAAAGCAATTTCATAAAGCTTCAAGAAAGAAGACTCCTGTGCCAACATCGCCGCTATGCCGATGGCTGCTTGTTGGTCGACCGGAAACCTGAATTTCCGTTGCTGGCTAGTCTATATCCTGATTTTCTGATTGAGCAATTGCACTCCCAAACTCTATACTTCAACCAGCTTCACTTTGATGACCGACTCATATATAGCCTCAGTCACGTATCTTTCTAAAGTTTTGCTCAGCCCGAAAAAAAACTTTTCTAGAAGAGGGAGTGATGTAGTGTCCCGGGTACTCCACCAGTTTTCCAGTTCATAGAAATAACATTTTAATGAAGTATTTTCGCAACAATCAAGCTTTGCAGTGCTTGCAGCAGGAAGCTGTATCTGCCCTGATACAACCTGCGGTGATTTCAGCACCCCGTGACTGTGATTTCTAACCACTTCTGAAGGGAAATACGTCCTGTTTTTCATGATATTTTAGTCCCATGACTCCTGGAATCACGCGCTGTATCACGCGTTATTTTCCAGTCACATGATTTCGATATCATACTTTGGGGTTGTGTGCAAAGTTCCAGTTCATTGGCTGACGCCATAAACTTGCTCTCTCATTGGTTGGCGACTCTTGTCGCACTGACTTCTCGTTGGTGGGACACTGCTCATGCGTGATCTTCTTGGTGGAGGGAGACTTCTCCCCACTACAATCATCCGTGGCTCTAATATGTTTTTGCTTCCAGTCGAGTTTTCATTTTGTTTTATATTGGCTATTTCCATGTCAACTTCCGTCACATCGCCAAGTAAGTAGATATATAAGTGCAAGTATACACATTTCAGTGTTTGATTTTATGAAATGCGTTAAATTGGCTTACATTATATCGTTTTGCGTGTTTGTGCCCAGCCCTAGACCGCTCAGGCATCACAATATATACCAAGCAGAAGAAAATAGTATACAGATCGTCAAGTAACTCTAGCCATACTCATTCATGCTGAAGATGAAGATATTTCTCACGAATCACGTCACAGTGCCGTGTTGTGTATTATCGTACGAGGCCTGGTTTTCAGTACATCGGGTTGCGGCAAGTTGTGCGTCCTCCTGAACCTGCTGGAGGAACCGAATGGCCTTCGGGTCGAGAACGTGTACGTTTATTCGAGATCGCTGCAGCAATCAAAATACCAGCGACTGGCACTAGTATTGCAGAGTGTGGATGGTATAAAATTAATCCCCTGCATCGATAACGAAGCCGTCGTACTTCCGAGCGAAGCTCTTCCAAACTCGATATTTGTCTTTCATAAGTGTCTGTGATAAAAAAACTTAAATCCAAGAATAATTAAGAATGAGACGGCACACGGACTAGGAATGTGTGTATCTCACTCAGAATTATTCGCAAGTACCGAAACAGCTGCTTCGTGATAATGCTAAAGTGTTGGTGCTTTTTCACATTAACGATAGAAATTTACGGCAAGTTTGCAACGATTATGTCAATACGGACATGACCTTTGCGGAAATAAAATATACATGTGCTATGTGCTGGAAGGAAATGTTTGGTATATTTGTGATCGTAAAGGAATGTCCTCTACATAATTGAAGGTTCAGGAATTGATTCGATCAGTTTATCCTAAGAATGCAATGATGAGACACGGAAGCATTTCCAAATTTGGCGACATCGATCATCACGATGACCTCGAATATGGCCAGAATCGTATTGCCCCTGCACATAGAGAAGACTCGTGTCTTATCGGTCGAAAATGGGATACTGTGAAGAATGAAGTGGTTGGATATTTGGTGGCTATCGACCAGCACCGAGGAGGTGTGGAGGCACGGACAATATCCTTGATCAAACTACCGAATGCACAGAGATGAGAAGAATTGAAGGAGCTCAAACTTTTTAAATGCCCAAACTTGCTACGAAACCGATGTTGTAAGGCATAGCCAGATTATATTGGATATGTGTGTCGGACACATCGATAAAGCAATTTCGTAAAATTGTAAAAGTTTCACTACAAATAAAGGCGAGGTGTATATGTGTATACATACACGCACACACACACACACACACACACACATATATATATATATATATATATATATATATATATATATATATATATATATATATATATACATACATATGTACGAAAAGTCATTTCTACTCAGTGAACAATGGATAACCGAGCCGAACTGGTGAGCGAGCTTCAGCGAGTGATCGAGGCGATATGGGCGAAATACTTATTCGCAAAAACCAACAGAATGTCCTTCGAGACTCGAAGGAAAGAGGCTCAAAAATCTATTGCCGTCCAGCTAGACGAATTTGGAAAAACCCCGAGTGACGATGCTCGCATTACATTCAAACGCGAAATAATTGTGGAATTACTGACCCCCATGCATAAACGGAAAAGAAGTCCGGAACTGAACTAATTGGTAGGTGGCATCACTAGTGACGAAGAAGATTTGCGCCTGATCGATTTGCTGCATTTGGGGGAAGGATATGAACCCGGGAGCGCGGACCCGAGGTGGGCACACTTCCAGGAGATTACACCACTTCCTACTTCGATCAGAACAACATAATTTATGGTTTGCAGAAAAGTGGTGGACTATTGTTACTCTGAAACAAGGAAGTTTTGTCTTTACGTAGGGACGTACGACATATCGGCAAACGCAAGGTGAAAATCACGCAGGGGTTGGACGAACTTTTGTTTCGTAGGCGTCCCAGACACTACACCTAAGTGGATTTGCGCAAATACCGTCGCCTGCTGCAGACCAAGCAAGCTCATTACGCTGAAAATAACCTCTCATCGTGATGGTTTAAGAACATTCCCCATTATAGCTGGACAACTTCGCAAGGATTGTGAAATAGGTGAATCAGGATTGACTCAGAATTTGGAAAGCGGGGAAAACATCGATTATCTATTGCAACAATCTGAACGAATTGGTAGATAGGCGGAGACTTTTTGTCGCTTCACAGTCTGCAGGAAACGGCTTGCATACGAACGAAACAATTCCCATCATCGAATAATTCTCAGAGATGGGCTATGTTTCGAGATTAGCAAGTATAAATTTGCCGATGAGCTGCACAAATACGCTAGGAATAATTACCCGCTCAGAAAACACGCCATCAAAAAGCTGAACTTTACTTTCCAATCCAACCTGATCGAGATGCAATACTTTGCTCCTGAGAATATAGGTCACCACTACATTTAGACCATAATCAATATTTTCTCCAAGAGTGCGTGGGCCAGGCCGCTCAAATTGAAGAAGGCGCGTGACATACTGATAGTGGGGGCGAGTGTATTGTGCGATGGGTGCATATCGAAAATTCTCCACACCGACGATGGTAAAGAGTACTTTAACACTACTTTCCGTGCATTTATGATGAAACGTAACATCAATCACTATTTCATATACTCTGGGCTCAAGGCTAGCATCGACGAGCATTTTCACAGGACTCTAAAGGCTAAACTGTGGAGACATATAACGGCGAATGGAAACTTCATGTGTTTGACACTACTCCCGAAACTCGTACGTAAGTATAAATCTACCGT
Source organism: Dryococelus australis (assembly GCA_029891345.1). Lineage (NCBI taxonomy): Eukaryota > Metazoa > Arthropoda > Insecta > Phasmatodea > Phasmatidae > Dryococelus > Dryococelus australis. Next base: position 98,976,806 of record CM056998.1, on the reverse strand, counting down.
TCATTCTACCACTCGCATGAAGCCCAAAATGGCGAAGAACGACTCCCTGCTTCGAACATAATATGCTATTCCGAAGAGGAGGGACCCACAAAATCCTAAGGCTAAGATCGTTGACTTGGTGATGATTTCGAAAAGCTGTTGAATTTTCCACAAAGGCTTCTATCAGAACTGGTCTTCATAACTGTACAAGATTGTACATATATGATATGCGTACTAACACATGTTTTATCTCGAGTACCTAAGTGGCGAACCCATCAATGGTGGAGTTTATGCCGAAGAGATCTGGCCTACATAGTTTCCAGATGTGTACTTGGTCGAGAATGTGCTGAAACGATGTAATGGCCACGTGTACGTGTGGTGGCTGGGTCACTCGAAGCGTGATGATTCCTGGGTTGACGAGAAGGACATTTTGTCGTAATAATCCTGCTACAAGTAACATTTAATGAATACATATAATATAAATTTTTGCATGTTTTGCTGAGCTGTTGTTTATTTTATATATATCCCTCCCAATGCCTGCGGGCTGTTGTGTATGTGATCATGGGTACGAACAATGTACTTGTTTAATGTAAAAAAAACTATGAATCTGATATATTTTCACACTTTGGTATGTACATTTAGTAACTATCAAAATTTTCTCTTTCATACGTGTTACACACACACAAACACGCACTCAGATATATTATAAATAAATAAATAAATATAAAAATAAATAAATAAATAATATATATATATATATATATATATAATTAGTTGTAGGGTTCTAGCAAGAGTTGGAAAGTATTCCTTGTCATGACAAACATAATATTATTGTTTACGTGTGTGTATATATATACTTTTTGTGTGCGCGTGCCTTGATGGAGATGGGGGATTTCTATATGTTATATGCTCTGGTTTTGCCATTGGCATGTCCCTGCCTTTATTATACTGTGTGGGTACCAGGTGTTGATCTTGGACCAGGTGTTCTAAGTGCCTCTCGCATATGTTGTGTCCCATCATGTGTAGGGTGACGTGTATACTTAAAAAAAAGAAAACTGGATTTGTTCCCATGTCAATGTAGTAGCGGGTATTTTGTTCCGCCTGTAAATTTATTTCATAAGAGTTGCACCATATATTTTCTGCCAGTACTGTATCATCTTTTTCCTTCAGTATTGTACATTGCAGACATTTCTCTCGTTGTTAGTGTATGTCCCTACCAGTGTAATTCTTTGGCTACTGTGTGTTGTTTCTGGGAAAACGCGTTCATCAGGAGTCGAACGTAGACCTTCCTTATTTCCGATTGTGGCTAAGGTTACTCGACATATTACTTGGTAAATGAATATGCTGTTGCTGCCTGTACGTATACAAGACTGTAAGTGTGAAATAATTTAAAGCCTTGGGTCTTACCTGGCATCAAGATGTCTCTGGAACAACAGTTCTGAGCGCTTGCCAACCACCGCGATGCTGACAGGAAGTTCGCATCTGCCCAGGTGTTCTGTGCAAAATTTTTTACGTCGCGAAAACCTCCCGGCCGACACACATCTACAGACGACTTTCGCAGTGGCCTGGAGCTGCACACTCTTCCTTAGATTTATAAATTAAATTATGTTCTTACACGTAATATATGTTTGTGGTCTCCCTTTTACTTCTCATTGTACCTGCAGTTACTTTACTTGCAGTATGTTTTCTTAACAACAAAATTAATCTTTAATAATACTTTATTTTACCAAGAGTGTTTTTTAAAAACTGACTAATAACTTCTTCATAACCAACAGTGATGTGTATATAGGGGCATGTCTCAAGATAAAAAAAAAACTTTTTAAAAACACATTTATTTATTTATACACATTACAATACTGATTTGCATTATACAATGAACGTTTTTTGACATTTCTCCATGTCTTTAATACACACATTTGTTTTTAATTATTTGAGGAAATTACACACACACATTATTTTTTATATGTACCACGGATTATCATGAGTCCACAATGTTAGTGCTTGGAAATTGCACAATGCGCATCTTATATTTGCACACTCGTGAAGCCTTGAGGCGTACGTCTCTTTACCAGCTGCCTGAGCAATGAGCATCGACGATACCTGTGCAGAGCCACTACGTTCCTTCAAGCGGGACACACACTGTGCATCGCTGACTCTTCGCGATTAACATAAATTGGGCATTTGGGAATTATGGCTTGTCCCAACACTTTACGAGTGTTTCTGTATGGAATCTGGAGGCGGTATGTCCATTGTGTGGTGCGTTCGAGGTGCTTCCATTAGCATGGTAATAAATACATAAACACTTTGGTTTGCACATCGTTGTCACTGTAGATGACAATCTGCTTGATGGTGTAAGAGTCCAGCGCGTGAAACCACTGGATGTTGCAAAATATTTTTTTGACAGACACTTTAAATTTTTTACAGTGTAATTTCACACTGTTTTCTGGGTTCGCTTCCTCGTCGCCGGGTAGTGCATACCAGTAGAAAACTATCGCGGGGTCTTTCACTGGGAGGGCGGGTGCCGCGAGTGCGTTTTCTGCAATTATGGCTTGTGCGTATAAACCTTGCACTGGGTCAGGCGATGTGGGGACGTCTTCCGTAGGTATGATTTGTGCATAGTAACCTTACATGGGACCAGGCATCGTGGGGATGTCTCTTCTGTAGGTACAGTTTGTGCGTAGAAACCTTGCATGGGGGCGGGCACTCCCAGGGCTGCTCGGCAGGATTTTCACCAGACCCTACGGTGAGGCATATCAGGAAACCGAGGCAGTCCCGCATGTTTTCGTCCAGCTGTAGGTAGGTCGGCAAATACTTGAATAAGGCCGAATTTTCATAAGGTGCATAAATTAGCAGGAAATTTCGGCAGGTTTGGCAACTCGTCTAGTTTGTGTAAGGCACTAAGCGAACATACCCTTCTTAATGCCAAAATGGCCGATAGAATTTTATTACCATTTGGACAATATGCTTACATTTTTAAGAGCAAGATACAACTTTTCCCAGAGACCCTCGGGTATGCGACTTAAAAAACCAGAGTTTAAGGGAGTGGAGCACATACAACTAATGGGTGAAATTGAGGTAACTAAATGATTGAGGCTTGTCGACAGTCGAGGAAATGTGAATAATTAACTAATGGAAAGCATTGGCGGATGACGGTTCGCTAACTAAACAGTAATTAGGCGATGAGAAATATTGGTGGGGTGGAATGGATTTTGTGGAGAATTGCCGACTAAACACTAATTAGTCAATGAGAAACATTGGTGGAACGAAGGTTTCTGAAAACACCTGAGAAATTTGCCAATAGAAAATAGTGATGGAACGAATTGTAGAGAGGTTATTGGGCACTAAAATATATTGCAAAGTCAGAGTGGTAGGGATGGAGCGAAGGTGACTAATTAGGTAATGTGAATCATTGGCACGGGTTAGTAGAACAAAAGTGTTCGAAGGAAAAATATTGTGGTGGAATGAATGTGACTAATCAGATGCGTGCACATGATGTATTAGTTTAACATAACTGAGAACATACAAAGATTGCGGCCATCAGTAACATGAAAAAACAATTTACAAAAAATAGATAATGCTCACCAAGATAGCAGCCTCCAGTAAAATATAAACAAATGAACGATAAAACAAATGACACCAAAATGGCAGCCTCCAGCAATGTATAAACAAATGAACAAAAAAAACTAATTATTCTTACCAAGATATCGGCCATGGCAGAAAGTTTTTAAAGTAAATGTTTGTAAATGATTTTGTAAATAAATGTTAAATAATACATTTTAAATAAATTTTTAAGAATGTGAAAGCACCCCAAGATTGTGGTGGATTACGCCTACCAAAACGGTGGCCTAGAATAACACATAAGTTTTTAAATACATATTTAAACGACTTTTATATAATTGTTGATAATGCCTTTTTACAATTATTTAATCAATTTTAATTAAATTTGTCATTATAATTTGTTAAGAAATTTTTTAACGATATTCAACTTAATTTTTCATAATATATTTATTAAAAATAATTTTTTAAGAATATTTCGGAATTTTTTGGGTTTTTTGCATTAGATGTCACCGGGGTCAATTTCAAGGTCAAGGGTCTAAGCTCAAGATCATATGGGTAAAATATGGCGGATGGGTGATGTAACATCATGGTGACTGGACGAATCCGAATTCGGTTCTTGATGCATATGTGCCACAAGGAACTTAATCATACTTACTACTAATGGCAAATGGGCTGAGAGTCATACTTGCAACTAACGGCAAATGGGTCGAGGATAATTCCACGATAAACATCAAATAGATTTCCTTCCCACACAAGTGACATTCAATTAATTCTTGTTTCGCCAGACTTATCTGTAGGATCATTTATATTTACTTCCAAAAATGACCGAAATTTGCTTCTCAAGTCTAATGTCAACAAGTTTGCTAAAAGTTTTACAATCAGGAGGGGATGATAACCACTAGTCCTACAGAGAATTGTAAGCATACTGCGTACGAGTGCGATATATATTTTACTTATAGTAACTCACAATCAAATGTTGCTAGTACACTTTGTAGTCGTAAACATTCGAAGCCTGCTTGTGTGTGTGTGTGTGTTAAAATTTTCCCTAGGCATCAATTTTCATGTAACTACCACCCATATTAGTTAAATAAAATAGCTTTAGCATAATGGAGTAACATATTCTCGAAATATGAGTGCAAATTTCTCTGAAAATTGTTTATTTTATGGAAAATTACTGTAGACTCTTCATCCTTGCCTTGACAAAGAAAACATTTTATTCAATATCAGAAACATTTCTTTACTTACAAAGCTTCTGGCAATACAAGTGACCTAAATAATATAAACCGAATCGTTAGTTTTGAAAACACTCGTTGCTCTACAAATCAACGAAAAATTAAATCGTTACTGGAAACATTTTTATATGTAAGCAATTTCACACTCATTACCATAAAATAGTCGTAATCAGTAGGAAAAAACAAAATTTAATTACAAATGCTGAATATGTAGAAGTCTGCGTGTTAAGAGGGAGGTCTTTATGCAATGGCGTTGTGCTCATGAAGAATATAACCATCAGACCCATTTGGCGAAGAGGTACGGCCGGACTACACGAAGGCGGGATGTCTGGCTTATCGTGCAGTCATTAATCTTCGCAGTGTACTTACCACTGTGAAACAACGCGTATTGTCATTCATACGATCTGGTCGTACGTCATGTAGAGTAGGTACTGATTCATCAGGTTTAACACAGACAGAGGAGATCGTCGTACCCACTGACATGCTTAGCAGAACTGGCACACATCCAGAGAGATGCTTCAGTCTCTTGCGCTCGTACTACATCTGTCAGAATCGACAATAACTATTCATCTCAGACTGAAGGAGGATGTCCTACAGACATGACATCCACTAAACCATTGGCCTTCGACTCCTCGGCATAGTGCGGCGCGTCGATAGTGGTGCCAGGAACATCAACGATGGGCAGAGGAAAGGCGACTGATTGTGTTTTTCGATGAGTCCCACTTCAATCTAAATGAAGTTTATGGTCGCAGCAGGGTTTGGCACTGCAGTGGGCAACACAATGCTATTGCAACGATTCGCAAACACCATATGTCCTTGACACCAACTTACAGTGCAGAAGTATGATCTGCATGCTACTATGTGCTATTTTCGTCCTAGCGAAAGTGCGAGCATCGCGCTCTCGCATTCCACCCCGACGACCGATGTGACAGTCATCTTGGATGTGTACCTCCAGCTCTGTCATTCCAGTGCAGGGGTACTCTCTGCATGCTTCCACATGCTTTTTCCACCCTATCCAAACTGTGATAGTTGCCCTCTCGCATTCTACTCCGACTGCCAGCATCTTGGATACGGAGTGCTATCACCCATTAATACTTACTAGCAAAATGGTGCCTTACTTCACAAACCAAAGTCCAATCTGTGATTTTTTACCCTAGCGAAAGTGTGAACAACATGGTCTGACTTTCGACTCTGAGGGCTGCCATCTTGGATTCTAACACATGAGTGTTCCGACCCACAAACCCCTTCCTACCTTCTGAGCAAAATGGTGCAGTCCTCTGCATGTCGAAGCCCCATGTGCTGTAAATCCCTACAGCTAAGCCCCTACGTCGACTACCCCCTTCCAAAATTCCTAGCAAAATGGTGTGCGACTCTGCTTGCTTAAACTCTGCACTAGAAATCCCTACTACATAGTCTCTACCATGCCAAGACACGTTTTGACAGTACTATTCTACAAAAAAATTGACCTCCACAGCTCCGACACAGCCAGAACCACCCATCGTACACTATCTCGCCCACGAGTCGCTAGATCTTGTGTGTTCCAGCAGCATCCCCGTTCGCACTTACCTCTCTCCAGCTTCTGTCCTCGCCATCTTCCATCCACCAGGCATCGTACCCGCAGCACACTTTCCCAGCATCCGACTCAGGATTACCATTAACATTACACTATAACATGACAAGTGGATGGATTATGGACATTTGACCAGCTATTCAATATTGCGACAACACCACCAACAATTATTATAATTTTTACCATATATATACATAATGTATGCAAGGCAAAACTAAAATAACTCTCAGTGAGGATATGAGAATACGGAATCCGTTTCTTTACGATGCTGGAAAAATAAGACCATGCTGAACACAACCAAAGGAATGAGGAGGGACCACCAAAAAAGAAGACAGCAAAGGTAAGAATACACACATATAGATAGATGAAGAGTGAAGTGGGGCATAGTGCATTGTGTAAGAATAAAAACAGCTTTGGTATGGACCACCAGACACTTCAATGTTAAGCGATACATATACTAGTTAACACAATCACATCACACCCAATATGATAAGCATTGAGTCCCCCAGGGAGGGTGAAAAAAAATAGATCCCCGGGTTGGAGATGCCACATCGATGCCAAATTCCTGGGCAGATGAAGTATTGCATAAGTACATGTTTAATACGTAGATAATGGTACATAAAAAGAGACGTAAAGCAGAAGCAATAGTTTTGCAGAACAGAGGCTATAGTGATTGAATGTGAAGGAGTAAATGCACTCAACAAGAGTAAAAGGTCACAACCCCCCTTGCAGATGTCACCTATATGTTACTAGTCATCATCTTCAAATGTAGCAACACTCCTGATAGCAATATTACCCGACTACTACATGTGCTCTAGAGTGCTATAGAGAAAAACAAACATGCATTTATGGGTGTTGGTATGCTGGAACCAAGCATCAAGCAAGTACACCATACATGTTGAAGATAACTTGTGTGCTTTATACCGGGAGAACAGGATTATGGGATAAATAAACAGGTTGTATGCTTGGCACCATAGCATGTGGCCGGCTAGCACATATGACCAGTCTGTAGTATGTTCTCTAGTGTGCTGAAAACACTCACAAGAGAGACATAAACATACTGGCTGCTCACCTGGCAAGGATATTGTACAGCCCCTACATGTCCTATAGTGTGCTCTCCGGGCAGAAAACACACTTGGTAAGATTGATATGTCCCTTAACTGTTCTACAGTGTGCTGAAACTAGAGCAGGAGAAGGCCAGCATACCTGGCATAATTCATATACAGCTCCTGCTTGAATCTCCAGTATTGTGGAAGTAAATCTTCACATACAACACAGAATAGTCATTGTGGGAAAGCGAAAATTATGTCCTTCAGCTTCGACTATCTTGGAGTGAGGAACTGTGTTCCACTATGCTTTCTGACTCAGTGGCCTTCCGGGGACAGACATATTTATGATGATATGTGTCTGCCCCAGAGGTGTGTGTATAGACTTATCCTTCATAGCCATAAAGACAGTATGTATGGCATTGTCCAGGATCTGAAGCTTGTTGTCTATCCATTACCAAGCAATCTTATTGCTTCATTATGTGTAGATATTGTGGTGCGACCAAATGTTATTGACCTACACCCTCATGTGTTGGTGGTCCAGAAGAACGAAACTGTAGTCCTCGATGGCGATATCCCTATGGATAACACTCTATTAAACATCCTTTGCCTGTTTCACTAACTTATATACACCTATAAGCATAGAGCTTAGCCCTTAGTCCGACACTCTATCATGTTGTTCCCTCCACACTCATTTTCAACTTCCAGATGACCTTGTCATTGTTGGGTGAGTAACAGGGATATGTGTGATTGTAGCTGCTAGTGTCAAACTCGGACTTAACACCCAGGACTGAGGCAAGGCCGTGGTAGAAATTGGATAATGATATGGCCATGCAGGAAAACATGTCCATGTATATCAGTCCCGCATCAGGGTCATAATATGCCGCATAAAATTGCAATAGAAGCTGTACATGGAGGGTCTAGGACAGGCCAAGTATGGCCAAGCAAATGTGAATCGGCTTGTCGAACAAAATGCTCTCATGGTCTAGCTTGGCAAGATAAATAGTTTCATTGTATATTGTTCAACACCGGAATGCTGGCTCGGAAAAGAGTTTCTTCACTGGCAGCTTCTTGCTGATGAACTCCAACTGCTGATGTTTGAATTTGTTCTCTATTAGATTGCCATGTATAGCAATATTCATCAGATTGATGAAAGTCCTGCTTGAAAGCATTTGTGGCAGCCTGATGTTTCTGCATTTTAATTTAAATATATGGCTTCATCCACACATTCTGGCGAAACTTCAAGATATGGTAGACATGCTTGAGCACTAGCACATAAGCTAATTACAGCTCGAGGGCGACAATGTGTATGAAATAATGTCTCTTCCTGTCAATAGTGGTCATTAGCTTGGCCTGTTTGGACCTGGGGTAACACTAATTGACTGGCAGGAACAGAAGGTCTCGATGTCCCTCATGAAGCATAGCCAGTTAGTCTACATCCACCTCCAGTACATAGCAATTTGGGTTGTTGTCCAGCACGGACATCACGTCAATATCTGTGCTAGTCCATTGAGTCACCATATGGCAGCATCAGGTATATTGTCCGTCCATTCTAGTTGTTTGCATCAACTAGTTGTTTGCGGGTACATGACTCCCTGCACCAATCATAGGTGTGTAGCTGTGCCCCCTGAATGGATCGAGGCCACAGTTATGCTTGTGTCGAAGACCATTCTTACTATTCGTGAATGGATGATCATATAATCCACAATGAAGTGGCAGTCGCCTTATTGGAGCTGCAAAATATATACGTGGTGTATGAGATAAGGTGATCGTCGATGAGGACAAAGCAGAAGAAAAGGCAGATGGTAATTATGGGTGAGATTACATTGATTGTAAAGAAGCAAAAGAGAAATATGGATGAGAAGATGCTATTGAGGAAGGAAAAATTTAAAAATCATAAATGCAGTGACAATCTTCTTCCTTATGCCAAGTCAGGGTCGGGGCGATGTAGCTCTCGAGGTGCTGCTCAACAACACACAACTTTGACATAGGCTAGGACAGGAAACCACTTTGAACAATGGATAGGCCTAAGTGCGCTGCATATGATGGTAAAAGTGCCAAACATATATAGAGTAAGTTTTTTTCGAATAGATTTAAAAAATGAGGTCCTTATCCCTCCACACAGTCATTTAATCAAGCACAGCAAGTGGTGATAGTAAAACATTTAGTCAAAATAATGGGAAATGTATGGATCGTAGTTTTTTCTGCACACTCCTAATCCCTACACACATGCAAGTACATTCTACCAGCATTCCTTCCCTGAGTACCGTGAGTATGTACTGAAAAGCTCACCAAGTGGCATGCGCAAGGGAAAATCAGTCCTCTGACAGCAAGTGGTAAAAGAAAAAACATTTAGATGAAATAATGGGAAAAATACATTTAGTGACTGGAACGACGGTAATATAAACAATGGCATCAATCTCAGAGCACTCCTAGCATTTTCCAAACCAGTTCATTCAATCGATCCTCCAATTAATGAATGTTTTAAATATATTGTTCTAGAAATTAGAGACGAAAAGGATAAACTGACTGATTTTGATGGAGCTGATGTCGATATTGTTTTGGAGATTAAAGAAATTTTAAATATAAAACTTTTCTTTCAGAAATAGTTGGGATGAAAATTTCATCACAACTCAACTTAATAAAATATATAACTTTTCTTACAAAATTTGAAGGTTAACTGGCAGTTCACTTCAAGAGGTACATAAAATATAAAATGTTTCTTTCAGAAATAGGTGTGATGAAATTAAAAAAAAAAAGATGATTTCATTAGCGGTGAAATAACGCCAGTGGAAAATAAAAAAATTTTAATCATAAATTTGGATTTCCATATGGCTGTGTATCTATTTTAATTTCTAGTACAATTCTTTTATTATCACAAGGACTCAGTGCTATTTTATTAACCTCTATTGTATATATATAAATATATATATATATATATATATATATATATATATATATATATTAGTGTTTCTCACTCCTAAATAAATTCGTTGTTCTATATAGAATTTTCTCAGCAAACACACTTTTGCTCTTTTTTTCTTTATCCTAAACTCTATATGCATACATCTTTGCTTGTAAACCAACAAATTGTTTAATTATATTGCCATTACACTCAACTTTTATTTTGCCTAAAACTTTCTTGTTTATTTGAGGCATGTTATATATATTGCTCTTTGGATAATCACTCGTATAAAATGTATCTAACATCGACTTATTGTCTTCATAAATATCTTCTGTTTTAATGTTATAAAAATAAGACTCGGTATCCTGAAAATATAGTTCAATTTATCACTATATTTCGATTTTGTAATTTTACAATGGGAATCGTACATTAATTCTTTTAATGAATCCAAAATGGACATGCTCACATAAATTGGTTAATTGAATTTTTCATTCATCTTGTTCAAATGAATAGCTGCAAGATTCTCATTAAATGTAGTGCTTCTCTTGAAGTTTGGATTTGCTATTAATTATTCACAAACTTCTTCATGTGAAACCAGACTTATATCAACTCTGTTTCTGATATTTTGTATTACCAAACACAGAATTATTCATCAGTTTGTAAAAGTCTTTTCCAAAATAATTTTTTGCATTAGTCGTCGTCATTGTATTAAATTCCATATAAATTTTTAACCATTCAGATTGATTAAATTTCAATATTCTATGTATCTTTGTAAGCTCTATTCCATTATTTAAGCATTGTTTCAAACTACGATAGTGCATTACATTTTTTTTTTGCTGTGTAAAGTTGTTAATAGTTTAGATTCATTTGTTCGTGGAACTAATTTTCTGGACAAAATGGAAGATATTTGTGTAAATTATGTAGCTCTTGTGGATATTCTAAATCAATTTATAATATATAACCATGATTGGACTCATCTTTAATACTTAATATATATATGCTTGCCAAAAATCTAAATAAATTTCTGCATAATCGACCCATTTCAAAATCTCCACGTGGTAAATATTGATATATTGCCCAACCATATCAATTATTTGCATCGAGAAAATCTAAATTATTTGATCCTTGATTTGAATTGAAATCTTCCAAATAGTTATTTGCTTTAACATATCGCTTACACCATTGTGAAATTCTACCTCTAATTCCCTCTTCTATCATTCTATCATTCTATCATTAAAATCATATAATTATGTAATAATTCTAGTGGTTGTTCAGTCATTTTTAATATTGCATCCGAAGATAAACCCGGTGCTGCAAAATACCACGCACGATCTAGATCATGTGAATTTACAATTGTATCTCTAAAATGTTCGAATATATCTACTAACAGTAAAACATCGCTCTTTAAATGGTAATCATGATATTCACCAAGATTTTTTATATTAAATTAATTCCACATATTTTTTGCATTTTCATATTCTTAATCAAATATATCACTTTAATTTAATCAACTATAAAATTCACTCTTCGGTAAAACTTGAATTTCGTTAAATTTTTTATAACTATCCATATACTCATATGGGTAAACACCTTTACTATAAACCAGTTCTGCTTTGTCTTAAGGAAAATGTTTTCGTGTATGTTTCATTTGTTCTTTAGTTAAATTAGAAGATAATTTATCTAAACTACTTGCAATAAATTTAAATGTATCTATAAATCGCATCTTAAAATTTTCTGCCCCCCCCCCCCCCAAAGGCGATAAACTTTTCTTCGTTATTCGCAAGTAAATCCATCTTTTTTTCACCACATCCTAACCCTTTAATGAATAAATGAGCATCATAACCAGCTAAGTTATGGAAATAAATTGGAACAAAATTTGGTAACTTCAATTGTAGATTAAAATTGATGCATGTTGGGTTAGTAAATTTTCCATATATATGATCATGGTGACGCACTTTTTTATTGTCGTTATAACATTCACAATCGTATGCAGTGCATTTTCTAGATTTATTTTATCTTATTTCTTCTTCTTTTGTAAGTGGATGCATTGCTTCAATTTGTGAATATATTTCACCAATCTCCTCCACTTCCATTTTCATTGCTTCTATAAATTGCTGATATGCAAATGGGCCTCGATATACAACTGGTGGCTTATAATCACCATAAGCAGATACAATACAATAACAAAAACCATATGCTTCGTGTGATTAGTATTTCATTCGCACCCCCAGAATATGACTGTCGTAACTACGGAATCAATGTTTTGGACAAATTAAGTTGATAGATTTCAAACTGTTATAATAAATAAGTTTTTAATATCTGCTGTGCGTAATTTTTGTGGCATGAGCGTGTCATCACAATGCTTCTAGAGCTAGTCCTGGTGTATTTCTGAAATTGAAGTAAAATTAAAAAAAATAATTCTTATAGTTATTACATTTTAATGGTTGGTGATTAATTGCAATGAAGAATTACTACAATGCTGTTATTAATGATTATTAACGACAGTCACTTCATAAGGACTACAATGCACGTTACTTACTGTTAACAGAGTAAACCGCTGTCACACACATAGTAGCTCATAGAAAGATGAAAACAAAACACAAATAATATGTTTATTGTAGTTACGACAGTTTAATTGGTGTCAAATAGCGAATTATAATTATAAGTGTACTATGTTTGTATTAAAAATAGTATATTTACAGAATACTAGTGTTACTAAATGTTAACATGATAAGCAGCTGTCCTGAAATACATTGTAGCCCTTTTAGTAATCAAAACAAAGCATTTGATGCATAACATAAACTATAACAATAGTAACAGGCATTTTATTCAATCAAATGTCATACAACTTAAATAAGTCATAAGAGTCATTTTAACGTATGCTTGAATTTATTTAAAACTAAATATTTGCTAATCCTAAATGTTCCGAAAGTACACTTAAAGTAAAACTGTATTCAATAATGCAACAAATTATTTCAATGGTGCTAGTATAATTGAAGAGTTTCATCATCAAAAATAAACACGGACTACTCGCTTCACATTCAAAAGTATTCTCATTGGGAATGTTGTTTCTTTTTGCCTGAATTGTTGGTAGAGATAGGTAAAACTCGTGATATACACTTGCAATTATTCCATCACAACATTATGATAAAAGATCCTTCTTCTTTACAGAAGAGATACATGACCTTGTAATGCAGGCAAGAGTGAAGGAGAAATTTTCTGACAAGGGGCGACCTCTTTGACGTTGCCTAAGATTGACGGTTTTGAAATCATGACTTTCAAAATCTGTCTTCATTTTCATCTACAATGAAGTTGCTTTCCATTCCAGCAGGTCATGTCTTGAAGTAATGGAATTCCGTAAAGTTCATTTCTCTCACATGATAGGATGTTCCTGTTTTTATGCAACACTGCACAATTGCAGTCCACTGTGAAGGTACGTAAACAGGGCTGCTTTTTAAAGCTCTCTCTTTTGTTTTTCGATACAAGAATGCATATAATCCCCAGCACTCTGCGTGTGTCTAACAACAAAATGTTTGTGTGTGATGGACTATACTTTCTGGAATGACTGGGTGGCGAATAGATCCATTGTAGCTGAGAATTTGTTTTTATTTTGAAAACAACAGTCACCGCTGTAAAATATAAAATCTTTATACTTAGTAGACTTTATGTACTCATACACACATGATACAATTCTTATTGCTCCTTGGTTTCAGGTGCCTCATTCCAAAGGTAACAATAACCATTCTTTGTTGAATTGTCAAATATTGTAAAATTATACACTTTTAGTCTTCTCTTATAGTAAAATACTGATAACTTGCCGCATGGTGTCTGAAGTACTGACTGTATGTCAAAGTCACATACTCTTATTTGAATGTTTTTGAGTGCCAATTCCACATCAGCCGTTTTCATTTCCCAGATATTTGTTTGTTTTTAATGTGGTTCTGATATCTACCTTCCAGATGCACCTTTTCCTCATGACTGACATTAAAACCCAAATTAAATTGATTATTGAATACTTGTACATAAATGTGTTCCTTAGCACATACCTCGTTTGCTGTGCTACACGTTTCTTTATTCAGTCGGTACAGTTGAGAAATCGATAGGCTCCTATCTAAATAAAGTCTTTGTGTTTGAGTACGTAAGTAGTGGCTTTCTATTATGGGGAAGGATTTTATGTGACTGCAAATCCCTTCTAATATAACCTCATCTGTTTTTCTGTGATTACTGTGATTGCCACGATTGAATGTAACGACAATGCCTAGTTCATCCAGCTTGTCCCATACTGTATAAACATACCTCACTCTTACTCCTAAAGTATGCAAGAAGAATCTTTTCCAAACTCTTACTTTTCTGTCATTGACAGTCAAGTAATATGCAAAATTATTTGCACTTTTACGCATACTTTTCTGAATGGGTTGTATTTTTGTCATGCTTATCACCATAAATACTGCTTAGTTACACTGCTTAGTTATGTTACCTAATGCCATGCTTCCTTGCATGGTGGCTTCATTTCATGTGCAGGAATGTTCTTACCTTTTGTAGATGTATATTTCTTTCACCTTTGTTCCTTTTTTCCTTCCGGATATTTGTCAACCAGTCATTTTCATTGCGCTGTCTTTTCCGTGTTCCATTTTCAGTTTTCCTTAGAACAAACAATATAATTGTATTGTAATATTAAAGTATTCCCTATATTTCATCATGACTTATTTATACCGTTCTTATTTGGATTAAATATATATTTTGAGTTTATCTGTATGTTTTTCGATAGACGAACTATCCTTACTGCATACAGGTAAACTGTTGTGCCTCTTTAATAGCCCAGCTTGGCTCTGCATTAGGATCATCACTCCAGTTTATGTCATCAAAACTATTAGAAGCATTGACACTTACTTCAAATTCCTGAAACAATACCAACATCCATTGTAATTATTTGATAAGTCTCTTAAAACTACAACCTAAGCGGTTTTTTTCACTTTTTATTGACCTTCAAAATTATTCGTTTGTTGTTTCAGGCAGTTTTATGATAAGGTAGGCAAGCATGTGGTTCGAAGTAACTTAACTATTTTATTCACAAATTCAAATAACACTGTAAGATAATAAAATTAAATAATTTTTTGTCAGTAGTTTATTCTGCACATAGACACTGTAAATAACTAATTCTTACCTCAGTTAAATCAGTAGAGGTGGTTTGGTTCACATTTAAATAGTTTTCAGTTATCATATTTGATGCACTTTGTACTGAATATTTCAAACAATCGTTGTTTACTTCAAACATAACCTGTAATGTAGGGTTATCATTGTTGTTTTCCAACACGTGAAAGTATAATGAATAAAAGCTTTATAATTTGTCATCACTTTCTCTTTGGCTGGCAACACTATTAAATAGTCTAATCTAAGGCTATGACAGTGCAATATCATTAATTACTGATACGGCCTACTTTGTATTTGATGTATAACATGGATTATTCTAACCTCAGATGCATTATTGAGAGAATATATATCCCCATTGATATTAGCATGTGATGTGGTTTGAGATTATAGGATGTCCTTTTCGTTAGTTGGTCTCTGTTGTGAGGTTAATACTAATCTGTTAATTCCTTCCTGTTTTTCATGCTGGGTGTTAATACAGCCTTCACTAGAACTATAATGCGTTAATAGCTTCCCTATGCTTGGGAAGACACATATACAATGGTTATGAAACATACTTGTAACTCATGTATACTTTAAGAACACATTTTATTCAAATGTTGATCGCACAACAGTTAACACTTCTCTGTTGATAATTACAGGAAACAGCTGTAAGTCACAGTACCAATCAATGAAATTAAAATATTCCTAACAGCAAAACAAATAATACATCGCCCATTCACTGACAGGAAAACTGAGGTATTATAGATACGACAGTCTTTGTGTTTACAACCCATGCGAATTCATAAATGTCAAAACTGTAGTTACATGCTTAGCCTGATGTAATATGTTCTTAGACACACTACAATTTAACTGTTCAATAGCTTATGAAATGGTCATTCTGGATGCGGACTTACCTCAAAACTCACTTTTTGGGAGTTACAACAGTCTTATTCTGATGCATCATTCAATTTTAAATCAATGTTATTTATTTGATCATTAGAAAGTTTATATCTTTCTCTGAGTATTTCTATGTAAAGACCATTATTGATACCATCTTCATTTAAAATAGGATATTTTTGGAACAATTTAATTTTTTTTAATTCTCTTGGATTTGGCTTAGTTGTTGATATTTTCTTTAGAATTGCTTCAAAATCTGCATATATTGCTAAAGGAATCTGCATAGTATGTTTGTTATTTTTAATTTTTATTTGCTCTCCTTTCGATGGTATGATGATTGTTACTGTTTCATTTTAAGAACAATCTTCTGTTTGTTTATTTAATTTCTCTTGAGAGTAAAAAAAAATCGAACACACATATCACATATATAAATTTTACTTTTGTGTTTATTTTTTGTGCTGAAAGCAGCTTAAATAAATCTTTAATCCAACAGTAATGTGAGTTTGTATCGTTTTTGAAATAAAGTAAATTTATGTGTTTGTCTTTTTAATTTTTTGTATGCTTTGAAGGATACACTGTAGAATTATCATCAATAGAGTAAATATTTATAGAGACATCAATTTGGTTTTCTATTTTGGCATATCATGAATTTTTAAAGGAAATTCATATTTATCTAATGCTTTGTCGATATTGAAACCCACATTTTTATATTTAGATAATCTTTGTGGAACTTTTTCTGCTGGAAACAATGCTGACTTTATTGCCCAAAGAAAATATTTTTGGTCATCATTCTGCACATTAATGCATGCTTTTTTATTCTTAATCACTTCTGGTAGTTCAATATAGGACGAACCATTTAATGGATTATACTTGTTTATGGCTAGTCGCAACCCATCTATGCTATATAAAGCCCAATCTGAAGTGCTTCTTTCAATATATTCTATTCGTGCATCTATTTCATTTGTTGTTTGTTCGTAAATCTTTTTAATGTTTCCTTCGTTCAATATTGTAAAAGTGTGTGATTGATTGTCGTCAAATATTCTAATTTCATCAGTTTTACGACTTCGAAAATGGGCGACAAGTTTAATGTTAGATTTCACAGCTCTAAGTATTATAAGTTGATCATGTAATATGGTAAATATTTGTTCCTTTACTGAAGCTAAAAAATTTCTGGGCAACACTTATTAAAAATATTTTCAATGTTATTTGTTGATAACCTGCATTTGAAAGCTTTCGCGACTTCGTATGTGTTATACTTTTTCAGTTTCTTTTGTTTGCATATACACTATTGCAAAAGGGGAAAATTTCTTTTAAATTTCTTTGGCTTTACTATATTTTATTCCACCTTTTCGAAAAGGTAAATTTTGCAAATTTCTTTTTCTTTGTTCATTTTTAATTATTGGTGTAAGAGCTGTATTTAAATCTGCTTTTCTTGAATTATATATATTGTTTGTTAAAACTTTTAGTTCTAGTTCTTAATTTTGCAACTGTTAAATCATTTAGATTCTCGATAGGGGTTTAAATTTAGATTCTCATTTTTAAATAATAATACTTGTAATAAGATCATCTTTATGTAATTTATATTATTTTTTATTTTTTATTCTCTACATATAATTCTCAACTCGCGCAATCTCTTTTCTCTCAACTCAGCTGCTAGATTGTTCGTCTCCACATTTATATATAATAAATTTTATTATAATACAAATTTATGAAGTCGGAGAATGCTGAGTTACACTTAGAATATCTATTGCTGTAATGTTTGATTTACTATATTTATACTTTTTTTAGATAATGATTATATACATATATTCCACATTCGCAATGTACTTTCTCTTTTTTTGGCTCATAATGTTGTTTAGTATATTCCGTATAACATTTTTTGCAGATGTTACAATGCTTATCTATTGTCTATTAGATGCAAAATCCTTGGTAGATTTCTTCTATTTGCATACTATGCATGTCTTGCTTGAAAAATTGCCTTGTAGAATTCCATATGTATTATGAAATTTAGTATTTTTGTGATTTTCGAAGTTTACCTTGCGAACTGATTTTTCACACACGAATAGTACTTCATTATGTAGTTCAGCGATTTCTAGAATATTTATTTATTCATATTTTACATATGCTAATGTGCTTATCTTTTGTGTGTTTATGTGATGGAAAACATTCAATGTTTAAAACTTCTCCACATTTTTTACATTGCTTGCATATAGTACTATTCTCAGTTTCACATGAGAGTGGAGATTCCATTGTTATTTATGAAGAAATGAATGTTATTAAGATAAAGAAAACTGAAAACAAGTCAACAATGTTATACTTGATGCACTACTAATTTTTTTTTTTAACACTTCTTCCATTTGATCTAGATATTCACCCATTTCTCGAAATTCACATTTGTCGTCAATATTATCTAAAAGTGATAATTGTAAACTTTGTAAATTTGAATGAAATTTGTGAACTAAATTTTTAAGATCTTCAGATGATATATATCTAATTTATATTAAGGTGGTCGTGAGCCACTGCCACCCTTTAAAAAGCTAGTGAGGCTGCAAGGAAATATAGGCGAGGCCATGTTTATTTATAAAGAAACAAATTTATTAAAAAGAATAAAAACATTAACTAATGCTTAAAAAATGAACTTAAAGGAATTCTAGATCATGGACAAATTTTCCATTTTTAATTTCTTTTAAACCTTTATACATAGAACAATTTCCTTCTCCTCTATTAGTTTCAAATAATTTTTGTCGAGTATCTTGACATAGCACTCTGGTAATGTAATTTTAAATTTGCCGTCTAAAATACTATTTTTTTTTTTACCAAAAATAGGTAAATAAATTTAAAAATCTATTGCCGTAAACCATTTATCTTTTTCTAGATCTTGTAGCTTGGTGAATTCAAGTGAATTGTTCAACTTGTTGAGCAGAGATTCCATCTGGGATCCAAGAAAAAAAAATTATTAAGACGAGGAAAAAATTTGGTGCTGAAATTTTATCAAGATAAACTGATTTAGCTCGCAGATGAGGCTTAAAATATAGCCTGATCTAAGAGCCTGAAGCATATTGAAAAAAATGTTTGAAAGCATCCCTGAGCCTATCTTACAACCTGTTAAAATATTTTTACAAAATTTGTCCTATTTGTATAACATTTCAAATCCATATTTAATAAAACATAAAATTTCATTTCTAATCAATACATTTTTTCAACATTTCCATGTTTGGTATAAAGTGTGAATCTTATAATGGAATCATAAATAAAATGAAAGATATCGTCGCTGACTTACAAAATTTAACTCCTTAAGAGCTATATAATTCAATGAATTTGGTCTATATTCTTTGGTATTATTTTCTTCAATTTTACATTTTCTTATAAAATTAATATTAATAAAAACACTTATTACAACTCACCAATTCCGCTTGCGCATAGTTTCGTAGATAAAAATGGAGTAAATTTTGGATATAAATAACAAACTTATTTACATATTTACCATGGTACCCACAAAAACCCAACCGAGGTTGTCGAGGGAATAATGTAATACATTATAATTAGCTAACCCACCCTGGCATATACACATCTAACGATAAAATTATAGTTTAAAAATTAATTAACACAAAATTTATTAATTGTTAATGCTACATTTATAGTAAAACTATTTATGTACTACATACTATACTAAGTACCCATCCCATAAGATATCAAACTCGCCATGTACACATCCAGTCACTGGCCAAAACGTAGGAGCGAAACATATTCTGCCTTCCACACCACTCTAGGAATGGGGGACGTTTCTCCTATCTTTTCTTGTCCATATATTTAAACTCTCACAAACACTCTCCCACCCCCACCCCCTCAAATTACACTAATAGCTAAATTATAGTTAAATAATAAAACAATTAAATTTACCCCAAGATTATCATAAAATTCGAGATTACATTTACCTTACAATAATTAAAATGAAATCCCAACCAGCTAAATCGAACATGTTATAATATAAAATATAATAAACTCCTGGCTGAAATATATTATAGCCTTGCTAAATTATAACTACAATAAGAATACAAATCCCTAAATGTTATTCTTATTTACTTGCATTACGTCTACTACCACAATCCCAACAGTGGTAAGTCAAGCTAGCGTTCGTTATGCATGGTGGTAGCACGGCGGGCATGGATGTTGGCTGGTGCCCTGAGCACTGTGTGAGCTCGGGGCGCTGTGCGAGCTCGGAGGTAGTGTGGTGCTAGCACGATCCGATCCGGAGCGAGCAGCTGTGTGCGGTCGAACCCAGAGCCCTGAGCACAGGAGTGGATCGACGATGACACTAGAGCCCGGCGTACTATCTGAGAGGTTCGCATCCCATAGTGGCCGGATTACAAATGAGCTGGGAGCGGCTGTGTCGCTGTTTATATCACCAGTTTGCCCCCACCTCCTCCTTGCCATGTATCGCACATATGGAAAAACGGTTTGAATGTCATTAAAATGCATTTCTAGCCTAGAAGTAGAGTCTCGGTAAAGTTTTTCTTTACAAATAAATTTAATTAAAAAAATTACAATAACAAAAGGTTTAATTGGTGAACGAACGAGTTTTCTGTATTATAGTGTGGAAATCGTTATCTAATTTGAATTTAATGTGATGTAGATTGATATATATAGTCATTAATTAAGCTAAGACCTAATTATTATAATTATGTTTTTAGGTAACAATTGCGTGCATGAACGAATTTCTGTTCTGAACTTTACTGTGGAAACTGTATTGGGGAGTATTTTGAAATATAAATGTTAATATAATATTATTTGAAACTTATTTACCTATAATTAATAATGATTAGACATAATTATTTTTAATACATTTTTATTTAACGAGTATGCGAAGGAACATCTTTCTGTTCCGAATTATAGCATGTAAAGTGTATTGTAATATGGGTTAGAAACTGGTTTATTTAATTATGTCATTAATTTAAATACATGATCATTAAAGAAAGTTAGAACGTGTTAGCAAGGCGACAGTAATGCGATACTAACTCTCGCGATATGAGGACATTTTCACTTCTGAATTTTATCGTGCTGGAGAATATCAATTAAAATATTTATATTTAATTATCAAACATTAGATGTAATAAATGTAAAAATAATTTATATAAATAGTATGTGAATGTAATATATTTGTATAGGGATTTTGTAACATTGCCCAATTGTTATATTTGAGAGATTAGCACGGAATAGCTTACATACTAGCTTATAAAATAACTGAAATTAACATCCATGCCCTAACTGGGATCGAACCTAGAACTTCCGTACTGTAAGCTGATTCACAACCAACTGCACCGCGGAGGTCAGCTACATGAATGAATCATTTTCTGATATTAATTTGAAAGTGAAAACTGTATTGAAATATGTATATTAAATTATAATACTTTTCTGTAAATAATCCATGCGTACGTGTACAAGGCTGTGCGTATCAGCGGTTTGGCTGGAGCGTGTCGCTTGACCGCGAATAGGGTGTTGACTGGAATGGGGATAACATGTATTTAGACTCGGCTGCCATCTCTACCCGAATAAGCCATTCCACCCATATTACTGTATCATGGCTACAACGACCACGCCCTGTATGCTAGCTGAAATCTAGTAGTATTACGGGGGATAAATTCTAATTTGTGTTGAAAATAAAAACTAAACCTAATTTTTTGTTTGTTTTGTATGCATATGTACACATTTGGTCCTTTGAAACAAAATGTTGCATTGAAAATGTTCAATGTCATAATACATTTTTATATCGCAGAAAAGTGATTTCTGTTAAAGTATACTTACAACTCTACACTACATGTTACGTAAATCATATGAAATTACATGTATTTTAATGTACATTATTTCGGAATAACATAATTTGTATATAGGTTGTGTCAGTAATTAATACCTCAAGTAGAATTGTCTCACAGTCAATAAATTATTGTATGTATCTGTTCACACATTATACTTTGACAAATTAATAAGCACTTATACTTACCTGATGGTTCGCCTCCAGATTTGTTACACGACATAAAATTTTTCTTTCACATAGGAATCGTGTCATACGATGGTGTTGGTTTCCTCGGAGTCCTTCCCTGACTTTTCGTTTTGGTGTCAAGTTACTATTACTGACATACAAACTTTGTTTAAAACATGTCTGATTTTACCATGAGACTATTGTTTTAATAGAAATCAATCTTTTAACCTTTTATATAATTTGTAAGATGTAACTAGTTATAACACTTGTAACTTTTGTTTTAATTTCAAACATATTTGTAGAAATTATAATTTATTTTTCACACTATTACTTTTTATCTGTTAAGACATTTGATTAACCAAGAATAGAAATGCATTTCATTATATACAACTTACAGATCAGATATGTTTACAAATTAAAGGGTGTTAACCAAGTCAATCATAGACTGTTTTCCAAGTCATTAAACACTGATTTCATACATTTGATTAGGAATGGGTCTACGTCTTGTCCTTAAGAACAGTTTCAATTTGGGAATTTTTTTTTTGCATCCTGGCATATTTAGCTAAGGATCAGTTTGAATGCAGACATTTTTATAGCCAGGCGAATGCAGAACAATGTCTTCAACTATGACTGGGTATGTCTCAATGTAGTGCGAGTAGACTGCTTCAAGACTAGCAAAGAGGGGCATAGTTTCTGTCATCTAGATTACGGGACACTTTATCATGTCAGCTCATTGACTCGATGGCTTTTTCCCCCAACGGGAAATGTACAACCCTGAAAGGAAAAATGCTGTCAAAGTTCTCCATAAACTCCCTCAATAGACCAAAATGAGTAAGATGCATTAGACTTTCCTGATTTGACAGTGATGTAATAATTTCCTGGGTGAATAAACGGCATGTTGATACTATACAATTAAGTACTCGACTGAGAGCAATCCTTAAAGAACAACGTATAATATTGGTTTTCACTATCCCCTCTGCCGTTTTAAGCTGGATAGTGTCTGTGGTTTAATTATAATTTTCCTAATTTCACAGATTGATGTACGTAAAATTTTGATGGGGCATACCCACTGACTAATAAGAAACCAAACTGATTATTATCGTGTACAAGCATATTTGCATCTTTGTTACTTTCTTCGAAATACTGATATGGTATATTATTATCTACACTATAAATGACATGTTTCATACTCTGGTTTTTCCTACAGTAGGTTGTCAGAATACATTCACCCTCGGTTTTGAAGTTACGTTTTTCAATCGACATGTATGGTCTACATTGGTTTTGAGGACCATTTGAACTAATACATTCAGTTAAACTAGATTAAAAAATACATGGTATATTGTTTAAACATATAACTTTGCAAATATGGTCAGTTGAAGCAAATATCTGTCACACATTTCCTTATATGCGAGATGTGAATATGACACTTCATACCTTACAGAATACAAGCCATGTTCAATAAATAAGTACTTGTCATTCGGCATGAAAATAATTCTGAATTAAGTACTTCACATGCATACATGTTGCATATGAAAGGGAACACTTAACTTACTTGTTCGAAATAAAGTTGTAAATGTCCCCATCGCAGGTTTCCTTCCAGTGGATAGTGGTTCCAGAATGATGTCTGGTGAGTTGATAGGTGATTAATTCATTTCCCCATTCTTCCTATATCTCTTCGCTAAGGCTAGCTATCATCTGGTCTTGACATGACAACTCACTGTTAGGACGGAGATACCTCACAACACAATCGTTGCATGCCAGGCCTTCACCGAATTGGGCCCGGACACTAGCATCGAAGGTGAGCACCAATGTTCAATATTGTTGCACACTTGAATTTGTAACATCCCGTCGAAAGGTTTACAGAAAACTCTTCTGTATCCTACTTGCAGGACTTCATAAACATCCTTAGTCTTAAAAACATAATCAATGACTGACAGTTAATTACCTTCCTTTATATAGGATGATATAAACATGTTAATGTTTCACATTGACTAATTAAACGTTCTTGTTTTGAAAAACGTTTCGTTCCCGTATACCACAGGGAGAAATAAAATGTTTATCTATGTGCGTAACATGTTCCTTGTCATCACATCTTTCACTCCATGCTATAGGATTAGAGCAACAGTCCTTCTGCATTATGTATTAAATTTTCTTGCATGAAGTACATTTCATGAAGTGTTTAGCTTGAGCTTCATATACTAGTTTGTTCACACTGCATGGCACCTCACTGTCAGGATGTAGATTATACAAAGTGCAATGGTGTTCTTAACAAATGCCCAATTCTTTTAAAGTATATGTCGGACTAATAAAGGAGAAATTCCAATTCTCTTTTCCGTTACACATTTAAATCTCTAATCGAGTCTTATCTTCTTCATGAAATCATACTCTTCTGTATCCCAGAGTAATACGTGCATACTTGACTGTTGGCTCGAATGTCTCCATCGTAACTGTAGTTTCGTTATATGGTCAATAATTTAGTCGCAGGCACCACCATCTTGAAGTTACTAATTTTGCAATACAATCTACATTAAATCGAAATTGCAGGCACAAGTATTGCTTAGCCATACCTTGCACTTCCACATTCCACAAGCCAAAACTAGATGTTGGTTATTCCCTTAGATTTAAATTATTTGTGGCTTATTATTGCAAGTTTTTGTCCACATCGTAGGATTGTCGTAGAATTCGCTTCTTAATTTATATTTTATTTGTTTCTATCCTGGATACTTTGTTATTTCTTAACTTCGAACACGGAACATTAGTTCATTTTGAGAACATGGCAGCTCACTATCAGATCGCATGTTGAACACCAGACAAGTGTCTTTATCGGACAGGTCTCATTATTCATACTTATATTCTGCACTAGTTTGTGAGAAATTTCAGTATTCCTCCCCATTGCAGAGCTGAATTGGCCAGGAACTATTTACGTTAGACTTGAACCACACTTTCATGTATTCACATATTACGCTCTCGTAAGACTTTGCTGGATTGAACCTGTCCATTTCAATGGCGTAAGTAAACTGATGTGGGAAATGCAAATGTTCCTGTATTTATTCCTTTCTCGCTTTAGGTTGTAACAACCCATAATGTTTCGTATTAATTTTAATGCAGTCAAACATACCATGAGTGATGGTAAAAAAATATATTCTCTAAGTGCTTTGCTTTTACACAGTGAGCAAAACTTTTGGTTAGAAAATTGTTGAATATTTTAGCATTGAGCTGTTGAATAATTGTTTTGATATTCGTAGTATCTTATAATGTATACAACTTCTGACTAATAACATATTCATAATTTCCTTTAGTGTTTTTCCCTGTACATATACAGGATAGTCCTCGAGGAGAGCAATATTTACGTGTTTGAATCTGTCTTCATATGCTAAAACGCAGGAAACCCATTTCAAATCATGATATTCATATGTTTCATGTCGATACATACTTTGAATTTCAGGAGTCAAAACCGTCTACAGCTGAGGTGGGTTAAATCATAACAATTTAATGTTACTATCATTATTACAATAACATATAGCAAGTTATTTGAAAGTAAATGACTTATCGTAATGGTTTTTAAATTCTTACACATAATACACCATGGTTAGGCTTTATCCTATTTAAAACAATTTTACACATACACGCCAGGACTAAATGTAATTATTTACGATCTAACTTTAAAGAACACTATTTACATGACATATCTATGTATTTACAATATCTCCCTTGTTGCCTACGAATCAAGCCCGGAGTCTGACATTATTTCATCGGGATGATTGTTATTAACAAGTTCCATGACTTGTTGCATTCTTCACTCAATGCATTGTCTCCTCAGATTATTCGTATTTATGTAATTGAATGTGGGGGTGCCATATGGGCAATCTTCGCATGGGAGTTAGGACACTATATCTATATGAGCCTTTAATTCCTCTGGGAGAAACGGATATACATATTGAATTTTGTGTAATGCGAAGGCGATAATGAATGATTTCGGTAATAACAAGAGTTAGTCCTCGACATCTAAACTCAACATTTTGCTGCGACTATATGCTAGAATGGCGTTGCATACTCGTCCACACTCTTCATCACAGTGAACGCAGCGGTGTCCATTGTGTATTGTACCTGAATCTGTTGCTAGAGGTGATGTTGCCAATGCCTGGTGTAAGTCTCGGTGATTGTGCTGAAGACTGATGTAATTCAATACTATTGCAGCTCACAATGATGGTGGCTAAGAAAGGTGTAGTCCAACAATTTTGCAGCTCTCGATGAAACTGATAAGCAGTTTTGTAGCTCTCGGTGAGCAGTTTTGTAGCTCTTGGTGATGCACTCCCGACACGAGTTATACTGTTTTACGATCTGCTCTTGACGGCTGTTGACTTTACACTGAGGAAAATTAATTTATTCCCTCCTTACATAGTAATCACATCCAAAATATCTGCTATTTCCCTTCAATTGTACCCAAGATATTGTCTTGTCGGAACTTTTGTTGAAATATCCTTATATTTCCCACATTACATAGCCTTCCGACTTACTTTCAGGCTCGAAACATGTTATAGGGAATATATTAATAATATGTAGGTTATTCCTATTTTATTGACTGTATATTGGTCTATGTATACACATTTCTACTATAATACAGTGGACGGGTGCTGCAATAAGGTAAATAGGATTGAGTGTTCCGAATATCGAACACATTTTAGACTTTTGTGGAAATACTAATATTTACGCTTTAGATGACTTACTAAGTTTGACTGATACATTTGTAAAGGATGTTATTATTACAGACAGACTTTTAGTTAAATTCATAGTAATGTAATACAGAGTATTTAGTTGTTAGGGATATATTTTAAATTTAAATTGATTTTAAATGTCATGTGCACAAACCTTAGCATGAGATATAAATGATTATTTCAATTTTTAACTGATGTCTCGTCGAAGCTGTAAGCTCATAGGGAATGTTACGCACAAATGCCGGCAATAACATGGTTGATTGTCTTGGTTATATGTTATCAAAGAACAGTACTTGAATATACATCAGAACGTTAATACATACAAATTTTAATTTGTTAACACGCTTGTCAAGCATACTTAAAAACTGATGTGAATACGCATTTTAGTGTCGGAAGTTGGGTATAATCTTAGAGTTACGTAACATTATCGCTAAAATGACTTTGTTATACATGTTTTGGGGGTAGATATATTTTACTAAATCATAATTGGGATATAAGTGCTGGTGTGCTCTGGTGATTGAAAAACTGTTTTTCAATATCAGACTATATTGATTTTTAATGATTACAGTAAATAATATTTCGAATAACTATGCTAGATCGACATTTACGAATTTTTTAAAAACACAAACTATACCAAAAGACCCACATTTTGATGTATTTACCTTGTGTGAGATTAATCATACTTGTTTAATTTGTTGCTATAAATTCCTGGAATGATGATAGATGGGGGTAATTATGTTTTTAATATCAGTTGATATTTTTGAATTTCCAATGGGCTGAGCGCTGCCCTAACCATCAGTGGCCTATGTTTATCACAATGAAGTGAGCGAGAGAGAGAGCGAGAGAGAGTGAGAAAGATGAGGGAGATGGGGTAGTGCTATCTACTGCAAGGCGAGTGTAACTGGATCATGTCAGTGTCTGCATGGCGGCACTGGTCGGTTTGGCCAGTGTTCACTGAGCTCCTCGTGTTATTAATACACACAACTATTTTCATTCACAGCATTCTTACTGGCATGTGACCATATAGAATATGTTGTTCGTAAATTCATTTTTTTGTTAATTTTTTAAACATTTATTAAATGAAACATGTGATGTGTGTGTAACAGAGAGCTGCGTATATAACAGTGGTGTGGAACCCGTACGCGAGTTGCTGGTGTTCGCCGGCTCCAGCGCTGATGTGCGATGCGCTATTGTTGAAGTAGGATTGCTGCAGGGCTATTGAGAGCCCAGGAGGATGAAACAGGGTGCGCTATGCTTAAACGTAAGTTGTGTTGCATGTCAGGAGTGAGATAATTGTGTTGTTCTTTAAAAATAAGGTAAGTTTATATTGCTGTGGTGGTAAACTGTCTTTTTGCATCTTTAATATTTAATTTGTATTTAGAACATGTGGTTATGTGCAATTAGGTTTAATATTTACTATTTTTGTGTGACATGTGTTTAGTGTAATTTAGGTTACTTTTTTTTTACTTGTACTTATGAGGAAGTTGTCAGGGTAGATCGTATTTAGGTAGTATTTTGTTCCGGTTAGTTGTACATTTCTGGGATTTAATTGATTTGTGATATATTATATGGGATAGTAAACATAATTTGTGTGTGCTTAATATTGAAATATTTTAAATGTTTGGTTTGTATTTGTTGCACGTGAAGTGAAATTGAGGGTAAACAGTATTCATGCCTCTTCCATTTAATTTATTTTTGATAAATTATGTATTATTTGTAGCATGTAAAGTGTCTCGTGGTTCAATACATATTTTTAAAATTCATTATGTATTTGGTAATAATTTTTACTTAATGCATTTAAAGTGTGTCGTTTTTCAATAGGTATTTCTTTCATTCGTTGCATATTTGGTAATTATCTGACATTGTGGGACAAGTTCAATGGTAGTGTAAACTATATAATTCCATATTTCAAAACAATCCTTAATTACAATTCTCGAATAATGCATTTCCGAAATCAGTGGCTAGACATTACACATATCTACAGCTAAGTATGACACCAAACAGCGAGCTTGATGGACGTGTACATGCTCCCAACATCCCCTCACCCAGCCACTGATCACAGTCCTCCACCGACATCCCAAGTGAACGGACATGTGCCTGCTCTCGACATCCCCTCCCTCTCCTCAACAAACGATCAACCTTCATACACACTCTATACAATGGACAGACCACTCTTGCCACAAAATAAAACTTATACCTCTCTTGTACCAAGCAAAATACATATCAATACATATATGCCATTGTCCACACATCTCACAGCTCAGTCGCCTGCGAGACATCCAAGAGTGAAGACCTACGCCCCTCTCCAAAAATAACCCCTATGACACCAATCAAGCAATTACACATACAATCCAAATATTAAAAATGAAGGATTAAACAATTATTCTTTAATCCGATACATAAAATCACCAAAAAATTTAATCTAGTTAAGATTATACACTCAATCAACTACGATTACCTGTTAATTCACAAATCTATTTTAGAACATCCCCATCTTGTCATTCTAGTAGTGGGCCAGGACCATTCTGCCCGTACTGCTAAGATCTTAAGCAAGGCTACTAAAAGTGCACACTTTACCGTGAACATACTATATTATCATGTGACCTGCGTGGCGCGCTGTTGTTCCCAACTACGTCATCAGTGAAGTTCGAATTATCAGAAACAGTCTACCTAGAGCTGTGAGTATGTTCCTTCACATATGAGGTAGCGACGTCGGTTGAGGTTTCGTACTACATGTACTTCTGGGAGATGAAAATTTGGTGGACTCATTAAGGCGTAATTGTAAGTGATACAACTTTGTAGGTAATGGAGTACTCTCGGTAGGAGTAAGATCAAATTTATTTTTTTTGGGAAAGAGCGTATTAACATTCCCAGGTGTAATGTCTGCTGTCTCATCAACTAACTTACAACATATCTTAAACTAACACCAATGCCTTACCTAGGGTTTGAAACTAGAACCTTCAACACCCTGGATTTGGTAATTTAAGCTCATGTAGGTAATTTGATAATTTAGGGATTTTAATTGATGTTCTGCATAGTTAAGTATTTTCTTAAAAACAAATAATTTAGTGAGTAGCATATTACTAGCATTTCATATTTCTTTTTGTTAAATAGTGCTTAGGTATAGGGAGATTTAAAAAATACTTTATGTATTTCGTATAATTTTTTCAATTAATTGTGACCGAAGTTTGAATTCTTAAAGCATCGATATTGTTCTGGGAAAATTTTATGTTATGTGAGATAACGCATTTATTCATCATAGATCTTGTAAACATTAGTTTTGTATGTAAATTTTATAGGGCTGAGTTATAAAATAATAAGAGTTATGTCTACCTTGATTTTAATCATGCCCCTACTATCCAATCATTTTTGGCTACGGAAATTTTCATTTATAAACTAACAATTTCGTCGAGATTAACATACGTGCATGATTTAGGTAGTAGGAGTATAGGGTTGTTCATGTGCTTGAGAGTGTGGCAATTCTCGGAGTATTCCAAGTGGATACCTTTTGTTTTGGTGCCGCTTGGCCAATATGCGGCACGGGCAATATACCTGAAATGACGAGGGCACGTTGGCAGGAGATGCAGAAAGGGGGCCGGCCTAGAGAGCTATAAAAGGCTGCTAGGATGTAAGGCAGAGGCTGCTGTTCCTGCCACCTTCCGCACTGGGTCACCACTGGCGCAGGGCACCGTCGCACTGACCGAATTCGAGGACCAGGGACGTGAGCTTTGGCGAGGGCCGTTTCCGAGAGCCAGCTTCCTAGAGGGACAATCTCCGCGAATCGGTAAATTTCTGCAATATTTCACGTCCAGGTTTTTTGTCTTTGCTCGTGATCGATTCTGGTGAGGCCTGCAATTGTTTTTGAAACTGTTTAATATTTTTCCTGGAAGTATATTTTGACATGTTACAAGTACAGGCATTGAACGGCGACCCCTTCTGTATCGGCATTCAAGTAATTTCGGTCACCCTTCTCCACATATCACCCGGTAGTGGAATGAACCCTCACACTTGGTGACTAGGTCAACTGGTAGTTTTTATGGGGACGCTTATTTCGTTTGTTATCTCGGCTCCCATACAAATGAATCGGTCAAGCGAATTTGTGCCACTATTGAGGAAGACTATATATGCATATGAATAACTGCAATAAATTTTAACAAATTATGTTTTAGTAAAATCACCATGAAAAGTTTGTTTTGAGTAATATTTGGATTGTTGGTTAAGATAGCATTTCAGAATTTTTAAAGTACATCACTTGATTGTAATATTTTTCAGTGCACTTAGTGCCATTTTTACGTTCACACACCTGCAAAAGAAATATTTTTCAACGTGAAGGTGCAATTGCAGTGGCACATATATGGGTACAGGCACAGGAAATGGTACATATAATGGTAAATTGTACATATATATATATATACACGGAAATCCTCAACAATTGTACCATAACAAAATGCATGGCGGGGACCACCACTTAATGAATGGACAAATTATGGTGTCGGACTGCCCATAGCACAGAAACAGGTGGTGATATGGTAGAACAAGGAGGCATACAAACTTCGAATATTCTCGTGAGAAGATCATGCCACAGGTAGCACAACTGATCCTACAAATCCGCCGTAGTTTTCGCTGGCCAAATTTATATTCGTTCTGATCCAAACACTCTCGATAGGCGAGAGATCTAAGTACCTTGGTGACCAAAGAAGCATGCTGACTCACGAAGGCAGGACAGCGATACCCATTCTGACACAGGTAATTATCCATCTGGAAAGTGGGGTTGGCGAGCTGCACCAGGAAGGGTAGATTAGATGGTCACAGAATTTGCTGTACGAATCACCGCGCTGCCAGGGTTTCTTCAATGTCTACAAGTGGGATGGGAAATCGTAGAAAATTACACTCTACACAATGGAACCTCTCGTCGGAGCGGTGTGCCGCTCTACAGTGTAGTGTGGATAACGGCGCTTACCAGGACGTCTGCAGACTTGAGATCGGTCGTTGTCTGTAATCAAACATAACCGTGATTTATCAGTGAATAACACTCATCACCAGTCTGCAAGATGGTATGCTGCCAGCTTCCGGCAGGTGTACACATGTGATTGCCGATGTTGAGGTTGTACTGGTAGATGTCCTAATGGATGTAGGGATGACATATGCCGCTCTGCTAGCCGCCTTGATATAGTACTGGTGGACACAGGTGTATTCCGACACTTAAAAAAAGTTCAGGTAACACTCACTTGCATTTAAGGGAAGTAAGATATCCTAAAAAAGTAAAATTAATCTAAATTTTAAATTTTGAGTTAATTTGTATATAGAATACAAGTAGTAGGAAAAAAATATTCTGGGACAAAGGGATCTTGCATCGGAATCGGCTGGCCGCCATGTTGTTGTCACTGTCCGCTATCTTGGTTGTCATTGACCCTGACCATGACATTTGCCATTTGACCCAGACCTTGACTTGACCCCAGTGACCTCTGACGCCAAAAACAAAAAAAAATGTGGAAACATTCTAGAATATTTCTACAAAAAGTTTTGCATAATTTTTTAATACAACATCGTTAAAAAAACAAAAAATAGTTTTAAAAAATTTATAAACTATTTATTTCTAAAAAATCTTTTAAAAATTGTTAAAGCATTTATTATTAAAAAGTCTTCTCTCCCGATGCCCATTTTCCCTAACAATTTCTCTTATCCCCTTAAAATTTCCCAAAATTTTTATTAAAAATTTGTTAAAAAACTCCATTAAAAAACCTATGTACATTACTGGAGATTGTCTCTCACATCCCGTTCGACACCATATTTGTTTTTTCACTCGTAATTTGTTTACATGCTACTAACATGTCTCTCTCACTTCGTTCGGCTGCCATATTTGTTTTATTTTTCGATCGTCATTTGTTTTAGAGTTTGTTTCTCACATTCCTCTAATTAGTCACATTTTTCCATCCCCAGCATGCGACTAACCTTCACCATTGATACTGGCTAATTAGTCGCTTTCGCTCCATCCCCACCACTCTAGCCTTACAATTTATTTAAGTGCCCAATTACCTCTCCATTCATTCCATCTCCGCCAATGTTTCTCATTGGCTAATTATTGTTTAGTCGGCAAGCCTCCAACACCTCCGTTCAAACCCCATCAATGATTCACATTGGTTAATTACAGTTTAGTCGCTAAGCCTTCGTCAATTAGGCTCCTCCGATCCACCCCCGCCAATGATTCCCATTGGCTAAGTACTGACCTCTGTTCTATCCCCACCGCCCACTCCAATTACTCACTTTTGGTTCTTTCCAATGATTATCATGGGTTAATTAGTCAGTTCCCATCCGTCCCCACCACCCATTAGGCACCTCCGTTTTACCCCCACCAATGTATGTCATTAGCTAATTACTCTTTGCAGATATTCCCATAATATCCGACTTCGAAGACAGTGTCATCAAAGCAATTACCATCGCCGAATTTTCTCCATTCGGGTCAGAAGACGAGAGCTATTAAAGTGAACTAAATTGGGGGTTTTGACGCGTAAGTTTTCGAGATGCTAACGGCTTCTGAAAGTTCAATTTTCCAACCGCGCAATTCACTGGCTATGCTGCTACAACGAGTTCGAAGGCTGTTAGATGCGGAGCACATATGCGTGCGCATACAAAAACTGTTACTCTACAATTCACGTCCCGACTCTGCGCTACTCTGATCGGTGGAGGAGTTGCTAAAAATAAATGACTATGTTCACGTAAGTAAGGCAAGAACATATGAAAATGTACTGTACGAACTGTTCTGAGAAGAAAATTATAATAATTACGTGTGTGAACGGCTGGAGAAATGCGATGGACATAACCAAGTCGTGAAAAGGCAAGGATTTACGGATTAGACCTCAAATTGCACGCCGTTTGCATACGAAGTGTACCTAGGCTCGAGGCCGAGATCTTTCAACAAGTCGTCTCGCAGCGACGGAGCACGTCCAGACGACAATTTTAATCCAAAGAAACTATATGCAAGTAAATCTTCTCTACTGCACGTTTTAACCTACACATACCAGCCGTCAGCTACACTGACCATGGAGCGATGTGACGAAAATGTTTATTTCCTTCTCCGAGAAAGAAGAATCATCTTTGGTAAGGCTTTTGAATTAACAGTGCAAGACTGCGATTGTGATAAGTTTGTGGTTCATTTGTGCCGCTCACAAACAAAGTTCCCCACAAACTTCGGAAATATGACAAAATAAATCGCGGGTGAAAGACGTACAACTAAGAACGACAAGGAAAATTGTGAAATTATTCACGAAAAAAAAAAAGACAAACTCTTTAACATACGTTTGGAACGATGTGACAGTGCTTCGCAGAGTTTGGAGGTTACAACACCTTCGAACCCATGATAAGAGGTGCTTTTGTGTGCTTGTGCATACGAGCTTAGCTCTATCTATAGAAAAACTCAGATAATGAAAACCTCACAGTCCCCCCGTAATTTTGTTTTGTTGAAACATACTGTGTAAACAACATATTGGCGTACGTGATTAATAGTATGGATGGCGAAAGAAAAGTATCTTAGGCATAAAGAAAATAATTATCTCGTAATTTTTTTTTCTATTAATTGTTTCTTAAAAATATTTTTTTCTTATAATATTTGTGTTTACCAAGTTTTTCAGTAAATATATTTATCTTGTAAAATATTTTATTTTCAAGTATTTTGTGTTGAAATACAATGTATGTATATGTATTTTCTTTCAGTGGTTTTGCAAGTACTATATATATATATATATATATATATATATTATATGGCACCACCATTAGCAAAAAACCATTGAAAGAAAATAATATATATATAAAATTTTATTTCATGGTGTTTTTTGCAAGTATGATGTATCTATATATACGATATAAAATAAATGTGATACAAGTACTTGTGTATTGGATTTTTATTCGTAGTAAAATCATGTTAAAAAATGGTGAGGTATCTCTGCTGCATGCATGTGACATAGAGAGAGGTGGGTGTCGTCCTTGCGCGGTGTGGCAGAATGAAGGTCGCCATGCAAGCATTTCCTCTCTCCATCAGTATCCTTGCCCCCCGTCACACACTTGCGAGTGCCAGTTAATTTAGGTAAAGAACAGTTCCATCTTGCAGTGTGCATAATTTTCTTAAATAAATGCCCTTCATTAAATTGCTGTTTTTTAATAACGTCGCAGAAATTATTTATTGTAATAATAAAGAAACTAGCTAAATTAAAATACGTCAAATTTATTTGTTTGGTTAATATTGCAGGTAAGAGGAACTGTTATAAAATATGCATTGTACGTACATGTCCCTTATCCAAGGTAAAAACAAGCACAATAAACAGGTGTTTACTAAAAAAAAACTAATTGCACGTACTTGTCCCGTTCTCTAAGGTAAAGCAAACGCAAAATATACAGTATGTTTAAAGAAACTATTACAAGTACTTGTAACTTCTCCAAGGGAAAAGCAAGCTCAATATATACATATTGTTTGTTATGAAACTGACTTACGTTTCTGTTTATATGGAGAAAAAATAAACTACTAAACACACACACAGTTATAAGTTAAATAACATGTACTTGTATTGAACCAGAAATACCACATATCAATAACGCACTAAAAAAAAAATATAAATGCATGTATCTTTGAAATCGTATTTGTTTTACATTCGTACAAAAGTTTCGATTGAAATGCAGATTCTTGGTCGGTAGAAATCATTTCACATGTCTTTCCATGTTACAGTTCATCTGTGTAAGAACACGCACATATTTAGACAGTTATAGGTGCACATCAACCTTGTTTCAAAGTTATTTAAACACTAACGAATATCATCACCATCGTGGCGAAGGGAGGGGAAAATAGCAACGAGAGGCAGCGGAGACCACATGTCCTCCCATATTTTGCCATTGGAAGAATCAATATCAGAGACTGGCGAGTACCGTACAGGGACAGGCGAGTCTGTCACTCTGTGAGTCTCAATTGTTGTTGTTTGCAAATGGAAAACAGTAATTTCGGGCGATCTACGTTCTCGCTGCGGTACGTTACATGACAGCTTTAAGCAGCAGTGAACCCTCAGTGATGGTGTTCACACATGTAGCTAACTCACCCGTCTGGAAGCCACGAGAGCGTGGCAACTGGGAGCTCTGGAAGGACACCTCTTGTATGGGCGCTGACTGGAAGGGTGTTGTCTGGATGCTGTGACCATATGCTGACTGGAAGTTTGCCGTCTGGGTGCTCCGGCCGGGTGCTAACTGGAAGGGCACTGTCTGAGTGCTTCGTAATAATATCTCCGTCGCGATGCCAGACGCTGCTATAGTGAAGCACCGGATTCTACATGGCCTCCGATGGTGCAGCGCTGCGCCGTCCTGAGATCCATCTTATCGAATAATTCCCACGCTGCAAT
Source organism: Dryococelus australis (assembly GCA_029891345.1). Taxonomy (NCBI): domain Eukaryota; kingdom Metazoa; phylum Arthropoda; class Insecta; order Phasmatodea; family Phasmatidae; genus Dryococelus; species Dryococelus australis. The sequence goes on along the minus strand of CM056998.1, from coordinate 98,940,420 downwards.
TAGGAAGGCATCGTCACACTCTGACCAGAAATCGACCGTCGACTTGACGAATATTGGTTCTAGCTAATGCCCATAGCAGCAGCACAAAAATCTTCGACATCAACACGATGGCGATGGGGAATAATATGTAGTACAGTGAAATCCTTTTTGGCCATTTGCAGCCGCCTCGAGAAAAAAATCGTGCATTTTCTTACAAGTGTCACAACACGGCACAGAATAATCATCCTTTGACACTACGACACCCCGTTTATCCACCCGACGCGCCTTGCACCATACACGGGTGTGCGGTTTCCGAGGGTACCTAGGTTCTATTTCGTAACAATTACAACCCGTGCATAGTGCGTACCTACCTAAACACGCCAGGAACTTTGTAATATTCGCTCACGTACCTTTCACAGCACGATACAGTACAACAATGATGCACCAATGTCCAAACTAAAGCTTATAAGCGAGTGTCCAAACCCCCACTATTTATAATGTTCTACATATGCCCACCACAGACTGCCCCATTCAGGATTTGCATGTTTGCTCACGAATACAAAAAATTGCCTTTAAATTCTACTTTCTTTCTAGATAGGCAGGATCCTTAAATAAGTTGACGTACTACTGTGTCTTTTTTCATACCGTATACATATTGTTTACCATTAAAAGTATTAATATTTTATTGACGAAATTCTGCCAATAGCTAATAGCAACGTAATGGAGGGGGAGGGCGGCCACAGGCAGGTAATTGGTGTGGGAGGAGTTCCCCACCATAAGAGCCACGTCGCAACTCCCAGGAGAGGATACTGACGGAACTGCAAATCACGCATAAGAGCGGAAACGCGGCTAGCCGCCAGGAAACATTTATTGATTGTAGAGGGGTAATATTTTTTTTGATCGGCTTGCAGTGCATGCCTGGCAGGGCATGGCCAAGTAGATGTCGGAGAGTTACTTTGTGCAAGATTTTCCTGTTGCCTGCTGGCCATCCAACTTCTGTTGGTACGAGGGAATTATGTTCCCGCAAGCCAATCCTTTAAATAATATTTACACACAAATTATGTATTAAGTAAAAAATACTTTATATTAAAAAGTAAACTAAAAAAAAAAAAATCAAAAAACTACGTAACCTAGACAGTTTTGATAAACTTGTTTATTTTATTTTCACAAATTACAAACAAACTAAAAATGTGGCAATCCTTTTAAAAATTCAATCTGCCAGTCAAAATATGTTAGTAAAATATTAACAGTCTTTGATGCTCGATCCGACGCAGAAGAACAGGAATCTTCGGGACATATTCTCCTTCCAAGTTGTGGTCAGCTGTGAGCGAACCCATGTCGGCGGCGATAGCAGCAGGTAACGTCACCCGTGGACATTTGCGGGAGCGCACTTCACAGTCCAATGCAGGTCACCTGGAATTTTTTTCTAGTGCATCGTGGCGTCGACACGATGGCACAACCTTCGACGTTTAGTGGATGCAATTTGAGTCGACACCTCTTGAGATACAAAATTCTGTGTGGAACAATTCTGTGTGGAGCAGTTTTGGATGGAGCAGTCATGGGCGTGGATTTCGGTGCTTGTAGAGTCGCCACGGCTCGAAGTTGCTGCAAATTCTTGAACCTCGTCCGTGGTTGCCGGAAGAGGCGCATCGCACTTCATGTGATGAACCAAGCAATTTCCAGGAGTGCAGCAAGTTATTAACTGTTGGGTAGGTTCGCCCGAAGTCGTCGAGTATAGCCAGTGGTACCATCCAAATCACTTTTCTTCGTAGGTATGTAGCGACCCAGACTCCCAGAACAAATATGTGATTTTCGAGTAACTATGTTTCTCGAAGAGCTCACGAAAGAACTCGGATCAGTTTCTTTCCTCATTTTACGAAGGGAAGGACAGCCATTATCGCTCTGTAAGTCGATAATCTGCACTTACGCAAATTACTCGACCTTTTTTTTTATTGTATTTGGGCCGAACACATAAATTGATTTGAGACACGACGTGATTGTAAGATTACCTTGAGAACGTAGCAGCACTGGAAGCTTCGCAGATTACAGTACATTATTAGGACTGAAATGTATTATCCACAACTTTCGTATTTACTTACGTATTTATGTATGTAATTAACGAAAAAAAAAACGCACTGAACAATCCTGTAGTGGAGTATCAAGCAGTAGGCAGCGGTGTTTGCGGGCACAGTTTCCTTGGTGATTATCTCGATCCTGCAGTCGACCATGCCATTCTGAACACGCTCCATTTGCTTTGATGTATATTATACAAGCAAAGGTACCACGTCTCAGAAATTTTCGGTCTCAGGACGGGATGCGCCTCGCTTCCGTAATACAAAGATTGGAATTGCGAACACACATAATATGCCAGCAGGTACTACCCATTATCAAAGTTTTCGTTCAAATCCACGTGCGGGTAGCTTTCGTTTCGGCATTGCAGTGGTCTAACGTAGACTTGTCTGCTCTGAAGCTATGCTGTTTGTTCGTCTGAAGCCCCAGTATGACGGTGCACAGTTTTCCCATATTGGATGACGTCTTCTTGACCCAGTGATTTCGCGTGTAGGCGGGCAGGGCCGGGCAGATGACCAGGTAGCAACTTCCGAAAGCTACTACGATCACTTTTTCTTTCTTCGCATAATTCAACAGCTTGACACGTTCGCGAGTGATCGGGGTTAGGTGAGGGGCGAACCATTCTATGGTGATCAAAGTAAGAGAGACGGGCTGCGGGTTTTTTTCCTACTCCCAACACAGCATCCAAATGAGATGTGGCTAGCATTATCACCAGCTACTGTCTCCCCCCTATTATTATTTTCTTATAATCTTCGGCAAATCCCAGTACATGGAGAGCGGAATGCACACTTCGAACCTGCGTTCGTCGTAAATGGGAACACTGTAGGGATCTTCGATTCCCCAGCTTTCCTTCTTGGCTGTGGAGAGATGGTTGGACGTATGCGATAGGTAATTTTTTATCGATGAAATTGCCCACATCACGTGACTGGTCGATCGCGACGCAGCTAATCTCGTACATTATTAGTGCTCGAAAAGGTGCAGAATTCCATTTCGTACCAACTTAGTAGTGGTCGGGTTGGTCCCATCCAACTTCGTTATCATACCTCTTATGAGCACAAAGGACTGACTAGGCAGGGTGTAAATATCTTGTCGTTGTTTAGGTATTCTAACCTCATTTCCAAGAGCGAAAGTTCCGGCAAGATATGGTTCGTAACAGTGCATTTCGATTTTATCGTCGAATTCTAGGCGCTGATCCACGTCGAGAATTTCGTTTGCCATGCCGATTTACTTTTAAACCGTGGGCACGGAGAAACTTCGTGTTTTTGAGTGTTAGCACAACGCTTCCTCACATCTTACTGATCTCGGGTTCAATGTACTGCGGGAATTTATACGTTTTTGTCTTCCCGACTAAATTTTGTCCCATTGTTTCAGGTGTAAACGTAGCGTAATTTCTTCATCTCGTAAAAGTATCAGTTCCTTGTTTTGATCCACTATCAAAACGGCTAATTCGTAGATGCTATTTGCAACGATCGGATTGTTAATGAGAGTTGTTGGAGATTCTACGATTCTATATCCCGGATCTCGTTGGGGAGTTGGGGGGGGGGGGAGGGGACGACGACTCGTAAATAGTACTGCTCGGTTTCTCATTCACGTAACTGCAAATTGTAAAGTTACAGTTTATGCATATGATGTTGACTGGAAAGATATTTACAGCCAGCGACGATTTGTGTTTTATTCCTCCATCGTACACTCTGGCTTCGAACCCCAGTATGGGCCCGATGGTATCCGGTTCCGTGTAATCTACATCTGCAGTGCAAAACGTTTCAGCCTTCAGAGTATTCGGATTCCCGTGCAGTTTGAATGCAATGTCGTGCGGTAGAGATTTCTTTATGAAGTATTCCATATCCTTCAGCTCATAAACCTTGGTTAGAATGCTGATTTCTTTCGCATCTCCTGCCACTGTGAACTGGAATGTGGGATATAGAGTTGTAAGTTTGAAAGTCCACTAGCCCCATAAATTATTCACCCTCCAGCACCAAGGGAGGGTAAAATCTAGCACTCAGCTCGGACGTTTTACCACTCAGAATGGTGAAATCGATATACCGAAGAGATCGGTATGTCTGACACAGAGCTTTTTATACTTTGCGATTTATATGGGATTTTTTCCTCCCCAGTTTATCACTGGAAATAGCGATCGCTAAAAAATTGCAGACACGAGTGTTGGGCATCTGCTCCGTTTCGTATTTGTAAGTCAGTTTACAATTTTTCAGGTACTGGCGCAGTTCGGGCGGAGGGCGCAAATTCCCAAAACTGTCGTAGGATATAGCATGTTGGCTACATTTAAGTAAGCCACCCAATGCATGCCAGGCCCAGCTTTCTTCTCCAGATTGATTACAACACATTCTGGTCTCTTGGGTTTAGCAGGCAAAGCATTTCTCGTAAACACTCCTCTAAAATTAGTTATTTTCAATTTGCACGCAAACAGTTCCAAATCCATGTTCGTCAGTGGGCGTCTAGGCAGAGTCATTTTGATTTCCATCTTCGGGTTTTTTTCCTATTTTTTCCTCACGGCATTTGATTCTACTCCTCTTCCCCGATACGGGTGACGAATAGAGTTTTTTTGCCATTTTGTTACCCATGGTGATAGCTTCCAATGTTCTGTTATGGCGGTGGGTTTCCTCCACCTGTTTCCGATCGTTCAATGCCCGCTTCACAGCACTAGCAATATTCGTGACTGCCCCGGCAATACCAGCCAGAGCGCCAGTTGCATGTATCAATGCAGGCAGGAACCCACCTATCTTGTTCTTCCGTTTACTTTTGCTCTTTCAAGGGTTCTTCTGCAAAGACCTTTGGCTTGTACGTTATTTCATGCCTAGTTTCACTTTGGCTTTCATGACAACAGACAAAGAATCTGCCTAGTGTTCAAATCCTTGTTTAGGGGCTACGCAATATGGGGGTTTGCTCACACCTCGTCCAGCCCGTTGATAACTGTGTTGTTTCTCTAGCTTGGTTCCACAGATCCTGAAATGGATGATCCTGCGACATGATTTCACTGTCTTTACCTTACGAGGAATCGAATTAAACTGGCTTACAAGCGATACATAATCTTCTTTTATACTTTAAAAATAATAATATGTATTTTTTTGTGACGAAGTTGAGATACTATCACCTTCTCTTACACTCAGCCACTTTGCATAAAAAACATCACTTAGTTTTTTAAAAGAAAAAGAAATAAAGCAGTGACACTAATCTTAATATCTACTATAAACTTAGAAAGAAGCTTACATGAAATATATAAAAGCAACTTACATAAAATAAACCTTAGTAGTGAACTTACACGATTAACACATACATGCATACGCAAGACCATATACACACCTGACATAAACATATAATTGTACTATTTATAAAATTAAACTACAAGATATCATTGACTAGCAAAAGTTCTAAAACTGAAATTTATGTACAGAAGTACAGAAAGTCACAGCATATAATTATTTAAACATGGGGGAAAAAATGAAAATTATATAATGTAAGACGTTTAAAATTATAGTATAAAACATCTAAATTATCAGCTAACAAGAAATATACATGAAATAAGATATTAATACGTCTACTCGCACGCACTTATTCACACATCTACACACATTAACAATTCATTTAATTAATTATACAAAAGCATAAGCATCGGAAACATCACTACAGTCGCATGAAGCAGAAGGCAATATAATTTACAGGTATTATGAAAGAGGAACCTCCACAATACATATTTTGTTTATTTATATTGAATCTACATTTCAAGTTCGTTTAAATATTTATTGCGTGACCAAGCAGTTATCAAATAATTTTTTGAATTCAGTAATTTAAATTGTATCTCTGACTTCCTGAGGTAAGCAATTGCAAAGTTTGGTTGCTGTGACGATGAAATATGAAGCGAAAAATGAGTTGTGTTTTGGTACTAGTAGCTTTTGTTGATCGAAAGAACTAGTGTTTGATACATTGGGCGGTAAGAAACGAGACAAAAGGTATCGACGACAGCCTGTTAAAAATAGTTTCTTTAACAAGCAGATCTTGTGCAATGATCGTCGATTTTTAAATCAACCCACGAGAGTGTGTGTGTATTTGGTGATATGGTCTTTCTTTGTAAGATTAAAAAATAAGTCGTACACAGTTGTTTTGTATTCGCTGAAATGTCTGAGTTAGATCTTCATGCAGGTCACTGAAGACTATATCAGCATAATCAAGGCGTGAAATTGTTAATGATTCTGTTTTTCATGGCTTTTTAATGAATGTAAAGTGACATTTTTGTCTACAGGTGTAAGTTTCATGCTCTCTCCATGTTAAAGTTTCATTTAATATTACATCTACGTTTTTTACGGACTTTGATAGAGGAATCGGCTAGCCATAAAGTATGCTATTAGGAATGCTAGTAACTTTTGGTGATGTGAGTAGTTTCTTGTATCCAAATACAATGCTCTGGGATTTATTAGGGTTTAATAGTAGACCCTGCTTTATTGACCATTCTAATATTTTTGACAGTTCATTTTTAATTGTGTCAATTGATGACATAATATAACCGGGATGAGTTGGCAGGTAGATTTGGAAATCGTCTGCATAAAGATGGTATTTACCATGTTTTAGTATCTGAGGGAGGTCATTAATAAAAATAGAAAATAGAACGGGCCCCAGAACACAGCCCTGGGGAACTCCAATTTTAACTGTGCGCCAAGCAGATTGTTGTTCTCCGCAGACAACTCTGTGATAACGGGCACACAAATAACTTTTAATCCATTCTAATAATATTTCGGAGAAATTAAAATATGATTTTAGCTTGGCAAATAATAGTTCATGGTCAACGGAATCGAATGTTTGCTAAAATCTAATATTATTTAAATCGTTAGCAAACGGTTATCCATGTTATGTTTCGTGTTATAAGTGACCCGAAGAAGAGCCGTACATGTGCTGAAGCCTTTTCTGAGATCAGACTGATTGTCGACCATCAGGTTTATTTCAATAATGTACCTTGTTATCTGTTGGTGTGCAATATATTCAACAGCTTTGGAAATTGTTTGCAGAATGCTTATGGGTCTATAGTCACTGGCACATTGAGGTTTATTTGTCTTCGGGATCGGTATTACTAAAGAAAATTTCCACTTAGTTGGGAAGCTGCCTGTGACCAGCGAATAATAAACTATCTTAGTTATTGCTTCTAAAATAAACGGCAAGGCTAGGTTTATCATGCCAATTGAAATTCTGTCACTACCCTCGGCCTTGATTTCAATTCGCCTGAGAGCTTTCAGAACGTCAACAGGCGTGACGACATTAAAGTAAAAACGTTCTTCTTTACAGCGAGTGTGGGCTTTAATAAGAGACAGTGTTTCATTTTTTGTTTCAGGAGTAATACAGGTACATGGAGTTGTGAAATGAGCATTAAGTTCGTCAGAACTTGGATTGATTTTTTGTTAATAGTTTTCAGTGTCTTTAAAATTTACACCCATATTTGCAACCCTGCTCCATAAATGCCGCGGGGGTGAGTTTTGCTGTATCAAGCAGCGAGCATACGCGATTTTAGCCGTTCTAATGGTTTGGGTACACCGGTTTCTGAGTGAAAGGTATTCCTCGAAACTCACAGATACAAGGCTATCATATTTTCTCTTAGAAGATTTATATTTACGAAAAGCATTATCCCGATCATCCATTAAAGATTTAATTTCCTGGGTCATCCACGGTGCTGGTGGACGAGAAACGCGCTTAGTGTGTTTCGGAATGTGCTTATCAATACGATTGTATATAATAAGGTGTTTACATGATTAAGTTTGTCATCAACTGTATGCAAGTAATCTGTCACTCCACTGTATTTCAGAAGCATCACTATTAAAACGTGGCATGTCAATCCTTTTAAAATCTCTGAAGGTGATAAATTTAGGTAAAAATTTTGGAGTAGGAAGTGAATCGGTTACATGTATGAGGTCGTGGTAAGATAAACCCGGCATACTGATTTGTCCACAATGTAGGACTTTGTCAGCTTTTGACGTGAGTATAAAGTCAGTGTGTCCGCGTAATTAGTATGGTAGGTGGCTTCAAGTGGACAGTATATTAGATTACATAAGGAGAAGAGATTAGTAAGGAACAATGTTTGACGTGATTCTGTTAAGAGGTCGGTGTTAAAATCATCCATAATCAATACATTATCAAAACTAGGAAGTATCGCAAATTGGTCGTTTTCTTAGCCATCCATGGACCATATCTTAGGGGGGTTTGTAAACAGCGGCAATCAGTAATTTTTGTGTAAAAATGTTTAGTTCAAGAAATAAATACTCAGGTATTGCGCAGTAATGGCTAGGGGAGCTGCAGGTAGTTTTAACTGTAATATCATATATAATGCACATAAAATGCCACGCCCCCCGCCTTGTTTACCTTGTCGAACAACTCTGTATAAATTATAACCCGGCAAGTCAACAAGCGAAGATGGGACACTCTCCCTAAGCCATGTTTCCGACACTAATATTACATGAAAACTTAGAGGACTAAAATTGCTCTAAACTCGTCAATGTCGCCAAGTAGTGACTGACTGTTGACATGTGCCGCGCGGAAAGCTCTAGGATTGCGAGTAGCCTCTGAGAGAGTATAGCACTGGTGGTTTCTGGACCAGAAGAGGCAACAAGCTGACCGTTACTAATGCGACTGTTAGCGGGAGGTCCGGAGGGAGTACACTTAGCTGCGGGAAGAGTGACTGGCGTGTTGCACTGGGGGGTTGTGGAGGATGGGGGAGTCGAGCAGCTGAAAGGGCGGGTCCCTGGAAGAAAGCACAATTCTCGAAAAAACTGTGTAGTGGTCGCTGTTAGAGAGCACAATCAGTACGGATACAATGATACATCTGCTGTGTCGCTCCTGTGATAAAGCATTTACAGTTTTGCGGAATTTACGACTAGACAAAATAACTACCCGCGGAATGAAAAGTTCGAGTGCGGCTTTTGAATGCAAATTCTGTCATGAGCAGTTTTATCGGAGTGATGTTTTAACGAGACATTCTAAAATTTGCAGCACTGATTATGTGCAATATCCACCTGCTCCACCATCTCCACCTGCCCCACTTGCTCCACCAACTCGAATTGCTCCACCTGCTCCACCTGCTCTACTTGCTCCACCTGCTCTACTTGCTCCACCTTCCCCACAATGTTGTAGTGGTAACATACGTATTATCAACCATGATGTTACTCTACCCATACGCATTCATGCGCAGGATGAAGATATTTCTCACGAATCACGATACGGTGCCCTGTTGCATACTAGCTTGCGAGGCCTGTTTTGCGGCCCGTCGGGTTGCGGGTATACGTCCATCCTACTGAGCCTGCTGGAAGAACCGAATGGCTTTCGGTTCGAGAACATCTACTAATGTTTGAAATCGCTCCAGAAACCGATATACCAGCGACTGGCACGAATACTGCAATCTGTGGAAGGTATGGAATATTTCCCCTGCAGCAATAACGAAGCCATTGTACCACCGAGCAAAGCTCTCCCAAACTAGATATTGGTCTTCGGCGGCATTGCCTACGAGAAGCAAAAGTGTACGGCACGCCTACTGTTTTGCGATAATTCTAAAGTGATGATACTGTTTCTCATGGTCGACACTAATTTACGCTGCGTTTACGTCGATCACGTCAATACGGACCTGAGATTTGCAGAATTCGAAGATATGTGTGCCATTTGCTGGAAAGATAAATATGGATTTTTGTGGCAGCCACATTTCTTATGCACACCACAAAGAATTTGGCTGGGTGAATACCAACAAAATAATTTTGCGTCAAAAACACAAATTATTTTTCCGTGTACCCTCAATGCGGCGATTTATGGACATGATACACGAAAAATTTCCCATTTTATCCGGATTGTTTCCCAAGGTGTGTGAAATTGACAGATCGGGATTGACTCTAAAATTAAAGAGTGGAGAAAAAATCTACTATCAGTATTGGAACGATCCGAACGAGGTGGTATATAGGCGTATACTTTGGTCGCTTCACAGTCTTCAGGAAACTGCTCGCACACCAACGAAATAATTTCCATCATCAGAGAACTATCAGAGTTGGGCTACGTTTCGAGATGAGCATGTATGCAGTTGTTGACGAGTTTCACAAATGCGCTAGAATAAATTACCCATGCAGAAAATACATCATCATGAAAGAGGTGGATGTTAGTTTTCAATCCGACCTGTTCGAAATGCAAGACCTTGCTCGTGCGAATAAAGGCCCCAGCTACATTTCGACCTTAATCGATACCTATAATAAATTCACCTGGGCAAGACCGCTCAAATAGAAGAATGCAGGCGATGTTGCGAAAGCTGTGGCAAGCGTATTGCTCAAAGGGCGCGTACAGGAAAATCTCCTCACTGACGACGGTAAAGAATACTTAAACGCTATTTTCTGTGCACTGGTAAAGAAACATACCATCAATCACTATTCTACATTCTTAGGGCTCAAGGCTAGCATCGTCCAGCATTTTCTCAGGACTCTAAAAGCTAAACTGTGGATACATTTTACAGCGAATGGAAACTATAAGTGGTTGACACTACTCCCGAAACTCGTATGCGAGTTAAATTCTACCGTTCATTCTAACACTCGCATGAAGCCCAAAGACGTGAAGAATAATTCCGTGCTTCGAACGTCTTATGCTATTCTGAAGAGGCGGGACCCTCGAAAGCCTAAAGTCAAGATCGGTGACTTGGTGAAGATTTCGAAAAAACCTGGAATTGTCCACAAAACCTTCCATCAGAACTGGTCTGCAGAGCTGTACATGGTGGTGAGTATATAACATGCATACACACGTATGTTTTAACTCCTCGAGGACCTACGTGGGGAACCCATCATTGGTGGATTTTACGCCGAAGAGTTCTGGCTTACACAGTTTTCAGACGTGTACTTGGCGGACAAGGTGCTGAATCGACGTAATGGCCGTGTGTACGTATGATGGCTGGGTCACTCGAAGTATGATGATTCCGGTGTCGACGAGGAGGACATTTTGTCAAAGCAATACTGCTACGATTAACATATAATGTAAAAATGTATAATTTCTTTTACTGCAATAAATTTTTGCATGCTTTACTGAACTGTTCGATTACTTTCATTTATATCCCTCTCAAAACATAAAAGCTGCTGTGTATGCGCTCATACGCACAAACAATATACTTGTTTACATTAAAAAAAGCTATGAAACTGATATTTTACACACATTTGGGGGGATGTGAGCGTATCTTATCGCTTATATATATATATATATATATATATATATATATATATATATGTGTGTGTGTGTGTGTGCGTATATGTTATATATTACATACATATATATATATATATATATGTGTGTGTGTGTGCGTATATGTATATATATACATACATACATATATACATACATACATACATACATTTTCCCTTGATGATGTACGTAGTGGCCGGCCATAACATTTTTTCTCTCGCATAAGTGTTACAAGCCTTTATATGTAAATGTATTTTGCCGGTTGTTTGGACAAAAAACGTTTTTTTTTTTTTCCAGGGAAGTCTTTTAGGTTGAGCTAGCGTTGGTCAGTATTCCGTGTACTTACGTGTGTGTATATATATAAATCTTGTGCACTGGTTTTACCATCGGCATATCCCCGCCTGTATTTTACCAGGTGACTACCAGGTGTTTAACTTTCACCTCCTGTATTTTATGTCTCTGTAATGTGTATAATTTATCTCGTCAGTTTGTTCCTTCGGCAATAAATAGTAGCGCGTTTATAGTTCTGTCTGTATAGTTAAAAACTAATTGGGTTTGTTCCCCGAAAATCTAGTGGTGTGTATTTAGGTCCGTGTTTTTTCCATCAGTACTGTACCTAATTTTTTTATAAATGAGTATAGTAACCGAGATCTTTTTTTTTTTTCACCTTACTGTTTGTAATATTTTCTTATCAGTACTGTACCATATTTTCTCTCGTTCACGTACAGTGTGTGTGTTTCTCTCGTTGCTATTTTCTCTGTTTTTTCATAACTCAGTATGTGCCCACCAGAAAATATATATTTTTTGCCTTGTGTGTGTCCGAGATGCCACAGACATTAAGTGTGAAATAATTTTCGTGCCTTGATATCTGCCGTGAATACTGTTCCTGCTGACGTGCAGTTGTCTCTGGAGCACAGTTGCAATCCGGCGAGCAGATACTGAATGGAAGTTACACATCCGTCCAGGTGCAGAAGTGCTGATTTGGCAAAACCCTTCCGGCCGACACACACGCTTACATGCGCCTGTGCTGCATGCGAGCGGATGCAATTGCAGCGCTACACAACCTTATTATTAAATATTAATTATGTTCGTAAACGATTATGTGTGTGTTTGTGGCGGCTTGTGTCTGTCTCTTTTTTCGTTTATGTAGTACCTACATCAGTACACTTTTACAATGTAACAACTTTTAAAAATATATGCATACCAGCCGTGTGTTTTATTAACAAAACCTTTTCTAGAATACATTTTATACCAGCAGTGTTTTTTCAACATTACATTATTTACAATATAGTAAAGGTCGTAACAAATATTTTTCAGTTATCACTAGGAGGGCATAAAACGAGATACGCAAGTTATAAAACAACGTATTTATTTATTTACGCACATTACAATACTGTTCTTAGTAAAACAAAGCTTCTTCTCCAAGTCCGTGTTACACATAATGTTTTTTTTTCTTTTTTTTTTTCACTCTTTGGAGACATTGCACACATGTAATATTTTCTTTACATGGAACTGCGGATTATCGCACGTCCAGAGCCTTAATGCTTGGGGATTGCACGACGCACATCGTTCATTTTCACAGTCGTGAAACCATGAGACATACACCTCTATCAGTCGCCTGAACGGAGGACATCGTTGTTGTTTGCAGAGATCCATAATGTTGGTAGCGGGCACGACACACACTGCGTATCGCAGACTCTTGATTATACACGTACACGGGGTAATCGGGAATTATGACTGCCTCCAACACTATGTGAATGTCCCCATACGGAATATTTCCATCGTGCCACCTAAGTCCCTGCATCTATTACTGTTGGTGGTATGCCTGTTGCGTGGTGTGGTCGAGGTGTTCCCATTGGCATGGTAGTAAAAACATAACTTCGGTTGTCTTGTCGTCGTCGCTGTACGCAAAGGCAATCTGCTTGATGATGAACGAGTCCAGCGTGCGAAACATTTCGATGTTGCAAAATATTTTCTCACAGTCCCTATAACATTTTTTTTTTACAAAGTCATTTCACACTGTGATCACTAGTGTTCTGGACTTGCTTCCTCGTCGCTGGGTAGTGCTTGCTAGTAGAAAATTTGCACGAAGTCTTCCACGGGGTGGGTATGCATTGCGAGAGCGCCTTCTGCAAGTATGGCTTGTGCATAGAAACCTTGCACGAGGTCGGGCGTCGTGGGTACGTCTTCTGTAGGTACAGGTTGTGCGTATAAACCTTGCACGGGACCGTTCGCTGCCAGGACAGCTCTGAGCGCCTTGCACCAGCCCCTGTGGCGCGGAGTGTCGGGAACCGAGGCGGTAGTGCAGCCCTCGAAACACCCCTTGCACAGGAAGCGGTCCCGTATGTCTTCGTCCAGCTGTACGTATGTCGGCAAATACTCGAATACTGTCAAAATTCTGCATTGTCTGTACGTAAGAGATCGGAGGGGATCGAACAGATGTGAGCAATTCGTCAAACCGTCGTGACTAATTAGTCGATGAGAATCATTGGATCGATCAGAGGTGAGTAATTGGTTGAACGAACGTGGCGGAGGCTTACCAACAGTCCATTGAATTTAAGTAAACAGCCAATGGTAAGTATTGGCGGGGTTGGAACGTAAGCGACTAATTGATGGAGGATCGCTGACTTAACAGTAATTAGTCAATTAGAAACGTTGGTCGAACGAAGGTTTCCAAAGACACCCGAGTAATCGGCCAATTGAAAAATAGGTAATCGAACGGAAGATAGTAATTAGTCAATGAGAAAGATTGATGGGGGTGGAACAGAGGTGATTAATGGGGGGAGAGGATGAAAAGAATATGACTAATTGGTCGAACAGAGATGGTGGTTGATCACTGATTAAACAGTAATTAACCAATGAGAGTCATTGGATCGAACGAAAAGTGGGTAATTGGAGTGGGTGGAGGGGGTCGAACAGAGGTGAGCATTTAACCAATGGGAAGCATTGGCGGGGGTGGAACGGAGGTGACTATTTATGGAGGCTTGCCGACTAAACTGTAATTAACCTATGAGATTTAATGGTGGGGGGTGGAACGGACGTGATGAAGGCTTGCCGACTAAACACTAATAAGCCAATGAGAATCTTTGGCGGGGATGGAACGAATGGAGGGAGTAATTGGGCACTTAAATATATTGCAACACTAGATTGATGGGCATGAAGCGAATGCGAAGAACTAGCCAGTATCAATGGCGGGGGTCAGTCGTCTGCTGGGGACGGAAGGAATGTGACAAACTGGTTGAATATGAGAGACTAATGGTAAAAAAATGAAGATCGAAAAAAAAAAACAAATATGGCAGTCGAACAAAGGTGAGAGAGACATTAAGTAGTATGTAAACAAATGACGAACGAAAAAACAAATATGGCGGGTCGAACAAATGAGAAACAATTTCCAGTATCGTGTATATGTTTTTATAAATAAAATTTTTAAAACGATTTTATATAAATTGTTTAGGAAAGATTTAATTAAAAAAGGGTAATTGTTGGGGAAACTGGCCACCGGGGAAAATAATTTTCAAGAAAAATTTTTTAAGAGATTTTTCTAATTTTTTTAAATAATAAATTGTTAAAGCTATTTTTTCATGTTTAAAAATATTTTTACTAACATTTTTATAATATTTTTTTTAAATTTTAAAACGATGTTTTAACTTTTTTAACGATTTAAAAAAATCGTATTTTTTATGATTTTTTAAGTATTTTTTCGAATTTATTGGGGGGGGGGGGGGGGGTTGGGGTAAGAGGTCGTCAGGGCAATGTCAACATCATGGGACAAAGGTCATGGTCATGATCAATGACTTCGAAGATGGCAGACAGTGACATAAGAACATGGCGGATGGCCGGATCCGAATCCGATCCCAGATCCCGTTGTCCCAGACTTCTTATTTTCCTGCTACTAGTAAAGTACTATTCCCTAATCGTTCGGAATTATAACTGACAAAAGTGTGGGAAAATCCCATAGAAGTAATGGAACATAAGCTATATTTTATAATAATATTATGATGTAATAATTCCAATAACAGTATTAATGTGTAGTCTAGTATTACCTTAATTATCAGGCGAATAGTAACCGACATCACAATTCCAAAATCCTCGACATTTGCAGGTGTATGGGCACGTGCCACGATTCCCTATCTCGAGTGGCCAGTGTGTTATACATTATGTCATGACGGCAACAAATATATGTTCGTAATTATTAATTATTAGCATATCAGACTCCAATACGAAAAAAAAAAAAAAAAAAAAAAAGGTTACCTGCTGGTACGCCCTTAACCAAGGGAGTAGCGAGGGGGCTATAAGCCAGACCGCAATTCACTTTCAAAGTCAGAAAAACCAAAGTATCCTTTTTGCAGAAAACCGCACACTTATATTCTGGTAAATAACAAAGCACTCGGGAATTATTCTGAGATCTTTGCTTGCTTTATTTAAATAATTCAGAATTTAATTTCAAAAGAAAACCAACAAAAAAGTATATCATAAAAACGCCCATAAAAATTTAATTAGCTCCAAATATTTATACTGTTTCATTACAAAGGTACAATATTAGGAAAAGAGCATTTACTATGCGCATAAAACAAATACGGCCCCTTAAGTTTGACATTGCAAATTCAACTAAAAAAGTCTTTAGCAACATTTGTTTTAATATCTGAACTATTCCGGCAAACACCTTCAATTTAATTTACAATGTTAATATCTCCTCTCCTATCTGCATTCATGATATTTGTATTCACAAAACCTAAACGTAATTTGACATGTATACATTAGGTTTAAAATCTGTGATTTTCCTGGAAAAACATTTCTTTGGGTTAAAGATCTCAAAACCTTTCATTATTCTCATGACCCTCACTCTAAAATGCAATTTTGCATGCATATCTTCCACGTAAAAAAACATGGCTTATATAAATGACTCACAAAATTGATGCATTATGTAATTAATTTTCTGCACCTTAATTGCTTACTTTACTTAGAACAATTATCTTACTCTCAATATTTGCCATGACGCAAAACAACCTGCGGCAATTAACATTTTACAAAATTGATACATTACGTCATTAATTTGCTGTATCCTAAATACTTTACTTCACTTAAAACATTTGTCTTACTCTCAATATTTGCCGTGATGTAATAATATTCTGCAGCAATTAAACATTTTTGATTCTTACAAAAATTAACCCTGAAATTATTTCTTTACTCATTTAAAAAAAATGCATTTAAAATACAGCTGACAATCAAAATACAACATGTTAAATTTAATCAAACGATTCAATTACTCAGACAAGTTCTATCCGCACTTTGAAACCAGAAAAAAACCATCTAGCTATTTGTTTGGGCGTAAAATACGCACTTTTTCTCGTATGATCTGATGGGTCATTTTATTAGTAATAGTACAATCATAGGAGTACTTAGCTTATGTCGAAGACCCAGTTGCCAGCCATTCTCTCTTAAAAACGGCAAACTCCTAGGCTTAGATACCAGAAATTGACCATTCGCGTCCTCCCTGCTGGGTGATTCAAACAACTTCCTCCAATAATAGCTCATGGAAGTCTCTACGTAATCACATTATTCCAAGCGCCACGAGATCAACTTCCGCATCGCACTGCTACCATGACGTCAGCACCCAGCTCTCCATGCAACGGTTAGGCACACCAGCCCAGCTAGCAGAATACACAGTCTTGAGGCAGCGCATGTTGCGGGCGGTCGCTATGAATTGTTTGCTGCTGCACGTGTCGAGCTACACCTTGTCGTAAAAAGGCGTCATCGCAGAACTTCAAGTACGCTTTGTTCATAAGGTAGGGAATTATCGTCGAAAACCATGTAGCATGTACAGTTGTGTAAAACCACATGTACATATAAAGAAAATAATGCAGGAAAATGGTGATAGTTGTCGGACATACTATGCAGTTTAGCGCAGCAAAGGCGAGCCAGGCAGGACAGTCTGAGCGGGCCATCAAGTTAGAAGGTGAAAAACTTTGAAATTTTAGACTCCCTTCTCATCCTCCAACCCCCAAAGCACTTGCACCCGGTGAGAACCAGAAGAGAAAAACAGGATCTCCGTCGAGTTGGCCAGACTCGGCACAGGTCACAGAGCAAGCATCTTCTGAAAGACACGAGGTAGGAAAATAAATCTTTTCAGCATCCGACCTCCACCTTTGGCTTCAGGACAGCTCCAGAACAGAACAAAATTCATATGTACGTACCAGCAGGTCCACCAACAGCATCAACATCCTAAGTCAGAACTATAATTCCTCCCTTCAACCTCCTGATGGGACGTAAATAACATACTCCTAGGATCCCTTAGCTAACTTTAATGATGATAGTAATTGTCCACATATTACTTTACCACACCCCATCTAATAACTATATTGAAATGCAACACCATATGGTGAAATGAGCATGATATACATCTTACTAACAGCATGAGGATGAACCACAATAATGAAATGAGCATGCATTGGAGAAGAGGTAGCTCCTGGATCGTCTCTACATCCTAACAAACTAACAAACCCTGATGATTGAAGCAAATGACGATTACAAAATGTAATATTTCTTAAAAGTTACACAATATAAAAATCCTTACTTAACAACTTAACACACCACAAAAAATTTTATTCCAGTATTTTGAATGATTTACAATATTTTGAGGTGCTTAATTTTGCCTGCGTCACATGAGCCTTATAAAGGCTCCCTGGATTGTTCACACCCTTCAACAAAACAGTAACTGGTGAAAGAAAATACTTTATCGTAAAAGGACCCATGTACATTGGCGCCAGTTTGGAACTGTACTGAGCAGGCATTTTCTTCATAAAGTAGTTTTCAAGAAACACTTCGTCACCCACTTTCAATGAAACTTAACCACTATTATGAGTTGCCCTTGAAGCTAACTTGGAATGGTACTTCTTATGGTTTAGGGTGGATTCCTCCCAAACCTCTTCAAGCTCTTTCTTATTTATTGCTTTCCAGCAAAACTCATGAAGACTCCAAGTATTAATACGAGAATGAAAAAGACTCCTTCTGAAAAACAATTCGGTGAGCACTTTCCACGTTGTACTGCTGACTACATTATTAAGCGCTAGAGATAACTGTTACAGACACAGACCTACATGGACCGGTGACCCGAAAATAGGAAAGAGGCACTGACTTAAAATCTTTCAAATGTCTGAGGATTTCATGGAATATAACGGAAAGAAAAATCTAATTTAATAAAACTACTAAGAAACAACAACAAATATTGATGAAAACCGGCTTTCCTTCTGGGTAATGGACCAAAAACTTGTAAGTACAGCCGTTCCCAAGGCAACTTGGCTACAGTAGAACCATAGAGAATTTGAATCTTCGCATTATGAGGATTTCTCTTTTGGCAATTCCCACACTCTTTCATAAGATTTTCAATTTTCTTTGCCAAACCTTGCCAAAAAAATCTCCTTAATGCGGGTAACAGTTTTTTCCTGGCCCCAATGCCTACCAAAATAAGTGTTATGGTAATCATGAAAAATCGGGCCATGCAATACCTTGGGCACAATTAATTAAATTTCTAAGTTTTGGGGTCCACATTTCCAATGCGTCCTTTACAGATCTCATACCAACCGCCATTCCCAGCGTCGATATCAGATTTAATGCCAAAATACTCCGGATCACCCCCTGATGATACTGTAATTTCAGGTACACTAAAGGGAAATATTGCAAAACCTTAATCTGTCCCGTCCTAATTCCAATGGGTTTACTGGGTTTTTGCTGTCTGTACTATCTATATATGGAACTACTAACTTTGCTGAAGACATTTTAACTACTGGTTCTATCTCCTTACTACTAGATTGAATTTCTAATTTTACAGGTTGAATTTGAATCACTGGGGTAGTAGCCTCAGCCTGAACGGCGGCTACTTCATATGGGATTTACATGCAAAACGTCCGAGAGAGAGTGTCTGCTACACCCTTATCTACACCTTTAATTTGATATAGAGTAAATTTGAAACAAGTGAGGGGAACAAACCACCTGGCTAATATTGCCTGCAGGTTTGTTGGTAGACAAAAACCAGCTTAACGCCTGATTGTCGGTGTGAACTCGAATTTACCACTCTCTAAATAATAACTGAATTTCTCCATGCCAAATGTGGCAGCAAGAACTTCATTTTAATATGTCGAAACTTCTGCTGGGCAGGAGTCAGATGTCTACGTGCATAAGCAACAAGTACCAAGTTATCACTAACCCTCTGTCAAAATACCGTGCCTAAGGCCTTTGAAGTGGCATCGACTTGGAGAACAAATGGTTTATCAATGTGGGATAACTGTAGTGCTGGCGGCATAGCTAATTATTATTTCAACTGGCCAAACACCAGATACTGCATCACACCTCCCTCCCTGCCACAGACAAAAAACACCTATTTTATCTTGAGGGCGTTTAATGATTCGGAGATGTTCACGAAGTCCGGAATAAACTTTAAGTAGAAGCCGACCATCCCAACGAAACGTCATAACCCTCTCCATTTTTTCGGAGTTGGGAAATTTACAATCGGTCGGATATTCTCAAGATCCATCAACAGTTTCCCGTCTGAAATTACAAACCCAAGATACCTAACATAGGTATTTGGCCATGTGACCTTTTCTGTATTGACTGTAAGCCCTGCTTCTCTCAAGGCAAGCGAGAAAAGACGAACATGTTTAAGGTGGTCAGCAAAATTGTCACTGTAGACACACACATACTCTATATAGGTGAATAAGGTTGTACTGGTATTTTTCCCAGAACCTAGAATAATACACTTGACATAGTCCGTGATCCACGGTTCAACCCACTGGTATTGTCCCCGAGGCATTACAAATTATAGGATATCACAGGACTCTGTGTATAATTGGCACTTTACTTTAGGAATGCAGAATTAAGATCAAATACAGAAAAATACTTACCCTTTTTAACATGCCGGAAAACAGACTCTATTATGTGTAACAGATAGGGGTCAACACAGGTTTTTATGTTTACTTTCCAATTGTTAGAAATAACTCTATACTGTCCTGGTACCTTCTTAGGCAACAGGAAAGCCGAACTGGAATAAACACTATCAGGAGGCTCAAGGATATATTCATTTTGCAAACCCCTTACTATGGTCCTAAAAACTTTTAACTTATGAGGGGCTACTCGGTAACAAACTGAGGAAACCGGTTCATTATCCTTGAGTCTTAACACTATAGGTTTCTGACTGCAATGTCCTAATTTAGCAGTAACCACATCTGCAAATTCAGTTTGTAAATATAAGCTGCATTTCCTGAGCAAGTCTTCTACTTTGAATTGTAATTTCATGCAAATTAAAAAGATTCCAATATAATTAATATAGGTTGATTCTAACAAAAAGCGAAATGTTATTCCTTATCTGCGATATCTATGCTACGTGTTTTTCTCAAGAAATCCACCCCTAGGAGTAAGTCATGTTCCAGCCTGGGCAAAATCCTCAATTCGAATTTGAAAAAAAAAAACCCCCTTCGGTTTTGACCTTAAAAATCTGTGACACTGAGTGAACAAAACACATCACCATTAGCAACAGAAAATCTAATCTCCTCCAGTTTCTGCACTTGGATAAGTTTTTCGACATATCTTTCAGCAAAAAATTGCAAAAGTCATGGCGAATGAGAGAACAGGTTGCACCAGAATCTAGGAATGCAGCTACCTTTACAATATCATCAATGAAAGGCCAGGGGACTCGCCAAATACAACAACCTCGATGGCAAGAGTCAACAAGACTTGCCTATACAAGAAGAACGATGTTGAAAGGCAATGGGACTCGCATAATACAACCAAACAGATCGTGAAATGGAAGGGGACTCCAAATATAACCACCCTGATTGTGAGAGGAAAGCAGAATCACCGAATACATGTATCCCAATAGTGCAAGACAATGGGACTCGCCGAATATAACTACCCCGATGGTGAGAGGCAACAAGACTCTCATAATACAAGAACCAAGATGAGGAAAGACTAGAGGCTTGCAATCTACAACCCCCACCCCTTTTTACCAATGGTGAAAGGCAATGGCACTTGCCGATTACATGCACTATGGTGGTGACAGGAAAGGGGGCCTGCCGAATACAATCACCCTGATAGCGAGAGGCAAGGCAGCTCTGCAAATATGAGCACCCAGATGGTTAAAGGGAAAAGAACTCGCCATATATTAACACCCCAATTATATGAGGCAAGGCAACTCTCCATAATAGAAACACCCAGATGGTTAAAGGGATGGGAATGTCGCCATATACCAACACCACGATTATGAGAGGCATGAGGACTCTCCGAATACAAGTACTCCGATGGTGAAAGGCAATGGATCTCGCCGAATAGAACCACTCCGATGGTGACTTGCAAGGAGACTCACCAAATACAACTGTCTAGATGGAAAGATGCAGGGGGACTCGCCGAATACAACCACCAAGATGGTGAAAGGCATGGGGACTCACCGAATAGAAACACCCCGATGGTAAGTGGCAAGAGGACTCGCCGAATACATACACCCTGATGGTGAAAGGCAATGTGACTCATCGAATACAACCACTCCAATGGTGAGAGGCAAGAGGATCCGCCGAATACAAGCACCTCGATGGTGAAAGGCAAGATGACTGACCAAATAAAAGCACCCTGTTGGTGACAGGCAAGGGGACTCACCGAATAAAAATTCCCAGATAGTGACAGGCAATGCGACTCGCCATATACAAACACCTTGATCTCGATTGTGAGAGAGTAACAGGAGTCGACGAATACAAGAATGCCAGTAGCGAAATGCAATGGGACACACCGAATTCATGCACCCCGATTGTGAAAAGCAAGGAGACTCACCGAATACAAGCACCCCGTTGATGACAGGCACGGGAACACATCGAATGCATGAACCGATATGGTGAAATGCAAGGTGACTCGCATAATAGAGCCACCACGGTGGTGAGGGGCAGGAACACTCGCCGAATGCAACGACACACGCTGAGTACAAGCACCCCGATAGTGAGAGAGCAAGTAGTACTCGCCGAATACAACCAACCCGATGATGAAAGGCAAGGGGACACCCCGAATACAATCACCCCGAGGGTGAGTGGCAGGCGGACCCTCTGTGAACATTATTTTCATGTTCATGATACGACTCATAAAGGTAACGCAATTCAAAATTGATGTATTATGTATTATAAAGTGATGGTTTCCCTTTGTGAAAATAGCTTGCCCACTGCTAGCTGCTTGTACCGCCATTTATTACTGTTCCACAACGTGTTTGAGACACATAAGAGGTCTTATGTAGTGCAGATATTTTTTGGATTGAAATGAACCGATTTTCTAATGAATGTTTTATACGTTTTTATGTAGAATACGCATCTGCAATAAAAATAAGTGTTCCAATTTGAAATTTAAAATTTGAACGCTCCATTCCCTCTATTTTTTTTTCTTCACTAAACAAGATTGGGCAATTTTTATGATATTTGTTAAATATTCCGATCGAGGACGTGATCCCTCTCATTTGTAAAATAAACTTTCATTTAATAGTAAACCATTTGGTCAATTGAATTAAATTGATGAATGCGGTTCAGATTTTACATATTTGAGGGAAATCAAACATTTATTTTTAACGACATTTTAAATTTTGTATTTTATTTACTCAGTGCAGTTATGGACATTTATTTCATTTCTCGCTAATCTTTCACTTCACAGTCATTAAGTAACACTAGGTACACTTGTGTTAACCAAAGTACATACGAAAGATTTGTAAGTTGATATATTTAGTTAGATATCAACCTTAACAAACAATTTGTGACAAGAGCGTAGAACTATTAAAGGACTTAGTAAAAAAATTAATGGTGCAATAATTATGGCACATAACGCTGCAATAATGATACTGCCATTATGAAAATAAGTGAAAACTATTAAAAAAGTTGTTTTAAAAACCTTATGACTCATGAAGATAAGTTAAAATGTATATATCAGCTGACTGTGTCAGCATTTCACACTCAAGTAATGATGATTTTCTTAACGCACTCAATAAGAACAGCCAGCTTCCTTAGTGCATTGTGACTCCGTTTGTTTGTTCGTCGATATTATACAAATTTAAACGTGACCACCATTTAGAGAATGATACACTTTAGCAGTTAAAATAAATTAATTTTTTATCCTTTAGTAGATTTTTGGCTCGTTTATTTGTTGATTTGGTTTACGGTAAGTCCTGAAATATGATAAAAATTCGCAATTGTTGTCCAAGCTTGTTATAAAAATATCATATAAAATATAATAATTTCTTTTGATGACCACCAAATTGTTGCCAACATATAATGTTTGGTTAAAGTAAGTCTCATTACAATATAGATACGGTAGGAAATATTCACAATGCCACCGTTTCGAAAATATAAGCCACATCGAATAAGAATAAAATGTGATAATAAAACTTTATTTCAGGTGGTACTTTCTCACAAAGAGGCAGATAAAAGAGGGATAGAGATGGCATTTTAAATGTGCGCAATAATTACTCTGAATTTACAAGTTTAGTTAGAAAGTTATTCTAACCTAAACTATTCATACGATACTAAAACTTTCATTTGGGCTATGTTACTTTAACTATACTTGTATGGTAAATTTGTTGGGATCAGCAATTCGTTCAAGATACATGTTGAACTATTTTATTCAAAAAAAGGAACACTGAATCAGCTGAGTCTATTTTCATAATATGTATCTTCAGGCTACCATGATTATCATTGGTTAAATGGTTTGGTACCTTCACCAAACTGATCTAAGATATCTTATAATACCTGCGTTTTAGAGAATAGAACTTGACCGAAACAAATGATTTTGATATTAAGCTTCACAACATTATTATTTTATCAAATTTTGCACAAGAGGCCGAGTAGTTCTCTTAATATGTATGACATGCGTGTTTTTTTTTTTTGGAGGTGCTATCTACGAATGTAGACAACCAACGTAAGTGTTTCTGAATTTGATTCTAACAGTGCAACTCTCGGCGTGGCAAATTTGGTTCAAGTCGGTTGAACTATACCTGAGAACTGAAATTGTAACCAACATTTTGAAAGCCTTCGATTTTTTGAAAATGAGCATTCGACATGGTTCATTAGAATAAAACTGGTATTTCTTTACTGAGAACTATAGGTGTATATAAACTAATAAGTATCAATCGGGGATTAAAAAGTTATAAGGAGAAAAATAGACAAACTCACGCAGAGATGCACATAATTTCACGGTCATATAGACACACGATATAATTTATTATTCGTAGGCAAAGCTTTCCTTCGGACAGTAGAAAAAAGTGGTGTTACATACGATTTAATTACTGATCACCATGTTATAATCGCATATAAATGGATGAAGGCCAGTTTTAAGGACGGTGATTATGATTTGAGCACGATCATGGTGTGCAATTATA
Organism: Dryococelus australis; assembly: GCA_029891345.1. Taxonomy (NCBI): domain Eukaryota; kingdom Metazoa; phylum Arthropoda; class Insecta; order Phasmatodea; family Phasmatidae; genus Dryococelus; species Dryococelus australis. Next base: position 98,915,792 of record CM056998.1, on the reverse strand, counting down.
AGCTTTTCTGGACTTTATTTTAAGAGAATATTGTGCTGTTCACTAAAGCTGGCTATGATCATGTAGTTATGATAAGGTGTGAACTGGTTCATGCTCTGATCGGAAAATTAGCTAAAACTCTTTGACGTTGAAGATTATTTTATATAGTTACGTAACAAATAAGCTAACGTATATACACACGGAAAAACTAAGACAAGAATGAGGTATAAATTCTTTTTCCTTTGCTTAACTGTTATATTTTGGTCACCTTTCTGGAGACAATATCTTTTCAGAGGGAAACATAGTTAATGTCCCAGAGTACAATGTTTTGGTATCGAAATGTTATTACAGTTAACTGTATTACTGAACCTAAGGTGGACTGAATGCTACATTGCCAGGTTTTCTCGCAGAAACGCTCAATATGTACGTTATTTGCACGGATAGGAAAATTGAGCGAATTTTAAGACGCGTAGGCTGGACTCCGCAGTCCTATTTACACTAGTCTTTAGATGTTCGCTCATTGGCTACCGCCTTAGTGAGTAGCCAGTTTTGTACTTGTCAAGATAGCACGACATTCAGTGCTTGATTATAAGCCGGTTTGCTATTGGCACAGAATCTCCGCAACTTGTCTGGTAACCTATGAGCCAACTGCAAAATTATATATGTCTTCAAGTATATCTTGTCTTGAAATCAATTCACGAAATTCTCCTATCCCTAGTTATTCGTTTCCTTTATTTATGTAAGTATCAAATGTAAAATAATAAAAAAATCCTTACAGCATGTTATGTTAGTTGTGACAAGCAGATGATTTATAAATCATATACGTATTCCAATAGGTGCTCGTAACCGAGCATGCAGTAGGACTAAATAAGAACCGCATATAGAGAAGTTTATATAAATTATTAATTAAAGTTTGCTGAAATTTGCCACATTTTACCATGCATGCTTAGCATACACATTACACGTAATACTCGCGGAATGATGCATCGCGGATTCATATATTTACGTTCCTGGGCTGAGAAGTTTACGCTGCGTAAGCTTTAAACTCTCACCAAGGCGAACCGGGTCCAATCCCAGGCCAGGTCACTCCTGGATTTTTGCAAGTCGGACTCATTCTTGAAGATGACACGGGTCGGTGGTTTTTCTCGGGAATCTCTCGTTTCCCCCGTCCCTGCATTACGGCGTGGCTCCATTCTCATCTCATGACACCCTCGTCAGCTCTCAAAACCTCGTTCTTAAGAGCCGCTCAAATCTCTCAATTCACTAGCTGTAGAAATACGTATCTGCTTTTATAAAATATCGGGTTATAATTATTTTTATTACCTTCGTACAACTACAAAACATTTTACAGGCTCATCGGATGCCAACAGTTATTACTGGGAGGTAATACATACCTGTAGCAACACCCGCGATCTTATAAGCCGCTCTTTGCGAGGAATGTTCGATAAATGTGCCTGTTTCTCACATTTTGTTTTACAAATAAAATATTTGAACACGTTCTCCAGGAAGGCCTTGGCTTTCTAAATTGAAACCAAGACCGTGCTTAAGAATGAGTATTATATATTAATATAAGGTCACACACATCGACCAAATACGGACAGGTATATATTTTTTAATTTTAAAACTTTTTTTTTGTTGTATCTGCTAAAATTTCCTCATTTTAATCTATTTTTCACGCTAGTGCAATACGGGGCAGTTTATATTGTATGTACTACGGATATCAGTCATAATATCGTCGTAAATATATTATTATTGAGTTATTATATTTAAAACAACATTTTTAATAAGATAACAATTCAATTCCAGCATTTTTTCTGTGGCGAATGAAGATTATATTAATTGTTCCGATAATATTGCAATTTTTAACTTATATATAATAAGTTTTTTAAAAACTATAATATACGTTTTTGATCTTAAATATATTTTTTTTATTGAAACGTATTTTCATCATGCTGAAATTTCTGATTCGTTCATTAGTAGTAATAGTTTACCTTTTCTTTTATACGACTACACAAATGAAGTTTTACCTATAGTAACATGAGTAAAATTGTACAATTTAATTACTTAAAACCAAATATTTTATTTATCACATAAGGATGATAAATTTCTAACCATATAAAACGACCATAATAATTTTCTTTTTGTTTCAGGTTTTATGAAGACGGTTTTTATCAACGATTGTGCAGAAAAAAAGGTGTAGCGAAATTTTTTAAAATACTTTGTTATGTATGAAACGTGAGTGCAAACCTGAAAAAGGAAAATGAGCTACAAAATTTCGGAATGCATTATGTCTTCCGTTTGGTAATTGCTTCAAGCCATTATGTTATTTGATGGCAAAATAGTTACAAAAACACTAAATCCGATAGCATTAAATCAGGCCACATACAGGCATTAAACTTAATGCAACCCAACGTAACTATGTATTGATATCTCTCCTGTGTTTATAAAGCAAATGTCGCGGAAATTAAACAAATAAAGCGGTCGAGTCATTTGGGAGAAGCGAGTAGACTGTGAGAAAAACTGGGAGTTGGACTTGATGTCTCTATTCATATTATTATAATGTATGTTAAGTTTTCAAATTAAAATACAAAATTTTAGTAAAATATAAAATAAGGTTTTATAAAAATCTCTTTATTTGATAACACTGGAGTAATATCTGAGCGAATACGTTAAAAATATTATAAAATTGGCAAACGTGTTTCAACCGTGTACATCTACTAAGGAACGTTTTAACCAAAGCGTACTTCATAGTTTGCAGAAATTGCCCGTTGCTTAACTTGGTATGTAGGAATTTATATAAAGAGATAGGAACAACGTTCACAGCCTAATATAATTCCAGACATTGTGACCAATTTCTAACCTTTGCGTTATCAAAAGAGTTTAATTTTTAATTCACTTCGATATTTTGCCATCAATTGATACGTTTCACCACGGAAATTAACGTAGAAATGTAGTAGCTGAATGCAGGCCATTTCAGTTCCTCCTATATGGAGGCGATGAAGAGAGACCTGCAAAATCCTCGTCTTTCGGTGTCAGGATAAACTCACTGCCTTATACGTAAGTGAGCACAGAGAGCGGTTTTGTTAGCCTCTAACTTTTGAGTGGTGGCACCCAACAGTTTGACTTCGTTAAAAAGATTAGCCACTTCGCCGCTAAGTGACATTATTGGGTCAAGACTCCCGTGCGGCGTGCTGGACATACTGCCGGCCTCTGATAGAAGTCGGCGAAGCACACAGTCAGTGACTAGGAGTTAAGTCTGCCGTTAAATAATAAAGCGAATTTGGAATGTTTCTAGCAACGTGGCATAACGTGACCGTGTCTGTATCTACGGCTCGTGCACATCTAGGCAGCGATCACGCCTAAAGGTTGTTCACGGTAAAATTAGCACTTTTAAAAGCCCTGCTTAGGATCTGCTTGTATGTACGTTGTGTATTCTTCCGCCTTATGTAAACTTAACACTGCCATGGGCCTCATCACTTTATTCATGCGTCGATCAATTGAAGTTATTAATTTATTAAGAAAGTAAATATTTCACAAATATACTTTTTTTTTTACGCTTCGATGCATTAAAGAAAAGCACAAAACGAAATAAATAATTTACGTTGTTACAAATGGTTACCTAACACTTTTAATTTGACGTTAAGCTATGGAAATATTTCCTATCAATCGTTACCAACGTTACTGGGCGTATGTCACCAAGTGCGCCCGATGTAGTATTATACAGGCAGGGACAGCAATTTTTTTCTAAGTTTGATTCCAAAAGTGCTCACTTCATCGTGAACAGCCTTTAACATCTCCAACCATGCAGTGCCTTCCAGACACAACTGGACTTGGTTTGCGGGTTATACAGCAATAGTTAGACATATTGTTTTAAAGTACAGCCTGAGATACCAATGTCTGACCCTCTTCTGAAATACATACTGATATAATGATCACGCAAAGCGTGATATATTTAGCATTTTAAAAATATTTACACACACTGTAAATCTGAATCCGAAATAATTTGTGTTTCAATCAGTCAGCAGTAACCTCAGTAAACTTAAATGATGAATCAGTGAAAAAAGGCCAGATTTCTTTCACTTACTGAATCAGTGACATTTTTTACATTTCAGCAGTTTTTTCCCCCCACTGTTTTTCAGTGGTTTGTTTTCTGACTGATGAATTAGTTAAACCGCGTGTAAAATTGACCGCCAAACAACGTTTAAAATGGACGTTAAGCAACATGTATCTAGTGAAATAACAATAAATAAACTAATAAAACCAATTAAAAATACTTTCCAAAATGTGTTTCGTCTTTCGAAACACCATTTTACGAGGTAGTATGAACATTCAGCATTTCATTTCGTTTTACGTCTTTCAGTTTGTTTTCATGTAACCATCACAGCGCTGGCTGTGTTTGAAGGTATTGACTGCATATGCAGTAGTGAAGAAAGAGCACTCATATATACTATTCGTTTCAACAATCCTAACGGTATCAATTAAACATGAAACGAAAAGTAAAGGCACACAAATGAAATATTCACGATTTTGATAAGTAGTAGAAAATATTAATTTTCCTTGTTTTATTTCGATTTTACTGGGTAGCGCAGATGGTAAGGCAACAACAGAAGACGAAAGAGAGTGCGAGTTCAATGCTAGGCACATCCCGAAGTTTTTTTTAATTGTTTTACATTACGGTGAATTTCGCAATATAAATATTAGGCTAAAATGAATGTGTTTATTTTACGTTATTATTAGGCTAAATGCAATGAAGGCAATATTTAATTCGAGACTGCAGTCAGCCGTCACTTATTCAATGAGTGAAAATGTCTCAGCGAAAGAATCGATGGGTTTCCTCTGATTCCAAGTGAAGCCATCTTCATTGATTCGAGTAGATGAATTTCATTGCGAATCAGTGCTTTTCCACTGATTCGAAATAAGAATGTACTTACCGTCAGCACACAGAGTAAAGAGGGCGACAAATTGGAGCAAAGGAATAATAGTACTGTAAACGATCGACACTGCGGAACCCAGAAAAGAGCTTAGTTGACTGATCTGCACCCTAGTTCCGCTCATGAAGGAACTTGCATGGAATATATATATAATATATATATATATATATATATATATATTCCATGCAATATATATATATATATATATATATATATATATATATATATATATATATATATATATATATATATATATAATGTGCGTGCGTGTGTGTGTGTGTGTGTTTTCTCGTGAACTTATAATTCAGCCACTGTTATTCACAATTGGTGCTTTCGTAACAAGAAGCGGACGAACTGCTACTAACACGGCCATAAAGGTTGAATGACAGAGCAATTTTAGTTAACTGTTGACGCTAACTGGTGTAAAAAAATTGCAGGTTATCGTCGCGTCTAAAAAAAAAAAAAAAGGGAAATTTAAAGCGACGTAATATTATTCCCTCGAATAGGACAATACGTGCAAATGTATTTTATTTCCGAGCAACACGACTGTAGCCATCTAATCTAGTCATATTCGCTTCTTACTGACAGAAGTGAAATATTTTACGGGATCCTTCCATACTCTAAAAAATGTCTTGCACTTTTACAAAAAAAATCCTGGGAACCGAGTTGCCAAAAAATTTATTTGTAAAACTACAGTTTTCTTGTAAAATCTGCAAAACATGTGTGTGTAGTAATAAAAATGATAACCTTGTATTACAGTTGACATTATTGAGAAGTGTACATAAAGTAACTTATTTCTTCTCGAAATCAAATGTGATAAATTAATAGCAAAGAAACGTTTTAAAAATATTTCAGAGTGTAATTTATATATATATATATATATATATATATATATATATATATATATATATATATATATATATAACGCTTTGCTAGTACAGTGGGTAAAAACCACTTACCTTGTATTATTAGCCGGCACCTGTAACCAGAAGATCAACTTTACTTACGGAATTATTCTATATTTCTACAGAAACATACTTATAATTACCTACAACATACTAATTAAGTCATTTGGTTAAGAAGAATAGGTAAATTCATTTCATTTTAAGAGTTCTGTTGTTCTGTTAAGAGATTTGGAAAGCCCCTAACAACGACGTATTCGCAGCCTATTTAAAAGTTCAGTATAGCTAGGAAAAATGAACAGTTAATGAATAAAACGGTCACGTTTAGTTATGCTAATTTGAGTGGTTTTAAGTGTTACGTTATTCAAACTTCCAATACATTTCTTTTGGCACGCAGTTACACTTTACGTCACCCATAGTATTTGCACAAACAGCTATATACGGTTTACGTTGTTTAGTGTAAGCAATTTTGCTGAAGCTAGTGGAAACGAGTCAGTAAAGTACAAATATTTCTTGATTTATATATATTACACACACGGCACTTGTAGATTTATATAAGAGTAGTTTTACAAGATAAATATTCGTACTGTTACAAACATTTGTTAAAATGCCAAGACTTTCTCAGTAAAAAATACAATTTTTTTTACAGTGCAGTGCAGAATTGCTATAATGCAGGCTCGAACTGAACTTTACAGACAAACGTCGCCAGGTGAGTAGTGATTAAAATTATATGTAAATATAATTATATACGATTGAAAACCCATGCATATTTCGGAAGGTTGTAATGACCCTCAGAAGTGTAACCGAATCAGAGGTTTTTACTAGAAAACCCAGCCAAAATGAAATATAAAACTCTGCATTTCTGGATGTAGCTCACTCTGAATGCTAGACTATCGTAACTTTAAATGTTATATATTCTGTAAATGATTGTACATGATTTAGCAGTTTTATTTTTAATTATTTTAAAAGAGTTATGTCAACAAGGGATTTGCAGTATTAACTATGCAATCATATGTAGCTGTGCACCATTCAGTACTTTTAAAACACTTTAAGGTGTAAATATGAAGTGTCAATGATTGGTTATTAAATATAATTTCGTAAATGCAACGGTAATTTGTTCGCCTTTACATTTTGTAAAAGCAAAGAAAATGTTGCGACAATATTCCACTGTGAAGTGATACTTGCTATACTCCTTCCGGCACAAAAGTTGCAAAACCTCAATTATTATAAAACCAAAGCGTTCTGTTGAAAAATTGCCAAATTTACCAGCTCCTATGGTTATAGTCAGCAACTTTATACAATCTACCATCCCTTCTCTCTCGATTCCACTCCACTCGCGACTACCGCCCCACCAAATACTATGTGGCGATATGCAAACAATAGTGGTTGGAGTGATTGTTCGTTTCACTTCTTCCGTTCTTCGTTCGCGCTCCGTTTCCATCGCCGTTCGCACTAGACGCTTGTAACTTGGCAGCTGCATCACTTAGTCTAGTTGACAATTTGGTATAGGGAAATGTCAATGAAGTACGACTTTTTGAAACCTATTTTGAAGTTATAAACATGAAACAAAAACCTATATATGATAAATTATTCTCCCAATTTCTGCATCGAGAAAAAAAAAGTGAATATTTAGTACGTCTTTATCTAATCAAGTATTCTAAATATTCCAGGAAACAGGATATATAAAAATGTTACAAAAGGCTTCAAAAGCAATGAAGTAAGTGATTTATTCTAAAAAGTAGTGCTCGGTGGTGTGTGTGTGTGTATATATATATATATATATATATATATATATATATATATATATATATATATATAAACAAACATGCATTTCAGTATACCAAATTCTAAACCAGCAAACAGCCTGGTTTCTCCCAGACTTAAGTTCTCTTAAATAGTTATAATTTTTTAAGGATGTCCACTTTTCGATTACCAATATCTCCTAAACTGTTCTTGGACCTATGCCGTTCTAATTTCGCACTCTAGTTAAGCTTATCGATTCACATTGTCTCTCGATGCTTATTTGAACTAATTTTAACTTCCCTGTTTTAAGATAATAGAAATTTAAACTGCTGGTTCAATATTTTTTCCATATCCAATATTTTTTCGTGCACATTTCCCCACCGATCCTGTTAGATGGTTTAAATTTTTCCTCCACGGGACCAGTTAATAGGGAGGGGGATTTCAATCAAAATAAGTATATTAGTAAATTCTGAATATTTAAGGGAGAATTAAAATAACTGCCTATAGAGCACTGTGCCTGACTGTACAATCTGAAAAACTCAAAAAAAAGTTGTACAGACGCCATTAAAATTGTTAGAAAAGTGCGATTTTTGCTGTATATGAAAAAAGAATGTATATATTTTGCAAAATTATACAATATTTTACTAATATATACTATTTAAATCTCAAACTTAAATTGATCGATAGTCCACAATTTTTACAAAATTTTAGCTCATTTCCGTTCTGGATACTTCAGAAATCAAAATTTGCAAGAAAATCTTTGTCATGGATTATCGTCATAATGTTTAGTATGATTGTGTGTAAGAAAATTGTATTTTTAGTGTAAAAATAATTTATATTATTATTTTTATATGCGACCATTTTTCACAGACATTTATGGCTGAAACTGAGGTAGATAAAGTTGCTTATAAAATTGATATGATACATTATTACTATGTTTTTAGTGCACATGTTCCCAGTAAATATTATAACAATCTTTCGTGAAGAATATCTTATTGCAAATTCTCTTTTCCGAAACGTCCAGAATGGAAATGAGCTTAAATCTTGTTAAAAATACATATTTTTTTCATCGATTGTTTTTTTAATAAAAGCATTTTTTAGTATAATATTATATAATGTTGCAAAACTTATACATCTTTCTTTTATATACAGTATAAATCGCACTTTTGTAACAATTTCAATGGTGTCCGTACTACTTTTTTTTAGGAGTTATTCAGACTGTATAGCAGAGTGTAGTGCTCTATAGGCAGTTGCTTTACTGCAACCTTAATGGTGGCCGATTGCTGAATGATTAATTTATGCGAAACTTTTAAAATTACGCTTTCTAATATTTCACTATTGTTATGCATATCGCTTTCATCATCGCTTTTTGGTGTACCTACTGTATACCTAATATTAACTGATAAATATCCTACATGGTGTGAGTTATAGCAACGATACTCGGGTGGCATGATTAGGCGCTCAGCAAATTTAAACTACTAAGGCTACAAACAATTTTTTGTGATTTTAGGTTCCTTTTTCAAATTTGGGTGACTATTTTAAAACATTGCTCTCTATTCAACGGAAATTCCTTCGTAGGTACTTACCCATCCATTATCGAGCAATGTGTAAGAAATATCCAGTTTATGATAATATTAAGCATATTTTATGGTGGAACGAATGTATTATGGGATCACTTTCCTTTCTCTGTTGTGGTGTTACCGTGTTGATAATTTAATTAATGTACGTGTGTAGGGGTGTGAAATGTATTTCAAGGGTAGAGTGCCAACCGTAGGTGTGCAATCACGATATTCCGAAGTAGGTGTGAGAGTAGTGTATGTATTAACAAGAAATTTCGGATATTAATGAGCCTACTCTCCTCTTCATGGATGCAAATACATTTTAGTGAAGTTCTTAAAAGCTTAGATGTTATGTAGTATTTGACGGCTCATTTACAGCAATATCATTAGAGATAATAACCAACAGTATTTTTGACAGTATCAAGACAATTAAAATACACGAGTGACTAACCCGTGGATTTGAAATTCAGGAAAACTTGTAAAACTAAGCTAGCGTGCAATCAACTGCATCACGGAGGTAGGGTTCGGAAAGTCAACTTCGGATGTAATCAGTCTAATGCATTAAATGAGAGAGTTCACTCACCTAAAATATTTGTATGGCAGCCATTACGATAATAATTGTCTGAGCCATAAAAAAATATTCATTTATGAGGCCTACCATAACGCTAATTGCGTGAAAAATTTGGCGGAAATCGGTTGATTGGTTTCCGAGGTATGGCATAAACACCTTATTTCCTTAAACGGGGCTATATTACAAGAGAGCTTAAAAAGAGGCTCTGTACACAGTGTTTGTAATAGATACTATCAGCATTAAAGTTTGATTGAAATGAGTAAATTGTTAAACAGATATGCTAAACATCAAAATATGTATATAAAGTCGCCATTTTGAAAATAATTGTCTGACCCCAATTAAATCATGTAACGTTACATGACCTACTGTAAGTGTGCAAAATGTTGTGGAAAATAATTTAATTATTCCAAAAATATGTTATAATGTTCAACATACCTCCCTGAAACTTTGTTGCAAAAAATCTGGCAAAATAGTATCTCTATATGCATAAATTATGCTTCTTATTAATACTGCTTGTATAAAACTTTTGTTGAATTTGGTTGAAACATTTCATACATGTAACCAATTAAACTAAAGTATTAATATAAACCCTCATTAAAACTTACCTGCCATTCATAAGACATGTTAATTTACGTACCCTACTGTAGCAATACTTTCCTGAAGTTTTGATATGACTCTGTTGATAAGTCCTCGATATGGCATAAAATATCCATTGTTCATGTGACGACTTTCATAAATGGAGGACAAAAATAATATACATACTTATATTCGATGATTGTCATAGTTGAATTTAAATATATCACATAGATTTGTTAATATAGTACACTAAGCTAGACTGTGTGTATAGGCGCCATTCAGAAAATAAGGGACTTACAAACTTAAAACGTATAAATTAATATGGACTATCAGAGTACAACTTCTTCGCCAAATTTGAAAGAAATCGGTTTTATAGTTTCCCGAGATACGGTATACATACAGTTTTATTTCATATTGGGCTATTTTGCAAAATGGCAGAGAAATGAGGCTTTGTAAATACCAATTTTATGGATATAACTGGTAATGGCAACACACAAAATTAATTTGAAGTATGTTTTACACTTTTGTAGTTAAAATATTCTGAACTAAAATGTATATATGGCCGCAATTTTGAAAAAGTGTGTCTGACCCTGTGAAAGTTAGCTAATTTACATGGAATGATATAGTGCTACTTGTTTGCCGAATTTTGTAGAGATCGGTAGTTTTTCGGAGATCACATGTAATTTTAATTTTGTCATGTGATAATATTTTGTAAAATGGCGGAAGAAAGTAATTTTGTGGGAACACATTTGATAGTGGTAATATATAAAGTCAGCATACAAAGATACATTGAAATAAATTACATGGTTTTGACATTATAACATACAAAACCAACAAAGCTATATGAAGCACTACTGAAGTTCTTCTTGCAGGATATTCCTCCGCCTTGTGGAAACTAAGCTCAACTAAGCCTGGAAAATTACACCAAAGGACAACTCACCGAATTCGTGCGTACTCAATGTAACAGTATTTTGTATAAGAACTATTTTTTACTAGGCACTACCAACACTCATGTTTTCTCACTGTTTTTTATTCAAATTATTCATAAATGAAGCAGTATAATTTATAGATAAAATGTGAATAACATTTCAATTTTACAGACAAAAAGTAACTTCTATGAACACAAGTATAAAATGCTTGTGATACAGGGCGTATTTAGGAGATAACTAAACACGTCATACATGGGGAGATTCTTCAAAGGTTTCATTCGTAAAGGGTGAAGAAACCCTGAATAGACTATACACTGAAATCATTAATGGCGCCAAACACGAGAAGAAAGTTACAAGAAAAAATAATATTTATAACTAACTCAAATTCAATAAATAAGTAAATTTTTTGTGCTAAATTAGACGACACCGTTAAATGATTCCATCCTTTGGAGTATGTCAAAATATGGTTAGCTGAAACAATCTGCTAGACTATGGAGTTTATTCACACTGAATTTATAGTATCAATATAATCAGCTATGTCCAATGTGGGCATTATTTCGTTTGGCCTCAAAATAATGATTTCTTTTGCATAGGATGACTACAGCTCGAGATTTTGTTTACATTTTGTGAAAAAATTAAAAGAACAGTTGGGTTTGTAAATGTATGCATTCAGTTAAACTAACTCATAAAATAGGAATCAAACTATTTCAACAGAACACAAAGTAACAATGAAAAATTTAAAGTATTATATATAAGTAATTGTCAAATATCCGACACGTTATAAACTTAAAAATATTGCGTATACTTTACTGTGATGGCTTAGATATCAGCTTTGAAAACGAAAGTGCCAGAGTTCTAATATTGATAAACACTTATTTAAATAAATACCGAACTCTACAGTGCATTTATATATTGAGAGTGTTCAGTTGGCCAAACCAAACTTTCACGTTTGGGATAACCTAATAAGAACCACGGAATAATATGGTGTAGGAAACAGAACTATATATTGCCTCTGCACAAGCAATTAATTCGATTTCGTAACACATAGTTTGTTTTATTGAACAAATCCTTCTATATGATATGTGAGTGAGTTTCGTCAAGCAAGTAATTCCACTGAAATGCTTTTGCTTTTTTAATTACTGACAATTGAAAACAAATTTTTTAATGATATGAACGACGTTGCATGTCCTAAAATATGTATATTAGGTAGGTAACTGGCATGGTCTGGAAAAATTAAAAACAAGCAATTTGAAAACTCCTGTATACAACTGCAAACGATAAGCTATATTTTGAGATATGTACGCAGGATATAAAAAATTACCGTGACTTTAAATTATTCTTCAAAAGGAACACGGTATTTACCCTTAATTTTATTCCCAGCTACTCTACATTTTCTTCCGATGCCTTGCAATTCGTTCATTGGACATTGTCTTTTGAAAACTATCTTACACTTGACTGTGTTGAATAGATGTTAGCTTTACCGTTGTTGTGGGATATTCGTTGTTTGAGAGTTCATTAGGCAGTTGTACACTTTAGGAACTTCTATGAATATATGGGTGATTTAAAATAAGCTCTTCTCGAAGCCAATTCAACCTTTGATTATTTTAGCGACCGACTAGAGAGGAAGAAAATACTATCGACTGTCTCGTGGGCTGTAGGTAAGCTGAGTGGCAAAGTTATGTGGGCCGGTGTGCTGCGTCAGAGGAGATGCCTCCCCAACACAACATGTCACTTAGTGGCGCAGCTTCCAGGGAATACTAACGTGTTTATTCCTTTCTGTACCCGCCCTTCAATGGGAGGATAATCCGCGTCCTGCGTGGATGCAAGACTCGTGGTTCTCCAGCGGAAATATAAATACAAGTCCGCGGCATGCTGCTCGTCACAGCCACCCCAGCCGTCCTTCACTTGTGATCACGTCATTTCTTCTCCAGGACATCATGAAGGCGTCACAGATCCTGTGCACGCTGGTCGCCATTGCGGTCCTCGAATCAGCGTGCTCCGCCTGCCTCGTCACTAACTGCCCTAAAGGAGGCAAGAGGTCCTTGGGCCACGGGAAGGACACGCTCAGACAGGTACCTCGTAGCGTAGACAGGATCCATATTCCTAGAGGAGGACAAGAGAAAAATATGGGTTGTTTTATCTGTTACATGTAAGCATACAAATACGAAATCCTCTTCTCCATAAAACAGAATATTTAGGAGAGGAATATATAAAACCATGGCTAAAATTTTATTAAATAATATTTGATGTAAAAATCTACGATACAATAAATCCGGCTATAAATTTGGATGCTTGTGGTTTTATTATTGTGACTTGTGTCCTTAATATATTAACGTATTTCTATAGATGTTGTTTACCACCCATGGTTAACCATCGTTAAATAATGACTCCAACTTCTGGGAGGGAATATCTAACCTACGTCCTCTTCTGTAATCACGCCACTGAAGTCGCTTCAAACTTTCATACGGATATAATATGTCATGAAAGAAATGACTGATGAGGTTAGAGCACAGTTTTCGGCGTGATTCAAACATTTTTGAACATCAAGTTGGTCACGAGCACACCTTAACACACATAATCTGTCATATTCTCTACGTATTAACGCTCATATATTAAACTCTCCTTTGTTTTTCTTATAGAAGATAAGTGTAAGGGCTTCGATGTAGAAGAGAAGTTGTATATAGATTTTTTTAAATAAAACATTTACAAACTAATCGTGAGTTCATACATCTTAAACCAAAAATTTATCCTACGTTATTATGATAACGATGGCAGCTAGTTTTGAGTTGTGGTTTCATCTTATAAAGTCTCAGTTTAATTGTATTATTGAAATTGTTGTCCCTTTATATTTTTTAACCTATATACGCAAGCGGAAAGACGTAGGATCACTAACTTTACAAGGTACAGCAAGATACATGACGCATTGATTCGTGTAATAAGGTCCATGGCAATGTGTCGTAAAGAGACACTATGGACCAAACAAGAAACATTGGAAATATAAAACCCATTCAATAATAAATGTTACTTAATCGTTAGCTAACAATCCAGTATGTTAGTTATAAATGCAGCTGGAACTAGTTTATAAATAAGTCGTCATATTCAGAGTAAAATAAAATCAGTGTAGTGTGGTGTTAATCGCTCTCCATTGTAGTGTGGTTATTGTACCTGAAAAATATGGTGAATCCAGCAGTCAGTGAATCGTTCTAATGCCAATAAAGCGATGTGTTCTTTGGGGGGGGGGGGGGGGGGACTGGAATTTGTATTTACATACAGTCACAGCAAGTTAAGACTTGGTAATGATTTTCTTTCGAGAACTACAATTTTAGAGGTAGAACTGAAATCTTGCTTTCTACAGTTACCGTGCTTTAAAGAAAAAATCACAAAGAAATTTTTCTTGCTTTGTAGTTAAATATTCTAAATATCACCAACCAACCACTTGTCTTGGTTAATGTGGCCGTTTGTATACGTCATGCAACGTTGTGGGAACCTCAGTAGAGTATGTGTGTTAAAAAACTGACCAATTTTAACGAGAATATTAACAGTAATGAGATGTGAAACTTAAATTTTTATGTCTGGCATAATGTGACAAAATCACTACTAAATCAGTAGCTCAGAGATATTCGGACTATTTAATATTCTATTATAAAGTAAGAAATATATCCTGATATACGTGCATGCCTAAATAATACTTAGGTACATTCGTCCAACAAAAGCACTGCATTTTTCATTTAGCCACGCACGATGCAAGTTTGCAAATTTTCAGGAGTATGGCTAATTGCTAGCACAGCGTAAGTAAACTTATGTAACCATCATTGACACAAAATCGTCGCTGACGATGGATGTCTTGGCTCCTCCGCTTACAGAATGGACAAAAACAGAGCGAAGTAAATGACGATTTCAAGTCTTTTGCTTTTGACGGTTTTTTCTTTTCATATCTGAAATATATACGCTTTATTTCGCCAACACTGTAAATTTATTTTAAAATTTCCCATAGTATCGTCTACAGTCAGTGCAATGAAACTACGTGTATTACTTTTCGTTATACTTTTTTTGGCGTTGGCTTGCGGTGATCTAGAAGTCCAACAACTCGCTTTCCATCCAGAGGTTTGGGTTCGTTTCCAGACGGGGTCGTTCCCTGATTTTCGCATGTGGGAATAGTGTCGGCCATTGTCCCATGTCGGCATACTTACAAAATGAGTTGGTAAGAAGTAAGAAAAATCTTTAATTTTATTACTCTGTAGTAACTTAATGTTCTAATACAAGTAACATTGTTAAAATCACAATCTTCAACTATTTACTAAAACTGTCGCCTCTTAACAGGGGAAAATTACTATCGCAACATTAATGTTAACTTAAAAACAGCTCTAATGCATTAGCAAGTTAACAAAAAAAACCCAAGAATTTTAAATAGAAAACGACTCCTGTTAACTAATTCAAAAGCAAATACATTTATTTGAAAAATTATGCAATATTGGGGCTGTTGCACAGGAATATGGTTGTCGAGTTATACTACGGTGCCGAGAAAGAGAACCTTCCCAACTATAATTACTAATTAGACAGAACCAAGGAATGCTTTTACAGTCTTCCTAGACGTTGTGTAGTAGTTGGTATCAAGTGTATTTGCACTTCTCCATCATCGGCTCTCAAGACGATATTAAGAGCCTCTCCATTTATTTTTGGCACGAGACTTGAAGACACCGTCATTGTATTGGTAGAGTTTGTAGCAAATTTCAGTGCAGTCTTTATAAAACTCCTGTTTTCATAATGATGGTTCTTTAAACCACCAATATTTTTCTATACTTAATTCGGCAATAATGCCAGCAATAAGAAATATGTTTCAAAAATCGTATTAGCTATTTTGGGACATTTTTGCATTCTACGTAGTCAATCGAAGCTCAAAAGTTAGTCATAGCAGGGCCTGGGCATAAACCAACTCAAGTAGGTCAGCATCAAATAGACGTGAAGCAGTGATTCTGGAATCGAGAAATGGGGCATATTAAATACAACATAATGCAGTTCGTGTACTATAGCAATACACATAATAATCTAGAATTAAATATTTTCTTTAGAAAGAAAAACAGATTCACGAAAGGATAAATCGAGAGAATGAAATTTTGTGTCTTATCGTTCAAGCCAGGAATTCTCTAGTTTATTCCTGTGACACGAAGATGAACGAAGTAAATGAGATTATATGTTCAGATTATTTTTTCTAATTATTTAAAGTTCCTGTATGGCAGTCAGTGACTCAATGAGCTATAGGTACTACAAAGGCTCTTTTTTTGCGTGTCTAAAAAAGCCCAACATATGGCAAAAACACAGTCATGAAATAATTAAAAATCAAAACATGTCAAGTATAAATGTTGGTCTATTTTCTGTGCTTATGCGCCATTAAATAAATTTTATTGTTGTGAGGAAATGCTAACAAATGTAAATTTCATTCATATCTAGTAGAATTTATAATGTTGATTTCAATTTCACACAAATTAAATGATACCAGATTAAACAGAAAAAATGCAATATTTTCAAATTGCATATTGTACATTTATTACTTTAAACCGCACAATGCAAGAACGTGTTCTACAACAGACAAGTCAAATATACGTAGATTTAAACATTTCTACATGTTTCGAAACTATTAAATTAAATTTTTCTTTAATTTACCTTTCTAAATTTTAAATAATATATCTCATCTTAGTACATGTTCTTCATTACTGTTAAACGTAAAAATTATATTTGACAAGAAGTCTGATATGAGATAACAATTTATATTTTAGTATTTTATGCTGAAATCCCTCGTTACACATATTCCATAAAAATATAATAGGGTATAGATGTGCCCAACGTCATCTCAGACGATGACTTAAAGCTAACAGCGTGGGTAACAATTAATTTACATCCTTTATCAAATGGCGAGACATGAATTTAGTAATAACTTTCTGTTACATATGTCTTCTGTGCTCAAAGAAACGTATGTGAGTGTAGACGTTTATGAACCGATATTTTTGTGGCACTACTCTGCTGAGACATAACGGGCACTCTGTAATTTCAAATGTTGAAGAGCAAGAATAAAATCAACATATAGAGTCAATGTAACCTATCATATAATGTTTAGAATTATATTTAATAAAGTTTTTCAATATTTGAATGCGTTTCGGGGATGTTGCTGGAGACGTTACTGGGGACTCATAACAGCCCTCAAAAACAACACTCAAAATATTCTTACACATTACATGGTGCCCCACATTAGCTCTATGCATACGTGCGGTGTACATATACACAGAATATATGTAATGAACTCTAAGCTACATGATTACACATAATTAAAAATGGCACCTAAGTTGTGTTTTAGATAAGAGTGTCAACCACTGATAACTACGCCGCATCACATGACTGCAGAGTTGCGCACCAGCTGACTGAGAGCGGCAATGTCGGCCATGCCTGAGGAAGACTGGTTCTGTGACAAAGCTCGTATTGTGTTTCAGTGCCCGCGGTGTGGTCCAGCCAAGACTGGACACTGCTACGGTGCAGACATCTGCTGCGGTGTGGAGATGGGCTGTGCGATGGCCACTGTGGATACGCTGGTCTGCCAGAGAGAGCAGATGTCTCCTGAACCCTGCGTAGGACCCACAGGACACGTTCCCTGCGGCCGCAACGGCAAGTGTGCCGCTCCTGGTGTCTGCTGCACTCCTGGTACGTATATACTCGCTGCCTACCAGGTACTGTATGCTGAGGGAATATCTGGTAGGTATATCATGGGTTCGTAGTAGGTATGCAGTAGGAAGATTTCTCCTGATTGTATATTAATAATTTCAGACTTTCAGATTCGTTCTGTTAACACCAGCCGACTACCTGGTAGTCATCTCTTATATGTCAGAAGAGTAAACATTAAATCCATTATAAGAATTTTTCCAATACCTAATCACTGTCAAGGCTTCTTAGTATGTATCTAAAAAATTCCCACTAATATCTGCTGAATGCCTGGTAGACATTCGCTGAACGGATATCTTCAAAATATTTTGTGATTGCCATATGTATACTTGTTAATTTCCACTAAATGCACCCTATTAAGGGTGTATTTTAAATATCATGTGGGCATTTATCGCATGCGTGGCAGGTATTTGCAGAATACGAAGTAACTTTACTCTGGCAAGAATATACTGAATGGATGATAAGTAACTCGTAATGGCATAAGTACTATCTTTTTGATAGTATCTGCTGAGTGTTTAGTAAATACATTAATTCCTTACACATGGCTGTTACTCACCTATTAGGCAATCATCAGTACTATGGCATATGTATACTACCTGTCTGTTCAAAATTCCCTGAGTTCGTCGTTAGTACATATGCACCAGCAAATTCATAGGTATTGGTAATGGCCTAGTAGTCATTCTCTTCTGAAAATCCCCCAAGATAATTTTCGAATCCATTGTGGATAATTGTTTGATGTCCAGTAGATATTCACCTGGCAACAATTTTATTTCCACCGATATATATTGTAAATCTTCCCACACCCCCAAAGTTAGCGTTTAACCCTTGACTTGTCCAATTTATGCAAAAATATCATAGAATTAGGTTATTCTATTTTCAGGATTTCGCCTAAGAGAAAATAATCTTGAAGAACCTAATTTGATAGCCCTGGAACAATTTGCATGACTCAGAAATAATGTGAAGTGCTATTGTGTTGCAGAGTCCTGCACGATCGATCCCTCGTGCCATCAGGCACTGTCGCAAGAAATGGTAAACCTGTTCATGTATGAGGTCGGCAATATGCGTGGAGCTGGTCAACTCTCCGACGTCGACGATAAATGAGCAACCTGGAGTGACGCACCAAGATAACCAGTAATTTGCTCTTGTATGACGGTTTATAAAATAAAAACTAAAGTACCAAATATATATATGTTTTATTTTAACTCGCATGTACGAATTAGGATTTTAAAACTTTACCACAACACACTGTCCATGAAACGAATGGAACCAAACAGAAAATAATTAATATGGAACTAAGTGCTACAAACTTATGTGATACAGCCTTCATTTCTAGATTCTTGCATGATGAGTGAAGAGCGAACGCGTAAAACCAAGGCTGCGGGTAGCCAGTAGCAAAAAGTCCCCAAAATCAGAGCATCACGACGACCTTAAGAAAGATTTATCATCCTTTGAAACCAGCATATAAAGCATTCCCAGTTAAAATATATTTACAACCAGAAAATTTCAGAGGAATAAACATATTTGCTACATTATTAAAGAAAAGAAATAAACAGTTGCGTTAGGTATTGGGACAACCGAAAAATAAATATATGTCTATTTTATTTTATTTACCCTCTTATATTAAAATTGTACAACATTAAAAACCATTTTGGACCAGTAAACCATGCACATTAGCCTATATAAAACAAAACATAAATTTTTTTCTTACTAATGTATGCCTTCGGTGAAAAATTTAAATAAATTGCTATAATAATGCCTATATTTTTACACTAAAAATTCTCAAATCTCGGTGTAATTACAAAAACCAATAATACATGTACCAACATTAATTTTATTATGACTAACTTATGTGAACTTTTTACGTCGTCTAGAGATGTTCAATAAAGCTGATTAATTTGTCTTAAAAATGGAACAGATGTCTCTCCTTTCAAAATTTTAACATGCCTTTAACTTGTATAAAATTTTGCAGATTTATAGATTTTGTACAATGATGGCAAATTGATATTTTACAAAAGGCACAATGGTCTTGCCAAGGACAATGCAACGCCTATATGAGGTCTAAAACTTTCATACATACTTAATTAAATGGCAACACTCTCCAATTAGAGGAAACTTTAAATTTCTTTTATAACGTCTTAGTTATGTAACGTAGTTTCGTAATGCATTTGAGAAATTTTCCTATTAAAATAAAGTTAAAATATTTTTTAACAAAGGGAGAAGTGCCAAGCAGACATGACCTGAAGGGTATACGTTTATCTCTAATTATTTTATTACAATCACCAATCTTGACCTCGGAAACCAAATCAACAAGAAAATAGGTAAAACTCAAGCTTTAATTCTAGTATGTGCTAACGTAATGACATCGCCAATCTATTACAGCGAACAATGCGGGACCTTGCAATTTAAGCACATGCATACTGAAGACACATGCAAAATGTTGTGGAAGTCATACACAATCATCCAGAATCGTATGACAAAGCAGACCTGTGAAGAGTACAACATTCAAGGTAGACGATGCCACTATTTTACCACACAATTTGATGCTGCCAAGCCAATGACGTACTAGAAAACCCACTCTCTCAGTATGTAAAGAGCTGCTTTCGTGACGACCCTGCAATTGACCCTGCCTCGTTATTGCTGTGTCATGGTGGACTTCCTAAAGCTCCTCTGTTCTACAACAAAGGCAAGACTTAAGTCCTTTTTGAGAGAACACTACAGTACTTTAGGCGAACACATTGCTGTGACCTCTCCTGAATGGATCAGGTCACACACTTATTAGGGGGATGGTAGTAGCCAGAGGAAAGGGCACTCAGTTATATAACACTACTTTTATTCAAGTTCAAAAAATTATACAACCGTTGCTCAAAGGTGCGATCCATTTAAACTATAAACAGTACTGCAGTATTCAGTACGACAAAGCTAGAGATAAGTTGATTACTCAAATTAACGTGATCTGACACTTAAGGAGTCTGACTTCGCCCTTCGCTTATCCTGATGTCTCAGCAACCTAGTGCGCCCTAATGGGAGTTAAATTTACGCTGGACAGTATCGTAGATGACCGCGAGAAGACCCTCTCGACAGCGGCTGAGGACGGAGTCGATCTCGGACCACTGGCCTGGTGGGGCTCGTTTGGGGTGTCGCTCTGGCGGGCTGAAGCAAGATGGCCGCGAGCCGCCTTCTCCGGGAGAATGTTACCATGACAGCTGGGGCTGGCCTGTCGAGGTCGCGCAGCCCCGCGCGCTATCGTGTCTCCTGCCAGCCCCAGCTGCTGGTGACCACACCAACATGCAGACGGTCTGAAAAACACATTCCAACAACGTAATATTTCATTCTCCAGGGATTGTATTATAAGTTCTTGAAACACATCTCGGTTGTGGCAATGTTTCACATCGTTCAGTATGCTAAGTTGAACCATAGACTAAAGATGAGGTAGACCGATCTCGCTGGCTGCGCACAACCAATCTCCGTGTCCCAAAATTGAACTGCTTTTTTGCCAACATATCTAGCAGAAATGGCGTGGTTTGGAATTTAGGTTAGAAAACTGATTTGTAAACAAATGCTTTGAGATTAATGTATATTTCCGCTAACCAATTTGTAATGCAGTTTGATTAAATTAAAACGGGTAAAAGTATTTTATTAAAATAATAGTGCTTGTCATTTAAAATTTAAGATATAAACAAACACAATCATCACTACTGACCATATGACTTTGACAGTTGTGTAGGATTGGGGTAGGTCGATTTTGGGCACATGCGCAGAAGACGAATAAGCCGTCTACCACATCTTTAGTCTACGAGTTGAACACGAGTTCTCAGTTCTCGTGAAAAACGACCTGCATTTCTCGACAGCTGTTTTTTCTTTTACAAAGCCGTCTTCCCTACCGGTGAGCTCAATTTCAGTATGACGAATGGCAAACGGGAAGTAGGCTTACACACTTATTGCGACGGGCACGACTGTTACATGTTAGTCCGTTATTCTTAAACTTCGTACATAACGTCAAACACTTTATTAAATACAGGTGTTCATATTATTAATTTTTCGGACTTATTTTCAATATAATACTGTTTATCGCTCTCACATTATTTTCATAATTTAATAAGTGGCCGATACGTTCTGTTGAGCGACTTTGAAAGATCAAAAAATACATCGTGTATTCAGTAATCGCCTAAACGGAAATAGTTTTGTATAATGATTATAAATGAATATTATGTTATTTTCCATCATACATTTTACTTCACTTAGTGGTACCGAAATTATGTGTATCCTGCAATTAAAATGTAAACATTTGTATTTATTTGAGCTGCATTTGTTTATGTCTAACGCAATTTTCTGAGTACGTGTAAGTTTTTTTTGTGCTTTTTAATTATTAAAATAATATTTTACGTACATTATGCTATACGTTTTTTAAGTTAAGGATAGTTAGATTAATTTTATTCGGCTATTAGTTGGAACAGTTATATATAAAGAATTATCTCACTTTCTAATAGGCTTTTTCAAAAGTGAGTCATTTTCTTCTGTTAAATCTAGTCATGTTTCAAGCTGCCCTCCTTTGAGACATACATTAAAAACTCGCGGATTTTCCAGAAATAAAAATCTAATAAGTATCATCTTCCGGGCACGTTAATCAGCCCTCCGATCCACATAAGATGAATGGCGTTTTGAGGATACAACAAAACAAAGAACATACACATTTCATGCAAACTAAATAGTTGTAAAAACTTGCAGGTAAACTAAGCAGTCCACTAGCGTAATTTAGTTTCCGAAACAAAAATTACTAAGTATATTGTAATTTAAATAATAAAAAAAATATTTTAACTGAGGCACACTGGCTTTATATTCTTGTTATGACACTACTGACATTATCATAACAGTTATATGGTAGGTTTCTAAAGTATATTGATCGCAGAAGGGTTTAAATATCCAGAAGCTTACTTGATACGGAAACTAGCAGCTTTCCAGATAACGAACTGCGTTTTCAAATATCTCTCTACCACCAAAGTTAAAAGTAGTGTGGGTTAGATTCTGTCTGCATTATGAGACTAACTTTCCGTGTTACTCTTGCAAGTTCTTACCACCTTACTTCCTCTAAATCATTAGCTCCCACCGTTTTGTAATGAAAAGAATGAAGATCCCACATATAATTAAATTAATTACAATGGCTACGTTCAAAAAGAATTCTGGTTTTACAGGTTTAGTGGCATAACCTGGAGATTCATCAAATGCTTGTGACAAAACAAAACGTTATCTCATTCTTTGTTATTGCAATTATTTAAACCACCAAGGCAGTCTTTAAATTGATATGATAATGTTTTATTAAATTAGCTTCTAAATAATTATATGGTAAAGTTCGTATAAGTTCTGAGCTCTTTCAAAAATGCTAAATTTTTCACTTCTGCAGAGGTAAAACAGTTAGCAATTTCTAGCACAATAATCACCGTAAAACCAAAAATTAGAAAAATATTTCAAAGTCAAAGAAAATTGTACAAATCTTGCGATATTACGATTATTGCAATACAAATAAATACAATCATTTACTAAAACTATCAGCAGCTATAAGAACGGAAGTAAACCCTGATTTAATCGAAGGCAATGGACCAAAACCGTTCAAATTTACACACCCCTCACAAAATTACAGAAGCACAATACTGCCCCGTTACTCTAGTATTTCGAAGATTTACCTCTTGGAATTCCTAACCGTTTTTGAACCGTTTGCCGGTGTATCCCTGGCCGTATAACACACATTTAATTCGGTATACCATTATAACCTGTCCAAAATATCATTTGGAAAAGTGTTGGGGGGGGGGGGAGGGGTTACTGGTAAAATGTAATCTAATATATTCGCCAAGAGCAACCTACGTTTGCAAACGGTTGGTACTTGGTGGGAAAGTTTGGCTATATATTGGGATTGTTCACGTGTACATTAATACATCGTTCGCCTAGCGTAATATGCTAAAGAAAATTTGTTGCCATGAAAATGTTATGCTCAGAATCCCTCAGACAACATACTCCTAAATTAGAAAATGCCATAATATACGGCAAAAGCAACTTTCTTAAAAAAAATTGTTAGTTGATGGTTAGTATTATCTATACACACTTAAGTGTGCAATTTCGATATCAACCCCAAACCTACGTCTCTGTCCTTTACCTGCGTATATTTTTACAGGACACTGAGTGGCATGCGCCCAATAAACATAGTTACGACGGAAGGAAAGGCGTTTCATGTTTGATCTTTGGATTAAACGTGTTAGCTAAACACTTGCAAATACCGAAATTATTTCTTTTGCTTGTAGTTATGTAAATGCATTAAGAGGTCTATGTACCTGCGCGTCCCAGCTCAAGAAGAGAGGGAGCGATACGGGCGACACGAACACGCACGCCTAACGCCGCATCGCTCCTACGCGCAAGGAGTGCAGTGTTTCCGTCGTGGTCCTGTACTGTGTGAACTAGATCTGTAACAGTGGTGTTTTATAAAGTGCGATGAAAGTACACAGATTATACTACGCCTGTATGATCGTATTTTTCTCTAACTGCTAAAAGATATTTCATATGCAAGTTTTAGAAATGCGATATTTGACCACTGTCACGATTTGTTTTCTTAATAAACTTAATATGACAAAAGTAAAAAAAAACAGAGGCATAGATAATGGTTTTTGTTTTTTTCTGACAAAAAGTCGTATTTGCAGAACATTTATTTACTGAGACACGCGTTTATGCGCAAACAACGATTTCACAGAAAACGTTTCATTACATAGGACCCTTAAGTGTAAAAAATAGCAAATTTGTAAAATATTAAATTTTCTAATATTTTCATTGTTTCTCTTGACAGAAGAATGAACAAGGTTATGAGGCTAATGGCAATGTTAATTTTGCATATAGTAGAAGAATACACAATATTACTTGTGGTTATGAGGAAGGGCTTTCAAATGGGCTCAGTTTACCGTGAACAGCCTTTAACAAGTTTGTTTACATATTTTTGGTAAGTGGTACGTTTATACCTGTTTGGCCAACGTTGTGTAACTCACATTTCCTGTCAAATTTTGAAACAAATGTTTTGAATGTTAAGAATGCCACTGTGAGGTATTTAATAAACTAAATTGTTTTCCAAAACCTGAGATCCAATGACTTAGATATATGTTCAGTTTTTAAAGAGTTGTTTCAAAGTCGGGAACACAAAAATAGTAATTGGCACTTATTGCTACGTTGGGCCAACATTGTTACACCAATATTATGACAACAATGTGAATAACTGTAGCTGTTAATAATTTGATATAGCAGTAATTTGGTACACATTTTTAAAATGATAAAAACTATGTTTCAACACAAAAAAAACCTGATGTTATTAAAATTTTACTTTGTTTGTCATGTTTTAGTTTATTGTTGGTGAACATACTTTCGAAATATTTTGGTTAATATACTTTCATTGAACTAATGCTATGCAACCATTAAATGTAGTGTTTTATAAACTACGGAGGTTCTCAAGACCTGACACTTTCTCTTTCAAATATATTTAGTTAATTATTAGTTTCCTCAATGTTGGCAACACAACTACTGATAACTTCTGTTTTTATTGTTAGTTGCGGCAAAATCTTGTATCCAACAATATAACAGCAATGTATTTCAATACTTAACGATATATAATAATATTTGGACTAACCATGTATTATTTTTAATTTACTTTGTTGATTATGCTCTTTTCTTCTTTGAAAACCTACCGTCGGCATTTCGCATGTACACTTTCGTCGGACCAAAATAGTATTCAATATAAAAATATTACGTTGCGTACTGTGTAAATCTAAAAAAAAAAAAAAAAAAAATGATATTAGAGGATTGGGCATTAATTTTTCTTCAAAGGTCAGGGACTTGTGTAAACACACACGTTTCCTCTGAAAGTACAAGATTAATACAACTTAAAATACAAAGCATTTTTAACCTCGGAATATCACGTAGATTCAGAAATATAAATATGTAGCACTGTTTGGGCTGGTCATGAGGCAGAATACCATAAGTTCGTTAATGTGTAATTTATTTCCTATTTCTGTAATGGATGGCCTGTTTTCCTTTACGCTTAACTGGGTTTATTGAGAGTATGTGTGTGCGTATATATATTTTTTTCTTCGGTGCCAAAATTCAGATTTTCCCGAAACAACAAGGGTTAATTCTTTAGCCATGAAAGGAGGTTTACACTTGTATTTATTGAAGCATGCTAATCTAATCTTCCGTTAGTTTTTTTTCCAAACGGTTTAACGCTAACTGAACCCTATGTATGAGGGCGTGGAAATATTTATAAGTACATGCATCAGCAGATGATAGAACTCGTCCGCTGGGTTTCGAAGAGAATAATAATGACCTGATTCTGTACATTTTCCAGTGTTATCAGACAGGCCAGCAACGAATCGGGTGCAAAATGGTATCTTTAAATACCTGTAAAATGCAAAATGGTTTCTCTGTATGTCTAAAAAATGCAAGGAATTGCTAATACCAAACAAATCTTTATGCACAATATAGCGATTTTTTAAATTATTACATACACATTTGCCTGTATTACATGTTGCTATATTGTTTTTATATTTAATTTTTTAAGTTTATAGTTCTTTGAAATGAGGATGACACGTAATTCTGAAAGCCTGAAGTTGCGGATTTGATGCGACAGAAAATGGCGCAAGCTCTTTCCTCTTATAATGAACATATATAAACATTTTTGGTCATTTCTGCCTTCTCGTTACTCGTAAAATAGTAGTGCGACATTTAATTTTTTTTAGGTGGCGTGCACGCTAAAATTATATATAAAATACAATTAACTTTACACCCTTCTGATACGGAGTGAGTTGCTAGGGCAAAGGGGAACAAGTAAGGGCTCGGCCAAGAAATCATCACGATATTCACGTCGAGTGATTCGGTCGAACCAGTCGAAAAACGAACCCAAGTCCCTCTGAACATGGGTCTCCCCTCGTGTTGACTTCTGTGTGCAGATATCATTGTTTATTATCCTATGAATAAAATATGGATAGCGTGAGAAATGAAACATGCTGCTAGAGCGACAAGCCTCCCGCGGCCTCTCATCTTCACACCTGCTGACACTGCACTAGGACAAAGTCCAATTCAACACCTGGTGTAGCACGGTTGGACGTGTGCGCGAGCTCAGATTACGACAGCACGTATCTCTCGTTTACTTTTGTAATAGGTCTTACATCCACTTCTTTAAGTATGTTTTCATCTTAATAATTTTATAATTATTCTATCACTCTTGCCTTTAATTGGAATATTTCGTGCTCTGTGTGTGTATGTATGTGTATCGTACATATAATAATAAGCAACTAAATACGTGGCAAGACAGTCATTGGCTGGTTGATGTCCGGACAATATCGTAATGGTTTAATCTGGTTGGTACAATGTCACTATGACATGACAGGGATTGCATACGCGTATATTATAGTCAATTGCTGAAGAGGGGGGGGGGGGGGGAGTTCATCTGAGAGGTTTAGTATGACAACGGCTAACATGAAAGGTGATTGTTTCGGGCTAATTTCCACGCCAGGTAATCCATTACCAGTTACGTTGAAGTGGAGTGGATACTGCCCACCAATGGTTTCTCGCCATCGATTTCTTCTTCTAGTGCGATATCTTTTGTTTTACCAGCGCTTCCAAACATATCCGCACTCAACTCGTCGGCTGACTCGCCCTCAGTGGTACTCTCTCAATCTCGTCCGTCACCGCAGTACAAGCACCTCGGCCGCCGCAATCTCTGACGCACCTCGGCGAACGCCTGTCGTTATCTTCGACGGCATTATCTCCGTTTGCCGCGTTTCACCAGTTAGCTGCCATAAGAGAGACGCTGGACATCTGGCAGAGAGCTGGGATGACTCGGAGAAGGGGAGAACAACATACAGAATATTCCTTGACATAAGAGATAGTCTGTCATAACTGGATCACAACTGATTATAAGCTGTCAGAGATATTTAAAAAACACGGAAATTACAAAGCTATATATGTAGAGATTTAGTTTGGTAGACTCCCCTATATGTAGTATACGTAACACTGAAGACACAAAGTTACATACACTACAATATTCCTAAGATCGTGAAAATAAGAATTGAATACTGCAAATGACTTAATAAAGAAGAAAATTTAATTGACTTACGTGATAAAATGCCCAACAAAGGAAAGACAAAAATAATGGAGGAATATGCAAGGAAAATTTGTATAAGATTATAAGAGTTTGATCTGTGGATACAGAATAATCCACAAGAAATTGAAGATAATTCTCCCTGACAATGACACTACACTCTGAAAATTAGAAAGAAAAATAATATAAAATCTTCGATGTTGGGAGCGGACCTGCTTAACTAAAGTGGATAAACGTAAAATCACTATATAAATTTTGTAGTGGGAGCGGACCCACCATACAGTCTGAGTAATCTTAGTGCAAATGCGTAGAACTTTCAAAGGATTCGTCAGAAGGCAACTGATGAGTTTGGTGCTTCGCCTTCCCCCCCCCCCCCCCTTCCCAACTCTGAAAAAGTTAGAAGATATGGTGCAGACCTGGTAACGTATAAGTAAAATTAACAACAGAGTAACAATGACCTAAGCAAGTAATCAGGATAATATAGAGTGGAAATATACTGACTTGCCAATGGAACATGGAACAGGAGAATTCAATGACGAGAATCTATACTGAAGGATGGTATTTGCGCGGGAAGGGATATCGAAAAGGGTTCCAAAGCTCTCCTTCCAGCTGCTACCTAATAAAGGGATGGGAATAGTCAATATATTGTAGAGCCGTTATACAATGGCTTAGAAAATTAGAGTAGAATTATATACTTAAGAATAAAGATAATAACCCGCAGGTTGCTGGGAGGGTCAGGGTGGAGGCTGGATAACCGCGATACACTCACCCTCCGATCAGTTTGCCATTAAAATAGAATATACACTATCTACCAAAAAGTAATTGGGCACCCGTGAAGATAGGTAATTCAGTACGTCATTTGACGTGTATTTCACGGCCTTCGGCGTAGGACTGCTGGTGTTTGTCCGTGGTAGCATGAACACAGAGGCTTATTGTAACATTCTCGATAATGAAATGCTTCGAACATTGTGGCATTTTTACGGAATGGACCCGTGTTACTTCTAGGATGACAATGACAAGTGCCATGTTTCAAGGGTTACTATGCAGTTGTACGCCGACAACAATGTTCGCCGATTGGACTGGCCCGCCCAGAGACCCGACCTCAACCCTAAATAACATCTTTGGGACGAATTGGATTGCCGGGTGAGGGCTCGTCAGGCGTGGCCAAAATCCATTGCTCAACTCATGGAATGGTTGCAAGAATGGCAACGAATCCCCGTGGATGTCCTGCAAACACTCGTAGATAGCATGCCAGACAGGGTGGCTGTTGTTATAGCCGCAAGGGATGGCCCTACGAGATTCTAATGGGGTGACAACCACCGAGCAAATATTGTGGACAGGTAGATAGTGTAATTTGTAATCATATACATCATCATTCAATCAAAGGGTGGTGGTATGCAAAGTAATAAAAAAAACCAAACGATAGAGTTACGTGGCCCGAGGAGCCAAAGGAAGGAAAGTTATAAGATAAAAAACGCAATGACATGCTAAAGGAAATACTTACACGCCTGCATTACCCAGAAAGGGCATAGGTGCGGGGGTGGAACGAAGATGATTGCATGTTTGGCTTGTAGCTGGCCACGAAAAAATAAAATCTCAACAGTGTCGATTCTCCGGCTGCGGGTGTATTTAAAGCGTAGTCGGCCTTGGTACAGAACCTTCGTCATAATTTGTGTCGCGCCGAAAGAGGCGATTTTCACAAAGTTCATGCAATTACCTCCCACCGCTGACCCCTTCAGAAAGATTATTGGGGGGTTGGTGACGCCAGTTCACCCCAGTTGTGAATCATTGTCCGCCCACCCGGTAACATTGTGGTGGCCGGGGTTCCGTCAGTCATCCCAACTACTGCGACAGGACCGACATAAATGAGCATAACTTCTGCGTTGAACACCGACGGAAAAGTGGAGTGTTTGGAACACCAACGTTCTTTGCGGTGGAACTTTTCCCTACCCAAACTCTCTCCTAAGGAATCTCATTTGGAAACTTGATTGGCACGCGTTTACTTCCTGCAGATTTGAAGATGCACTATCTAGTTAACTTACTAGCAAATAAAAAATTGTCATCAATGTGTAATTAACACTTGGGGATTTACAAATCTCGAAGGTTAAAATCGACATTCTAAACCTTTTTAATTTGTTTGCAACCCACCTTAGTAATTAAATTTACCGGGTCACCAGCTAAGTAAGAAAACGAACTTGTGTGTGTATATGTCCCTGGTAAATTTTAATAAATGAATGTTCATTTTCGTATCTAACACATTTACTGAGTTCTAGAATATGGCCGAAATATTTGCATCATTCGATATAATTGCTAGTCTCCATTTCCAGTAAAAAAATCTCTGCCAACCATCGATAGTGCTTTCAGTTGCTTCCCTGAAGTAATTTATAGTAGCTTCCATGAGGTACGAAAGTCGAGGGAGGTAATTTTCTCATTAGTCCAGTCATTCAACACAGCCACAGACTAACAACAAAATTTCATACTGTTCGTCGAAAGCCTTGGATTTTAAAATGTTTGAATATTCCACCAACGTTCAACCACTGTCCACTTTTCCAACATTTGCCATAAATAAGCTACATCTCATAGTGCAACACGAATTGATAGAGTAAGGATTCACTGTAGTGACGAACCAACATGTTATTGCATATATCCTATTACTGATTGTGAGGTTTCATTAGTTCTTTCTGTACGCAGGTACATTTTTTCGCATATTTCCATATCGACTATTCCTACCATCACACTAAATAAGTACACGAAAAAAATTGTCTGCAATTGGCCTGGTACCTTTATTTTCTTAAATTTGTATAATATTTTTACTAGCATTGTCCGGAAAAACCAGAGGTTCACCTTTCGTTCTGAACTTGTGTCTAATCCACACATGCTCATTGCATTATGAGACGTTTATGACCCCGTATATCCCAAATAGAGCGCATGAAAAAAATGACTCGTTAATATTGTCACATTTCAGAAATTTCCCAATTCCCGCCGGGAGCAGAGTAGTTCCTTAATTTCGTGCTCGCCGCATAGACATTACTCACAGCTATGACGTAAGCCGACTCGTTGTTGCTGTCGGTTGCCAAAGCCATTTACATGTATAACCGGGGAATTCAGACCCTGCAATACGATAGCAAGAGGGTTTACGCTCTGGCGCGCCAGATTCCGATTCTTATGTTGCGGAAGTGGGTCAAGCCTAGCCGGAGGGCGACTGCCTGGGATATTTTGCAAAGTCCAAGATTGCACACATTGGTTGTAATACTTGACTTTTATAGTCACGACGGGGAGTTCGTTCTAAAATTCGCTGTGTGCAGACATGTGGGAAAATCTGCACTTTAAGGAGAGGCACCATTGCAGGTCAACGTTAGATTGCAATATTATGTAGCACGTTGTTAAATTCTTAGCCTACATTCCGAAGGGAAGAAATGCTTATATTATCACTGTCTGTATGTGTTTATGTAGTGTGTGGGTCTCCATCAAAAAAACTTTTGAACGACTAAATCACATTTTACCAAACTCGGTACGCAAATTATAATTAGAAAGGAAATATGACTTATAGCTTTTAACCATACCTAGCGCTTACTTTCAAAATGGCGGCTGTTTAAAAATCAACTTGATATTTCACATCTCGAGAACCAATCAACCGATTAAAACCATATTTTGTGTATGTAAGTTTTTTTATATATATTAAATTATTTAATCAAATTTCAAAGAAATTTTTTATGCCGTCGTATATAGAACTCTTTTTGACAATTTAGTTAGGCAGCACAAAATAACAGAAAACATTTTTTATGTCATATATCTGGTACAAATAAATAGTTTTCTACCAAAACTTTCACACAAGTAGCGCTGCAGTAGGTCATGTAAAATAACTTTTTTTTTTTTAGTGGCTCAAAATAAGGGTTGTGTAAATATTCCACGTTAGTAGAACATATAATTCAAAACATTAGACTGGTTTTCTGGGTTCACGTTCTGCGTAAGTTAGGCATGTATTTGTCTCACTACTGTTGCATATGTTTCTGGCTTCATCTATAATGATATTGCTGTCAAACACGTCCTGCCTGCCATCTAGGATTTAAAGTATTTCATTATAAATAGTTCAAATCCATGTAGTGGAATATAGGCTCATTTTAAGCACTAAATTCTTGTTTACTTTATAACTTAATTAAGGATATTAAAGTCTTACTAAGCAATGTAAGGTAAAGATTTCGTTCTCAAATTTGCTTCTACAAATAGCTATATTTTCCGTATCATAGGCAGGACACTTGTTTTTATTTTTTTAAATTTTTTTTATTACCTAGTAGATTCAGTAAGAGCAAATCCTCACCGAAAATATGGCTCGTCAGATTCTACAATACACACACAGTAAGTATAATAAGCTTATACAAAGCCATATAGACATCATAAGCTTATGCAAAACATAAATTAAATAGTAATAATAGTAATAAGACACAATGAACATAATAAGCTTATAAGCTTATACAAGAAATGAGGCAAATTACAATAAACCATGAAAAGATACAGAATTTGATTCATGTGATAACAGACCGTGGAAATTTATAAAAAGTATAAATTATATATGTTATAAATTATTTGAAACTTATAATAATGTAAAAGTTGCTCTATTACACAAAACTAAACGTGCTACAGAACATTAAGTGAACATCAGCGGTATCAACACAAGAGATAAACTTATAACTTGGTAATAACTTACTGTATGCTTAATGAAAGCCTCGAATCCATTTTCTCTTTCTTGTATGCTATAAACATATTGGATTTAAAACATTTTTTTAATAAGTTTGTTGAATTTGCTCGGATCTTTTTCAGAATAAATATGTTTTGGTAGTTGGTTGCACATCCTTTGAACTGAATAGTAAAAGCTTTTCCAAACAGTGAACTTGTATGTTGCATTACCCTTAGTTTATGTGCATTTCTTGTGCAATGGCTATGTGTAGCTTCTTTTCTTAAATAGTATTCTAAGTTTCGATTTACAAATTTGAGTACATGTATGGCGTATTCAATATAACGTGTTATAATTTCAGGCGCTTCGAAGAGGGGCTCACAAGAAGGTCTGTAATTCACTCCGGTCATAATGCGTAGCGCTTTTTTTTGCAACCGAAATACCTTAGTAGCGTTCGCAGTGTTTCCCCAGAATTCGACCCCATAAACCATCACTCAGTGAAAGAAAGCATAATATGCCATCTTAGGGTTTTGAAGTCTGCAAAATTTTGCAATGCTCTTAACAGATAGCAAATGGATGATCATTTATTTTACAATTAATTTTTTGCTCTGTCCATGTTAATCTTTTATCTATATATAGACCCAAGAATTTTACTAATGCTGATTCCTTTATAGTGCTGCTATTGTGTGTGAATATGATTTGTTTTTATGTCTGTGGCTCTTGCTAAATTGGATAAACTGACATTTATCCACCTTCATTACCAATCTATTTCTTTGAAACCATTTTTATAGTATCGTTAAGGTCTTTTCGGATATAAGACTAAGTATTTCTGGAGTACTTTCATTAACCAAAATACTGGTGTCACCCGCAAACAATGTAAGATTCCCATATTTCATATGTTCCGGAAAGTCATTAATATAAACAAGATAAAGCAAAGGCCCCAGAATACTTCCCTGTGGTACTCCAGTTTTAATCGTTTCCCATTCTGATGTTACTTTATTATTTTCACTACTTATTTCAACAATCTGTATTCTATTACATATATAAGATTTCAGTAAATTTAAAGTCAGTTCATTGATACCTAAGTTACTAAGTTTATGACGTAATATGCTATGATTCACGAGATCAAAGCCATTAGACAGGTCACAAACTATGCCATAGGCCAGATCCCCTTTATCAAGTGCTACTCAGCTAGCTTTTGTTAATTGAAAACTTGCAGTAATTGTGGATTTATTTTTTGAAAACCACTTTGTTGTTTGCATATTAATGTATTAATTACTAGAAACTGATATAATCTATTATGTAGTATACTTTCGAAACCTTTTGAGAATACTGGTTGAAATTTTCTTGAATTGAGAGCATCTCCTAGGTTAATTCATACAGGATTAAACGCAAAGATCATAATGTTAATTACCTGATGTTAAAATGTTATTTCATAGGAATTATGTGTCATTAGCTATATTATATTTCGTAAATTCTTTCAAACTTGTGTTATATATCTTTGGCGAAGTTACACATTATATATATCGCACTACAGCTGATCGTAATTTTATTCAATTATTTAAAATTTCGCAGCATTTGGTTGGTTGTGTTTATTAACCAAATAATTTTTCTGTAGGGATCCCCATTTGACGATATGGATAATAGCTTCTTGTTAACAGTATCTGTACATTTGTTTGAGATGATATCATGTCATTTTCCAGCAAGATGCTCTTTAACACTGTATAGTTTATGAACAGATATTTATATCCTGATGCTGGTATATTAACATTCTGGTATGTTAGGTGTGCACGTTGATATTGTAAAAATAACTTCCACCAGTTTCGGTTTTAATAAATTACGATTCGTTCAAATAGCGTATTTTATCGCTTTTGCTTTTAACGGAGACTGAATTTACAGGCTATAGAGATATGAAAGTATAGTTTAGAAGTATTCTAAAATATATGTTTTATCTCGGAAAAGTAAACAATTAAAGTCCCACGTGTGTTTAATATTTTAAAACACGACATACATTGTCTTAAGTTTAATTTATTATTTTAAATTGTGTCACGTTTAATATTATATAAATTTGTGTATAGTTCACAATTATTGAATACTCTCGTAGCATACTTGTGTTGTGGTGAAGTGTCTATAATAAAAGATAGTAAACCTGTTAATAGTCATCAAAATTTCATACAAATAATTCTCACATATACAATGAGAATTATAAGATTTGCGTGAAAAAATTATATTGCTGACACAAATAGCACAAAGAAAATTTTTTTTTTACAATAACATAACTGTCAAAGAGGAAGACGAGGTATAACGTCAACGCATTGAGCTATTCAGTCATCGTTTTGCAGTCATTTATATGTTGTTTTTTCTACGTTAATCACACATGTAGCAAGTTTGGCCACCTCACTTAACCTTACGTCATGCTCACATCAGATAATTGATTTTTGCTTTATTTTATAGGTTTAGAAAATTGTGCTTTCTAGGATGTTAATTAATTCACACGCAAGTGCTGATAAAGTGTAATAGAAACACTTTGTACCAATATAAATCAATCGAAATAATGGAAGAATTTATGTTGGTAACACTGTATTACGTACGTTACAATAGATTACCTAAAAATAAACTCAATTATGTAATGAAAATTCTTGAAACCTGTAGCATATTGTATGCTAAATATGTCACCGATTTAATTTTAACGATTTACGGGAAACGTGACAATACATTTATCACTTGCACAAATAACTAAACAAAGTTCCAGGAGATATTTACCATAACTTGAATACTTGAAAATGACGGAAGATATTTTTGTTTGCCAAAGCTCTAAGATGATCATTATTTTTAATTCGGTAATGTTAGAAGTTTATTAAACGTGTACTTAAAAAATAAGTGTAATTATTACTTAAGGCGCTCACTAAATGCATGCGTTAGTTGCCGAGGATATAAAGACATATTTTTTTTTGTATTAACACCTCAAAGTATTTTTATTTCCGTTCTTTTGATACGAAATACAAATATTTGACATTGTTATGGAATACACGCGAACTATCCTTACCTGAATTAGTAATTAGTTATGTGGAACTAGAAATCTCACAGGGTTTTTGTAGCACCACAATTTCTTTATTGCGCCTGAAATAATATCAGTTACTTTTTGTCCTGCTGAAATCATTCAGTTTGTCATTCGAGTGCTTTCTTTATGTTTCAAAATTTAGGAAAAGTTATTAATATTCAACATTAACTGAGTAATAGAATCATATGTTACAGTGTTATAAGGAATGAACTTATTTTGCTTTATTTGATTAAAGAATCAATGAATTGCACACAAGTGGTTCGATATGTACTGGAGTAGATAAGTAGACGAGACTGCAAACGGGCAATACGGAACCACCAAAGTATTCATACCTCCTGTTGCTTTATTCTGCAACTAAAGTTTCAGTGCACGGACTTAATTTACACGAAATCAGATATATATCGTAAACAATTCGGGTGCGAGTACACTTTTTGAAAATAGTACTAATGTTCTATTTGCTATAGAAAGGTAGAGCATAAATTGGCTCATCCTTTAGCTTTTAACGACTGACAGTCTGATAAAGTTTTGCTTTAAGTGTTGAAAGAAATAAAGTGAAACATGTTCAGTGTTATGAAAGTAAATTAATATTTATTATTCAATGTTTCCACTGACACACTTTTTCTATCAACTAGTTTGAAAGTAATAAAAAAACTCATTCCTGAAATTAATTAAATAAGTATAAATATTTCAAATAAATAGGACATTTTGTGATCTTAAGGCTAGCCATACGTTTTGTGTTAATTGTAGGTATTTGAAAAGAGAGTTTAAGGAAACATGATATAGTGAAATAACAGCAACAAAATAAGGAAAGTATCCGCACTATATAACCAGCATTGGAGAAACCTACATGAATTTCTGCATTAACTAATCCAGACATAATTAATTATTTCATGTAAACTCGCACGTATGTTGGGAATTACAACTATTGAATGTGTTTTACTATGCCTGTGTCACAACTGTTTCACCAGCTGGAAGATGCATAGGTTATTAAAGAAAATTTTCTATCAGTTGCTATTCATCGAATAATTTCGACAGGTTCGTCTTTAAATTTATAAAAACCAACATATAAGTGAAATAAGCACCCAACTTTGGTAATAGAAATCAGCTATAAAGTTTATAGAATGCTCATATTAGAAAACAAAATTTTTGTTCATAAGGTGTTTAAAAAATTTCGCAAACTATTATAATGCTAAATGATACAGAAAATGTAATAAATTGAATACCCAAGAACATTAAAAAAATGTACATTGCGAGTCTGATAAAATGGGTGAACGAAAGTGGAGCAATATTTTTAAATATTATTATAGAAAAACTCTAGCATTAAATAACTCTTGGGATAGTGTATTTTACAGCATAATAAAATACACGCAGACAGTTGAAGGAATTACTAAGAAATTTGGCAACAGCAGGGCGAAAATGAAGTATATATATGTCAAAAATTAAGGATTGGCAAATGAATGGGCAAGTTTTTAAAAGTAACCGCTATGGACAGAATATTTGTAGCCTAGCTCAGTGGTGGATCAAGAACAATTTGGATCTCCAGTGCAAATGCCTTGACTAAGGAAACCAACGCTATAGCAGTTATAAAACTGTCTATCGCACCCTGTCTATCTGCTAAATGTTTCTTTCTCATGCAGAGACGTTCCTTTGCTTGTCAAGCACAGTGTGCGCAGCCCTTGTGATAGCAGATTATTTCTAACATTTCATCTACTTCTCAGTAATGTACATGGACCTAACTCTTTGCCTAAGATAACACAATATATTGTAAATATACCCATTATATTGAGTTCTTGATTTTATCCAACTTGTTTATGTTTTTAAAAAGGAAACATTCGAATGTGTTCCTATACCCAACTATCTACTGAACTTACGCAGCAGTACAGAGACAAAGACTTGAATACGAGCTCATGTGTCAAAATCATGATTTTGCCCAATTTTGGGAGAGTTATAATTATGACGTAATTATGAGATCCTAGTTCCCTTTTCTCATCTGTGCTGCTGTGGAAGGTCAAGCGGATAAGGAAATCCCTTTGCTTGTAATGTTAAATTATGCTTCACATAAGGAACATTTTTTTAAGAGCTATAAAATCGATGTTTCAAATTCGTACAGGGTATACCTATATATTTAAGATTGATACCGAGATATAGTTATTACAAAATAATAATAATTTAAAATTTAATGATTTTTTCTATTTAGGTGAACATTTTAATACTTTTTTTTTTTAGGTTATGTAATTTTTTATAATCAATTTTTCAAAAATATTATTTCCGTATATGTAGAACCACGTTATTAAGATATCATATAAGTTTCATCCCCATGCATTAAACCAAAGCTAAGAAAATGTACCTTAAAATCTGGAAAAGTACATTTAGAGAAAATGGCCGTCAAAATTGGCATTTAGTGCATACCTGCTCCATGACTTGGATCATCGATGTCCTCTTCCATTTCACTCTCTATATTCCTTTTGGCACTTCTCCTAGCCTGTCTTAATTTTTAATGCAAATTTTGACTCTCATTTCAGCTTGTTGTTTAAGCCCTTCTAAGTCAATTTGTAGCAAAACATCAGCAATGCGAGAGCCAATACCCAACCCCAGTTACTCCAATACCTTACATTTTGTAATGTTGCCCTGATTGAATGGCACTGCTTCGTCATAAACATCAAATGAAGGGTCTTTATATGCATAAACACAGTTTTGGGCAACCTGCTCCATATGGCGCTATTCACGCATAGATTTGGATTCTGAGTGCGACCATAAAGACACTTTTTTAGGAGAGTTATATCTCACAGATCCCGAAAAATTGGTTTTATATCTTCCATTATGGCAAATTGTGTGAGTATGCCCATAAGTTTCTCCTGTAATTTTCCCTCTGTTTTATTTACACCATGAATCTTCTCCTTCTGGACACAATGCGTGTTGCGGTTTGTCTTCACTCGATGAAATGTGACAAAACAGCGCCCATACATGTCTCCTCATCTTCTCCACGCCACCAGTAATATGTCTGATTATAAGTCTATAATAATTCTCAATAATATCAATGGTTGAGTCTGTCAGTCTGTTTTTACCATATGGTGTCCTCCCATCACTCAAACTTTTCCCTTTCATGCTTGTTTTCAGTCGTCTAAGTCTTCAACCCATTCGCTTCTGTGCATGTCCAACACATCCTAGTTTTGTAATCTGCACACAATTACCATAACGTTTCATTTCTTCAATTGTCTTGAATGCTTTTGAGTCACCGTCCCCTAAATAACGCACATATATTACATTTTACAGTGCCAATAAACACTCAAGGATTTCTTTCACTCCAGGAACCTCCGTACTACCACTAGACCCACTGTAGTTTAATAAACCACCCTCTTCATGTTTATTTCCTAGCACACCATTGCATTTACAGTGTTCCGACATGATACGAATGTCAATTACCTTCCCAGTATCTGCACTTGTGGCTGAAACTATGCCATTTAGTGATGTATGTCCCCGTTTCTGCCAGGAGCCATCAAATGCTACAGTTAGGTTACGATCCATGTCGTTTTCTCCAACAGCTTCTTCAACAGCCTCCTTCATACTTTTCATTGCAACATCCTCGACAGCTGAAACTACTACATTAAATAACAATCAAATTTTGATGGACTAGGTAGGTTCATTACACCACACAGCATGGCCCAGCAGCTCTACCCTTGCCAATTTCACGAAGTCCATACACTAACCCAATATTTATATTATAATATTTACTTGAATTCTTTCTCTTCTCATAACAATTTTTTACATTTATACTAGAAGAACTGGAAACTGTTGTTTTGTAGCTACAATTTTACAAGATATTTCTAACTCAGCAGCTGGGCCTATTTGTTTGTTTACATTCATACATATGCCATTTTTAGCACACTACTTGCATAATACGTTGTTCTCAAGTATAAAAAATAGCGTTACCTTCAAACATTTCACTTCCTGTATTTGTGTTCTTGTAATTTTGTTTGACTTCACCCAGTTTCATTGTACGCTAGTTTTCAAGAATATGATGCACAGGACTGGAACTGTCACCTTTTAGGTTATGTTGATCTATACTAGAAGCAGGACTTGATAACAATCCAGGAAGGAATTTTTCACTAATTCTCAGTTTCTTTTTCCAGTTTACATGTTTTTTGAATATATTATTAGAAAAGCTTGTCATGTTGAGTCAGAAAAAAAACAATTAAAACCACCAAAAAAATCTCAGAAGCATACATGAATCACAAGGAAACATATTGAAAA
The DNA here is from genome assembly GCA_029891345.1 of Dryococelus australis. Taxonomy (NCBI): domain Eukaryota; kingdom Metazoa; phylum Arthropoda; class Insecta; order Phasmatodea; family Phasmatidae; genus Dryococelus; species Dryococelus australis. The sequence continues at coordinate 98,875,787 of CM056998.1, read as the reverse complement.
TCTACTATGGAAACCATACTGCAGCCAACATACGAAAATAAATTCACAATTACTTTCAATTAAATTAAAGTTTTACCTACCCATTGGTAGGAGAAATAGATTTCCGAAAAAATATGTTGTGTTTGACCTGCATTATTTTACAAAAACAAGCAAAAAATACATTTCTTGTTGGAGCACAATCAAAATTGTTACACCACTAAAAAAATAAATCTTCAATTATTTTGCTAGCACAGTAAAAAAAAATTTTTTTTTTTACGATTTTGATGTTCCATACCCAATAGGCAGTTGGATATACAGGTACATTTGGAATTCTATATTTACAACTATGAACTAGCTGGAAACACTATAATATATATATATATATATATATATATATATATATATATTTCAGTATTTACACACCAAATATAAATTATTTTTACAGAACAAAGGATGGGCTATATTATATTTTGATATGTTCTTATTATATCCATGTCAATGAATATTTTGCTGTTGATCACATAATAAAGCTGTAGTATATTGTTTCAGCATCAGCTATGACGCTCCTTAAGGGCATATTTCGAGTTTTTATGTATATTATATACATATATTGAGTCGATGTCATCCTGCGTTGAAATAAAGCTGAAGAAAATATCACGATTTCACTAGGTACTTTATATCTGACTACTAACAGAAAATATATGTGAGGTATATATATCGCTAAGTTTGGATAAATGCAACTGTAATTAAATAAGGGGGCCATATTCAGTCTAAAAAGAAGTTTCTATTCAAAAATGTCCGACGTACCTTTCAGACTGAACACTTTTAAATTGCATCTCATCCACCAAAAATATCTCTTTTAATTTTTAATGATATGACGTCTCATAATGACACTGAAAGAAAGACATCGCTACTGTTAACTGTATTAAACTTGATATGGGCTTGTTTTATTTGCAAAGTTTTAAACGATACTTATATTGTGTGTAACTTAGTGCTAATGATTAAAAATAATTTGGTATTTGTGGAGGTAAATCAATAGTTATGGTAATATAAATTCTGTAACTATAAATTTATTGAATTTTTTAAATGTGGTACATTTGATAGTTACATTTACCTGAATTAAATACGGTACTGACCATTTCGATGAAATAAAATATTGCGGTAAGAAAACACTATTTTTCTAAAGCCCACTTTACTGGCGTGACTTGACATCGTCTAACGTAAAAAAAAAAAAGTGTTAGACAGGAAACAATGAACGTGCTTCAAAAAAAGAAGCAAAAACATATACAGTCAGTAATTGAAAAATAAAAATTCTTCACACTTTATAGGTCATTGTCTCATATATGCATAATTGAAAACTATTATAAATTTAAATGCATAGTTCTTTACATAAAAAGACTATACTACGGTACTAACCAGGCCAATATTAATAGGGGTTGTGTTTATTGTAGTTCAAGACGATGTTATTGGTTTTGAATGGGAAATACTTATCTTTGTGACTCCCAGTTCACATTCGTGATTATTACTGAAGATCTTTGCTTTCTCATTGAAGGTTCTAAAATTCAGTCAAGAAAAAACATTGCCCCATTCACAATGCTATGAGAAGTATTCAATAGCATGGCCCACAAGTTTTATTAATATTTATTTTGTCACTTAATACTGAGAAATGTTTCCGAAGATGTACTACGACCAATAATGAAGTTTTTAATAACAAGATCTTTATATAATATAATTGACCAATTCTTGAAAATGTTCCATGCAGATTAATTCACATACAAAAATACTCTGAAAAGATGCAATTTCGTCAAGTACGTCCGGTCATCACCCGAACACAATAACACAATAGAGTAGATCCTCTCATATATATACATAAATATATGTGTATTCATATATAAACATATATATAATGTATATTCACTAGAACGTAATAATATAAATCGGTTTTTTCATAAACAGTACATCACTGAAAAACAGTTTTTTTAAAAAACGAGTTTGATGCCATCGCTGTTTTTACAGTTTTAATATACTAATGTAAATTTCAAGGGATTGTAATCAAAGTCAATACAACATATTAATATCGAGTCAAATTCACTAACGTGTGTGAAAAATGCAACACCAAGAAGGATATATGTAATTGAAATTACATTTACACCGCAGATTAAGCACATAACAATACACAATTTATTAGGATTACAGAATTGTACATGATCTCGGTCTTTGAGAATCCGGTATAGTGTGAAACCTCTAAGTACTGCATTTGGAGTCCCTAAACGTAGTGGCATTGAATCAAAGAAGACCTGGATACGTTCCGGGTAATATCCTTCAATGCGGTTTGTATGCGAGTCCACAGAGAATCAAGAGTGGTTGCTGAAGGTCCATGACAAACTAGTCACCGATTTGATGCAAGACATAATACCTGTGTAATAGTTTAAGTGAGGTCATAAGGTAGTTCGTAAGCCGTCCCCTGATAAGCCTTCAGGCATAAAACTGGGGTACGTATATAAGTTGTTTCCAATTAATCGATATCTTCTCTATGATAAATGAATGGCTATATGTTGATATCGACGTAAGTGCAAAAACGAAAATAGCAAATAAAAATAATTATATTTGTCCTCATAAAAAAAGTGAAAAAACTGCAATATTTCCCGTTTGAAGGCTAACAACCAGCATACACTTGGTACGAGATGTACTTTAGTTAGGGCATCTTCATCTCAAATCAGCAAGATGTATAGACGAGCTAAAATCACCTGCTACTAAAATCGCATTAAAAAGTGATCACGAAATGTATATTTACTGCAAAAATAGTAATATCGCAACTGAGAACAGCTATCCATACAAAAGGGCTCTCACTCTCCGCAGCAAACCAATAACCAGGCCTTGCTACTATGGATACAGTAAGTGTTTCCAATCAGATAAATTCAAGCCATACGTGTTATAGTAGTAGAGATGGAATGGTCAGATCTGTTCTTAATTAAATTGTTAACCCACTTAATATCTGGACGTACGACAGATCGCCATTTTCGAGTACTGTGTTTGAAAGTAGCTGGGTCTAAGCTAGTAATATAATTTTTTTCCCTTAGAAAACGAAATTGTACGGATATATTTTCGCCGCTTTGCAAGCGTTCATTAGTATGTTACATGCCATATCAATATAACAGTATGGAAATCAATTACGTAACAGAAATGTTTGTTATTTTATTAAAGTAATTTGTGGAGTGAAAATCACAGCTATTATTAGAAAGGGTAGAATCGGGAGATAATGAAATCGGACCTCCTTCGAATATAGTTCAAGCATGAATAAATTTTGAACATTTCGGCATTAGTGCCATGTGCATCGTTGTCAAACTGTATGGTTGTAAGTGGAACAGACAGTTAAAACACGAGGCTGTTACTATTGTGTATGTTATTACCATTGTCTATACAGGCTATTGGCTTGTAGCTTAATTTGGATGTCATTAAAAGAGAAACACAAGCGTTACGCATTTACGTATTCGTGGGAAGAACAATAATTTTCGAAGCTCCCAGTACAAGAGGCGACTGCAACCGAACGCGGACGGTGTTTCGAGTAAATTCCACGACGACGGAACGTCCCGCTGGCGGGCTGCATGATGGCTCCTAGCAGCGGACTCTAAGTGACTTTACTCCCGTGGTAAGGCCACGGCCCCTACTGGACGGCAACCAGCCAACCTGCAAGGTTTGTTGCTCTTCACTTTCCTTCTGCACTGGACACGTATTAGTCGTTTTACTATTGAGGACGTGTACGTAAGGAGCGTTTACCTATCAGAAATAAATAATGTATTCTTACCAAACCGTTTATGTTCATCGCGTGCGTGTCTTGTAGGAACATCCTTGACATGAAAACATAAAGATAATTGCAGTATCTTATTTCTCTTCGTGTACGTAAGGCGTTCAGTAAACAGAATTGAACGTGTGAAGCAGAATAATACGAAATTAATTGTATTTTATATTATAATTTTTTTTCCGCAAATATATAATTTGCGTTTTTAATTTCCTTTGCTCGTAAAAAAATACGCCAGAATTGTACGTAATATTTAATTGTATTTCAATTTTCTTTTGTATTATCTTGTTTTATGTTATATTAATGACAATTCCTGTGCTGTAAGCACTTACAAAATAAGGATGCAAATACTACGAAATGAAACGCTAACCTTACTACTATATAAATGCGAAAGTGAGTTTGTGGGTTTGTTTGTTTGTGCTTCTTTCACGTCAAAATTGAGCACCGGATCGACGTGATTTTCTGAACAGATATAGTTCTAGGGCCGGAGAGTAAAATAGTCTCCTTTTAATCCCAGTAAAATATCTCAAATGGTTCCGAAAATATGATGATAGGGATGTTCATAGGTACTGGATTAAACTTTGATTAGGAACTGCATAAAAAGCAAAGTTTAAAAAAAAAAAAAACCTTTCTTTTCTCTTATATTTTTGTCTGTGTGCTGTCTTACATTCCTTTCCAAGAGTCGCAGTAGTTCAGTGGGTAGAGAACCCTATAGTAGTGGGGCCGCAGAAGCTTAGTAGGTAGAGAACGCGATAGTGGGGTCGGAGTAGTTCAGTGGGTAGAGAACCCGTCGTGGGGCCGCTGTATCTCAGTGGGTAGAGAATCCTATAGTGTGGGAGCAGTAGCTCAGTGGGTAGAGCACCCGATAGTGGGGTCGCAGTAGCCCAGTGTGTAGAGAATTCGGTAGTGGGGCAGCAGTAGCCCATTGGGTAGATTACCCAATAGTGGGGCCACAGTAGCTCAGTGTGTAGAGAACCCGAATGTGGGACTGCAGTAGCCCAGTGGGTAGAGATCCCGATAGTCTGATCTCAGTATCCCAGTGGCTAGGGAACAATATAAAAGGGCAGCAGTAGCCCCGTGGTTAAAGAATCCGGTAGTGGGGCCGCAGTAGCCCAGTGGCTAGAGAATCCAATATATATTTAAAGTCCTAGACTTCATGCAAACGAAGCCGCGGGTAAAATATAGTTTGCTAATTAACCTACACAAATTGTAAGTTAATTTGTAGTCGTGTTGCTTGGTTAATCATGAAACGAGTACATTGACTATGAAACACTCATTTCTGTAAATGTTCTACGTACACTTCTCTTACGCGTTCACCTGCGTGAATGAACTCTGTACCTTGTTGATCCCTGTTGTAATCGGCGTCGCTGGCCCAGAGACTGACACTATTTGGCCTGAGGTCGGTAAGTGACTTTAAGGCATAGACATTAAATAAAAGTCCTTGCCCTTGCCTTGAGGGCCACGGTTGTGTAGTGGTAAGAATACTCGCCTGCCAACAAGGCAAACTGGCCGCGGTCTTTTGCACAGAGGAAAAGTTGGCAGGCGGACATTCTCGAGGCGCCCTCGTTTCCCCCGCTACTACATTCAACCTATGCTCCATCCTCGCCTCATTTAACAATCACCGTCGCTCAAAACTTCGATGCTAAATGCTAAACAGGACCTCTCATATCAGCTCAGGTCATTACTGCGTACACTATGTCGGAAACATTTGCTAAACTACTTGTATTGTTGGCAGTAGTTTCATATCCAAACGTCGAATTTAGAAAGTAGTATTAAAACTTTGTAGATCCTGGTACTTGCGCCGTTCACTATAGTGAAAGTATTGGTTTAAACGTGATTTATACCTGCTTTTTTAACTGTTTAAATGTATTACTTTATATATGGTGTGTGATAATACCCTTAAGGTCGGACAGAATGATATATGGCTAGCTGCAATTAAACATTAAGAAGTATTTATAAAATTCTCAATTAACGGTCCGTGTAAGTAAAGTGCTGGGTGCACCCGTCGTGACGTCACAACGTCAACACTAGTCTTCCACCGCAAGCTTAGAAATTAATTGTATGTGAGATACGATTTCCTATTTGTTGCCCTCACATAGTGCAAATAAACACATTCGGGGAAAAATCAAGCACACAGTCTTTTAAAATAAACTGAGTGTCATTGAACATTTGGCAGTGTAGTGATGTAACATTTGTCTTCATTTCTTTGTTGTAGAAATTTCCCTTTTTTTTTTCGTTATAATTATTATTTTACACGTTATGACTAAATATATTTGTTATATTTGTTGTTAGTTTTAAGAAATTAACGTGTGAACTTTATAAATTTTGTTTACGTTACTGTGTTGTTAATTAGTAAATTTTATAAATTTTAATGGAAAATTTATATGAGTGTTAGAATATGTAAATGCAAAAGTTTATGACGGCTAGCTGTTATCTACAACAACATTTTATTTAAATAACAATTAAATATTTGAAATTCAGAGCGCTACACACTTTCTGCGAAGACTGAGCATATCATGAAGCAAACAAATGAGTGACTATTGTCATTACATCCCTTTACAGATCCAATTAAATAAATCGTAATACTACAATGACACGCGATCAAAATGACGCTGCAATGTCGTAATGTTCAGCAAATGGTAATACTTTTCCGGCACACCCACTGTAAAACACACATGTATGGTGGCGAATGCGCGACTAATGTCCTTCAGATAATACTGCATTTTGTGTGGTTTGTCATGCACATTTAGTACACTTCTATTTATAAGTTTTAAGGTTTGTAAAATCTGGAAATCACGATGATCATAAATTTTCTTATTTGTTTCCGAGGAAATATTTCGAAAAAAGTTTGTAGGCAATTTTTGAAGGGCTGCTTCAATAAGCTGGGAATTGAAGCTTTTACGTACATTTAATTAGACTTTCGTTTGCAGACCTCTTTTTAAAATAGTTTTGCAGGTTACTTCGCTGATAAAACACCCTAAAAACTGTTTATGCTCATAGTGTGGCCTGAGGTTATGATTTTCAGTCAGCCTCTATATATATATATATATATATATATATATATATATATATATATATATATATATATATATATATATATATATATATATATATATATATATATACACACGTTATTCACAGTAAAATGAGCACTTTCGATAGCCCTGGTTAAGATCTACTTGTGTTCGTGTTGTGTATTCTTACGCCTTATATAAGATTAACATTGTCATGGGCCTCATCACTTTATTAATGCGTCGCTCAATTAAAAAGGTGGAGTTCTTGGAAAATTAAATATTTAACAAATATGCTCATTTTTATGCTTTGCCGGATTAATGAAAACAGAAGGCGAAAAAATAATTCAAGTTTTGACAAATGATTACCTAACACTTTTTATTCGACGTTATGATACGGAACTACTTCCCATCGATCGTTACCAACTTTACTGGGCGCATGGCAATCAGGGCGGCCGTTAATATATATGCAGGTAGGGGCAGTGACATTTTTCTAAGGTTGATTTAAAAAGTGCGCACTTTATCATGAACTGCCTTTAATTAGGTTTACGAATTAAAGCGCTAACGAGGATCCAGTCACCCTCCATTATTTTTAACTTCACCTTCTGTGATGAAGAAAATTCTTGTGAAATTATTTTAGCTTGGATTTCGTGCAACTCTTTGGAATTCTCCCCTTGCGTGTTCCATTGCGCTTATAATTGTGTTTATTGCCTCGGTCATTGCATAATCCTACGGCGAGTGTCCTTCGTAACTTCCGAATTTAGAGCTAAAGGGGTTCTCTGTTTCGTGTGTGTTACGGATACTACCCGTAGTGTTTTAACTAGTAATCAATTAATTTTCTCTGGTGTGCCTTTTATAAAAACTCAGAAGGCATACAGTATTTTCTTGAACCAGTTTTAATGGTTTAGGCAGTACACAGTAAAATTAGCACTTTTGAAAGCACAGCTTAAGATGTACTTGTATTCACGTTGTGTATTTTACTGTCTTATGTAAATTTAACATTGCCATTGGCCTCATGAGTTTATTCATGAATCGGTCATGTGAAACTGGAAGTAAAAGGAAAGAAAATATTTTACTAATATGGTCATTTTTATACTTCGATGCCATAACAAAAAACGGAAAGTGAAAGGAATAATTTCAGTTATCACAAATGGCTACCCGACACTTTTTATTCGACGTTAAGATATATAACTACTATCCATTCATCGTTAGTTACTTTACTGGGCGCATGTCAGCCAGTGCGCCCGTTACAATATATGCAGTTAAGAGTAGTGTTTTTTTTCTAAGGTTGATTTCAAAAGGGCTCAATTTATCATGAACAGCCTTTACGATTTTATGCTCTTTCATCGGACAGGGTCTTTATGCGCATAAACTCGCTCAATAGATATGTTACATTTGAAGGCACAAATTATATATCCAGCGGTCAAAATATCATAAAGTTACGAGCAAAAGGACGGCACTTCTTTTCATTTAATTCTGTATAGAAACTTTCAATTATTTTTATCAACCTATTAGTAACCTAATTATTGTTTAGGTATGATAGACATTTTCAAAATATTCATCCCACATTTTGAATTTATCTAACCAATTACCATATGATTAATTGAAAAAGATTTCCTTACTCCTTAATTAACAGATGAATGTTTGGACTACCAAGAGGAGAAAGAAGAATGGGCTAGTACAGAACGTGATACTAAAGTAGGTGACATTTGTGTTACCCAGTTAATAGACAATTTAAATAAATATGATATGTTGTAAACATCCGCTGCAATAAAATGCATGATTTCTTTTTTAATATTGAAAAAAGATATTATAATTGCATCCTTCAACACTAGATATTATTTGGCAGAATATGATTGAGACAATTTGAACCGTAAAGAGAAGAAACAATTTTTATTCCTGAGATATTATCAAACAAAGTTGTAGATATATCTAATATGTATACGAATATGTGTGTGATACATATTTAATAATGCTTTCTTTAAAACTAATTAACTTTTAAATTACGTGGTATTTAATCTCAATTTGAGGATGTTCGGTAAAACGTTTAAATTATTAACTGTTATTTGTAATCACCTTTTGGAAATTATTAAGTTTCGACACTATTGTAAAAAATTCCCAACATCTTTGTGATAACCTCTAGATAGCTCCCATTTCGTAAGGGAAATTCGTATCAGCGATGTTAACTGCATCCTTCGAAAATTCTGCGGAGAAGTTCGCCCTTAACTTATAATAAATTCGCCACATTACGGGACCTCTTGTGAGGCGAGTCTCCCGAGAACTGTAGTTGAAGGAGGAAGGGGGTCGCTTCCGATATTAATGCGCGCTCGCCCTATCAATGAAGATTGCAAGACTTTAATGGATCCACGAGGCACATTAGGAGTGAAGGTAGGGGAAATGGCCTGGTAATGTATTCTCATCAAACTATCGCGTAGTTAACCGAGAGCAGTAATTGAGTTTTAAATCTTCCGAAGACCAGCGAAGAAAATCGCGTTTAACAGAAAAAAAAAGCATGCTTGGGTAGATTTCTTTACTTTTAAATTGTTTTCGTGTTACACTATCAAGATAAGGTAAGAAAATAATTCTAGCTTGTTTTCAAATATTCCTTTCTAATATAAACATGAAATTAATTTTGTATTAATTTCTGCATGACACAAATAAATATTTATTCACTCACATGGTTATTCAAGAACGAACTAGATATCCTATATGGGAGGCATTCAGGGAAGAAGATATAACGATCAGTATATTATCCAGAAAATAAAAAATAATGAATTCCGAGTACCTATAAAATAAATAATATTTACTGAAATACGTTTGTGTTAATATTGGTACAAATAATCTACGTCTCAAAATTGGGCTCTGAGTTTACAAACATCCTTAATTGGTTTCTTATTTATAGTTCGAAAATGTGAAAAATGAGCAAATTTTTTTGTGCATATAAAGTATCTCATGTTATGCTACGAGGCTTATTAAGGAGCATCTTGCATAACGAATAGATAATTAACACGAAAATTCAAACTGCTCCCATGTCTATGGCTTGTAAAGTTTCAGAAAGCAGGATTTCTTACCGTAAGCTGTCGTTCTAACCAACTAATGCACGGAAGATGGAAAATTCGAAGCTTTGACTTCGTATGTTTGTGTATAATCAATTATTATTAAAATTATTATGATGTTATCATGGATGAAGATTTGTTGTTCTATTACTGTTCGCGGTTTCTTGACACTTTTTGAATCAAACCTATGGAGAACCACATCAATTATGACGTGCCTGGTTCTTCCCTTAATATTTAATATATCAGCATTGTTTTACACTTCTATTAACGAAAAATTCTCTTTTTTTTTTTGGTTAAATTGAATAGGTATTAACTTATATATTACCAGCAAATTATATTTCCTTTATTTTTTTCTGGCAATAAAACAGGGAGGAAATATGTGTGTCGATAATTGCTAGTGGGTAATACTTTTTATGTAAAATATTATGAAAATGACACTATACGAATACGGTGCACTGCTTTTTTGCTGTAATTTTCTAGACTCCGTTAAGCTTTGTTTGCATGTGGCAGAGGAATATCCTGGAAGTAGAACTTCAGCAGGACTTCAGAAAAGTCGGAATTAGCCGTGAATGGACTATGCTAAATATTGACGCCTGTGGGAACTTCGGCAACTCCCCGCGCCAAAAGAGCGCAACTCTTCGCCTCGTAAGGGTTTTGTGTCAACCTACATTGACTAGACAGAGAAGGCTCGTGTGGTATCGAGTTCCAAGCGCATTGTGTCACGCACGTTAGGCCAACGGCCGTGGAGCTGTGTGGAGAGTATTGGGTGGCTCATAATGTCTTGAGAGCCGATGAGGGCGAAGCGAGGTTAGTATGGAGCAGCGCCGGAATGCAATGGCAGGGGAAAGGTAAATCCTCGAGAAAACCCGACGAACAGCTGCATCGTCCAGTACGATTACCTCATGCGAAAATCCGGGAACGACCCCGCCGGGTAATTGAAACCGGTTCGCCAAGGTGGGAGGCGAGTAGTCTAACCACAGAATCACCGCGGCCCCTGTGCTGCTATGAGAGAGTTCCCCAACGAGTGGATTTTGCATGAGTACAGGAACTCTGGGGATTCATTATAGCGTTTCGTACTACACCTGGTAATATTGGCATTGAAATAAGGTAGGACTTAAACACACGAGTGATACAGACTTTAATGGAAATACAACTCACAGAAAGGAAGTATACAATTTTCATAGTAATTCTGTAGGTGTTAGAAATCTGTTTAGAAATACTGGTTTTAGTTTTTTAGTTTTTATTTAATGCGTCACGTTCTGTGAGGTGATGGGAAGATTATGTAAAACCTAGCTGTTAGCATAAAGTTATAGCGATTGTCATCAAAATAGGAATTTTTGAATTTTTATAAATATAATTACACCACCATTTTAAGACCTTCCACCCTTACGATCCTGGCCACACCAGAATATCTACATAATTTTGTATCCGTATGATGTTACACTGCGTATGTATATTTTTAAGTATATTAACACACCTATCGCAAATAATTTGGATCATAGATGAACAAGTGCCAACATTATATTCATTGAGTAGCATATAAAATTATATTACATTTTATTGCTTGGAATTATACTTTCTATTAGATTTTCCTAGTCTTAAAATTCACGGCTTGCTTTAATGATTAATGTAAAGAAATATGCATTAAAACAAGTATGGACAAACTTAAGTATGAAGTTACGCCCTCACAGGAATATCATATTGTGACATGAAAATTTAACAAAACATTACAACTCAGCAAGATTTTCTGTCGTCTTCATTTTTGTAGGCATTCTTCTCACATTCTAAGATTCTCATGATATAATCAGCTAAGCTTACTGTTACCCTAGTCTTATTTAAACATGCAGTGGTATCACATTCAACTAAATGTTGTGTTCTTGGATTCAATATGATTTTATTTACACCTCCGTAATGATTCAGTACATCTGAAGTATTTTTTCCCCAACGCCACAATACTATAATGATTATTATTATTATACTCTTAAATGCGATTTCTAAGAAATTTTCCTGAGGGATTGTTCCAGATTATTTGCAAAGGTAATTCAGTCGCACCTATTAGCGTAAACAGTTATTTATTCACATTAAGCATTGATATTTAAGATCCTATAATATGCGTAATATGTGAATGTTTGTTATATTCTGCATAGCTTACATACGTAAGAGATAACTAATTATGTATAAATGTTACAAATTAATTTTTCCATTAGCACAATTTTTTTAAAATTTACATTATTTGTATAAATTAAATATTATTTAAGACTACGAAAATTGAAATGCAGTATAACGCAGCTATGTTTGGTTGTCCTCGGCGGCTGATTAATTTTCTTCAACGCAATTTTTTATTTTTATCCACTCTTATTAAAAAAAAATCTTTAAATTACTTATTACCTCCACCATTATGTTTTCGTAGCTCTGCCGTATTTGGTGAAGTTACTTGAGCGAAGAAACGTTCAAGTTAACGATTCTCATCTCACATCTGCGATAAGAAACGAGATAAAATTCTCCTGGAGTGGGATGAGCATTCCTTTACGCTCAATAATCAGGAGGGGATGATTTCTTCTGCAAAGAGGAATCCGTTTGGAATGGGATTCAATTACCGAACAGCAGTTATGATTCATTAGTGTCTGTAAGGTGCTTTCCTAAAACGCTGCGGCTTAACCTGAAGAGTAATAAGGCATAGCTATTAAAACGTTTTCAATGTTGTCCGTGTTCACATTTTCTTCTCTATGTGTCTTGCACTTATAATTTACACGAATATGTTGGTTTGTTATTATTTTAAGATATCATTACCACAGATTTTTACTAATGCGTATTCATTGACAACATAACATTTCAAGTGATGATACTATATTTGAACAATGAAGAATTTTTATTTGGTTCTTTGTGTGACCAAATCCGGGATATAACATGCAAAATAACGAAATTGTGTTCGAATAAAATTAAAACGCTGCGATAATCGCAATGTCTAAAATTAAATTTCTAAATATTGGAAATTTTCTTGAAAACTTTTCTGTTCCAACAAAAAGCGTATTAAGATGGTTACAACGTTTCTTTAGCAGATGAACTGTAGACGTTATAATGAATAGCACACCTTTACTTATCAACTATTTCTGTTTGTTCTTGATACCCAACATTTCAAATAATAATTTACAAAAATTAAATAAATAAATTTCTGCAAATCCATATAATTTTCAAATTATAATGAGGTAATTCTGAAACAATTAAATATTATTTTCTTTGCTGTTTTATTGCAGGTTTTAAATACTTAGGCATCTACTGTCTTAATGTTTTGTTGAAGATGCTATTTTACAGGAAAATTTTCCGAGATGAAGGCACTGTATTATTAATATACAGCTCTACAGCGATATTTGTTCTAGGGTTCAAAGAAATGCAGCCACACTGTGAAGAGGATATGGAATCCGCGAGTCGAGGAGGCTCAGGCTGGGTGGCACGCAGGAAGCCAATGTGCCTGTCGCATCGACAAGCGCGAGGACAAACATAAGGCGCGCACTGCAACTACGGACCGTACAGCAAGATCAAACGACCTCGCTCAGGAGTTCAGGAATTTGGCAAGCCGATCAGTGTCCGCACGAGTGATTCTTCGCCGTTTGCAGCATCAGGGCATCGTAACTACGCGCCCATTACTGTGGATGCACCTAACCGCTCACTATATACCAGTAAATTCTAAATAATCTTGCTCACTTGGAGATCTTAATACATTATTTATTATTGTAGAAATTAAACCTGGGTTAACAATGAAATTATTGCAAGCATGTTTGCTGTCTAAATTATAAAATGCACATTTACTATATTTCACGTAAAATATAAAACATGCAAATATGTTTGACGTTACATAATTATTATTTATTAGGTATTATGCTAAGGAGGTACGTGGTAACTCTATCTACACATTTATACACGATAAGTACAAGGTAAATTAATTGAATAATTCACTAAAATGCTTAGTTTCCCAAAGACAATTTCGTGTAAATCTTCGAAATGGGTAGAAAACTTTTACGCTTTAGTATATTGCTCTTACCGCACATGGGAAGCCTAGATTAAAACCATATTATGAATAGGGCAACACGTGGAGTTCTTCCATTAAAATAAGTTATTGTATATGCAGTTTCCTATTTCACACTTCGTCCGCGTGAGCACATGTCAGTCAGACTTTCACACTGAAAGCTTCGTATTCCCTAGTATTGTATATATGAGGTGTCGGGAACACGCAACATTCATCGGATTTCGGAGCTGTCCGCCATGTCATCACATACGGAGGTTGCAGCCGGCGGCCTGAGTCGTCCGTGTTATCGACAAAAGTGCCTGTTTTGCCACAAAAATGACTTTGGAAATTTATTATATTACCAAAAAAGCCATTTTTTTTTCAGCAATAAATTCCCCAAAAATTTTTTGGAAAAATCAGGAAGGTGGATCTGAAGCTCCTCGAAGCAAGAACCAAACAAAATATCTTCAGTCGAGCAAGAGGATTAGAGGTTCTTAGCAGAACGAGTCACTTAATAATAAGAGAAGGAGATGAGAATTGGAGACTCCCACCAGGTCAAGCAGACCAGGGAGTATCAGCGAAACAGGGGGCTCAAGCGTTCGTATGCGAGGAATTTTCGAGTGGTCATTTTCGTATAGTCATTTACGTGTAGTAGCAATGGTATGCTACACTGCCTATCGTTATAGACGAGTTTACCATTCGAGTTCATTTCGGCTCTCAGTTGTTTCTCCCGTCTGAATTAATTTTCGCGGTGACTAGCCAATCAAAAAAAGTGACATGTTGTTATGAAATATGCGGTAATTTTTTTTGTATACAATATGGCAGTGGCAGATATTGAAATTGTTGAGTAAATAATAATTCCAACTAAATTACAGATAATGACTGTGTCTTTAATGAACGAAATATCAACTTGCATAATACGTCATACCTACGCCGAAACCAAAAACGTAACTAACGATATTTAATAAAAGTATTTTGTAAACATGCCTTTCTTACATATTTTAGGGCCGTATGCACGGACACGCCTAAATTAATTAAGCATCACGTACGAATATAATTACGAGATTTTTGAAAGGGATTTATGAGGAATGAACAAAATTGACAGAATTTAAAAATGTGGCGCAGAAAATTAGGGAATAAGTACGATTTTATAAATATCCTTTAAAAAATTAATTATACTTAGGTAATATGCTTAATGTTACAGAAAAAATCTTCGTTTTTAAATTGTAGACATTCTGTAAACCTTTATATGTTTTATAAACTGATGGATATAAAATTTAAATAATTTTCACTTAAATAAGATAGCAACTAAATATCTATATTAATGAATAAAATTGATTAAATTTAGCACTGTCTAGTTACTGCAACGTAAGTATTACTGCTGTATACGAATTAAGTGTTATTATTATTTGCGATACGAAACTGTATGAAAATACCATATAATCGTAGATGTAGTGTTTCAAATTTCATAAATACATTCATTTAACATATAAATACATTATTTTAACAGGAATGTGTGAATATGCAGTCCCATAATAATTGAGATCTTTAGTTACTGGCGTTCGCTTTCTCACGACCACACGGACAAGGTTCGTATACGAAGACTAAGTTGTTGTTCAAGCATACCAAAGCTGCAGTTCACTCAGTGCGGTGGGCAGTTCGTATACGAATGATAACTCCTGTCCCGACCACCCTCCTCCATCTACCAGGTCCACACACTGTTACCCCCCCCCCCCCTTTTACCATATCATCAATTCCTTCATCACTCATGCCTCACCTTACCCAACAACTCCCCCGCAATTATAAAATTTCCAAAGAAACTAAAATTATTCTAAATAATCGGGAAACAAATATTAACTTTCACCTCATCCCACCCCGGACCGACAATAATAAAATAACGCAAAAAAATATAAAAAAAACAATTTTTAAAATCGAGAAACAAATATTGTTAAACTCATATTCATCTTACCACCCTCACTACACCCCATCGCCTCCCCGACCGCCACTCAAACATAAAAAAATCGAGAAAATTTGCTAAGTTTCTGAAAAATACTCAAAAATTTCGAGGAAAGTATAACATTTACTTCACACTCGCTCTGCCACCGTCGCCGATCATCTGCACAATTTAATTATTGGCCTTACATTAAGAAAATCATATTTCTATCTTTACCAATCAATGTTGTATATCCATTGGCCTCTTTACGACATTCACACATATTTTGCCTATATTGAACACTATAGATTGTACTGGTTCATTCTTATTTTATCATATATCACCAGGGAGTTCCCATGTCGTTCATTTCTATACTTTAATGTCAACGAGACACAATTCCAAACATGGAGTACACTTAATCTCCACTTTTTTAGGATCAACCTATAAAAAAATAACTACCACACAACAAATTTCTTTTAACTAATTTTATTTGTTAATGTGCAACATAAGGAACCACATAAGCCCTTAAATAAAAGTATTTATATACAAACCATTCTGTTCTACAGCGAGTTAACCTCCCGATGCTCACTTCAGCAACTCAGGAATTGTAGCGGGCAGAGAATCACAACCACGTGTCATAAGCTCTTTCATTACATTGTTTCAGCACCTTCCCGATCAAATAAACATGTGAAAAATTTGTAAGCTTCATCTCCTCGGAGCAGAAACCATCATGGATGGATGGGTATGTGGTTTAGATATTCCAGATAGTAGTTCCTAGGTGCGTAGTTGCATATACGTTGCACATGAAACAGTTCGGGGCACCAGTTCGATGTGCAACCTTCCTCGAATATGCCTTTCTGTTTGGAGATGCACACGTCACCAATTTTGGATTTAGAGATGCTTAGGTCCATCTTTTTCCGGAATGGCATACACTGTCCGAAGCAGTGAGTCGTCCTTCACATTTTCGAGATTCATACTGGTGGTACAAGTATTTAGTAGTATCCAAAGTCAATTGTAGTTTTAATTAGCCGAGATATGCATCCTCATTTTCCCCCTTCAGAGTCCTGTTGGACCTCTAGACGAAATATGCTTTTAGATTGCTGTATGTGGAATAGTGAATTCTGCTATATTCCTTCATCAGAGCGTTGAACTTGGCAATATAGAATTCCTTGCCCTGGTAGGTTTGCAAATTTGTCGGTATGCATCCATCGTGAAACACATCCACCATGGTTTCCATGATGTCACATATGTTCTTCGAATTGATCAGCCTGGGCCAGGCAAATTTGCCATAGGAATCAATGACTTTCAACATGTATTTGTAGCCCTTGTTGACCCAAGCATATGGTATCATCTTGACGAGATCAGCTTAAAACAGGTTTTTCATCCTGCAGTTCTTCATCGATGCATATCATATCATTAGTGTGCAAGTTATTTCCAATCGTTTGTGAGGAGACCAATAGTCGTAGTCTATCGACAAGTTCTTTAGGGTAATCCAAAACCATGTAGCATATGTTTTCAACACTGTCTATCTTCTTCAGACCATCCTCGCTATTCAGTGCTAGGCCATTTAAGAGGTTAGCGAATACATTGATTTTTTTTTTCACGAACTCCGTTTTTACAAGCACTGGTCTCAAAATTGTTATCTTGGTAATGCGAGTGTGTGACTTCGAGCAACCTCTTGTAATCCAGCAGGTAGGATTCGGTAAACTCAGTGGGCTCATTGCGGAATAGAAGTTTATAAAGCCCAGGTGTTCCACATGTCTTGTAATCGCGTACTTGTATTAGCCCACTTAGTCGAAACTGTATTTCATCAGCAGCGGGGAACCATTTATCATTTTGCCTGTAAACACCATATGTCACATTATTATTAAGAGATGTGTATCGCCATAGGTACAATCGTACCAGAGCATTATATTTCTGGGCTTTCTTTTGTAACTTTTTCTTGTGTGCCAAATCCACATCTGATTCAACATTCCGATCCATTTGCACGTCATCACGTTTCCTTTTCTTCGTAGGCTCAGCTTCGGTCTTCATGACTACAAGTGCTCCTTCACTCTCCCTGAGTATATCCAATATGCCCTTTCAATGGTTTTGAATATCAAGTTTTGTGGCGAGACAGGAAATATAGTTAGCTGTAATATGCTCTATGGACTCTTTTAGCACTTTTAGATACTCATCATTTTGTGCTAATGGCATATTCAGTCGTTTGGTAATTTGCCTTTGAACACTCATTACATGCTCGCCAATTGCCATCAAATCGCGAAATATATCTGTCTTCACATTATCCACCTTCGCCCCCAGCTCGGAAAAGTAAGCGTGAAAGAATTTACTCTGATCAGTCAACACATTTTGTAATTCCAAAATGAAGTCTTTACCAATCTCAAGGACATGTTTAGTAGCAGCATCTTCAGATCGTTCGGGTTCGCCAACATTCTTCTACCAGCATAGCAAGTTCGATCGTTTCTTGGTACGAAAAAACCCCCATCTTTGTCTTTATCAAGCCACAGCTTGAGGCTACTCAGCCTGTATTTCGACATGCTGTAACTCATTCTTAATGGCCGACATTGAACTGATCGAATTCTTGTCTGTACTTTTCCATTATATATTTATATTTTGTTTCCAGTACAAAGAACACAGGCTCTTGATATATGATAATGCCATATCCGTACTGACGTGGTCATCGTACACATGTCACAAACTCATACCGTCCATGCAAAACAGTACCACTACATTAGTAACATCGCTAAGCACTGCGTTTGGAAATTTTTCGCTCGGTGGCCAAATGTCTTCATTATTGCTGCAAAGAATGTAACCCACACTATTTATGTCGTGCAGTACTAATGCCAATCGTTGGTATTTCAGTTTATTTAGCGACTAGGAGTAAAGGTACACATTTCCAAACTGAAGGTCATTCTATTCTTCCCCCAGGCTCAGTAGGACACATGTTTTCCCACAATTTAATGGTCCTGTAATAATGCATCTCATTGTATTCGGAAATGGGCTTCCATATCGTGATTCGAGGGGGATAGCATCATCTTCACTAATAGTGCATTTGGGTAGAGTAACACCTTGCTTAC
Source organism: Dryococelus australis (assembly GCA_029891345.1). Taxonomy (NCBI): domain Eukaryota; kingdom Metazoa; phylum Arthropoda; class Insecta; order Phasmatodea; family Phasmatidae; genus Dryococelus; species Dryococelus australis. The sequence goes on along the minus strand of CM056998.1, from coordinate 98,856,929 downwards.
AATATGTTTATTACAACTACAATCTTGCATTGCTAACTGTGGTGCTGTCTATGGGATGTGCATTGTGTGTGTTGCTAAGTGCAGTGCAAATGGTACGAACTACAGTATGTGTGGTAATAACTCTGGTGCATGCATGCTAACTGCAGTGTGTGCTGTGCTAACTGAGGTGCGTGCGGTGCCAAAAGTACTGCTGATTGCAGTTGCAGGTATCCACTTCTGCAAATTTTATGTCTCTTCAAAATAGCACTCCAAATAACATACATATCGCAGAGTTTGCACATAAATGCCATACTTGAACGTTTGATCTTGCATGCATATTCTTCATGCCATTGAATAATGCACAATGCTCTAAATTCTGTACATCAGAAGCGACAAAGCCGAGGCTTCATTAGCAATTTATGCCTGTACTGTTCCAACCCTACAATGATACTGAAAGGAAAATTTATAAAATTAGACAGTTGATAAGATTTAAGGTCAGTTCACTGCGATGTCTCTAAGAGGCAAGACCATGGCAGGAAGCAGGATCGTCAATATACTGATCAACAATATATCATTCGAGCTGCTAAATCGCCAAATACAAGTTCTGTGGGCCAGAAAACAAAGTGAGTTAAGAAACTGGCATACACAGGCATGGTTATCTACGCAATAGACGAAGGGTGCAAGCAACACGACATCCCGTACTCCCTGAACAAGGATTTACAAGCTCGGCCCCAGGCAAAAAATATACTTGCAAAGAAAGCCAATGAGATAAAAAAAATCGTCAGATATTTGCGCTCGGAAAAAATTGCAGCATGGGGCATTTCCAATATGATGAATGCCAAAGTGAAGATGGTCATGGATGCAAAGATCAAGCAGAAGGCACAAGTGAAAATAAAAGTGGTGAAAAAGGAATAAATGCATACAAAACCAAGAAAACATCTGATAGCTGACTTTTACCACTACTTTTTCCTGCACAAGGGGCCCTCAGTGACATAATTAGAGCCATGAGTTGTATCGTCTGAGCCATCAACACAGCGACGAGGAACGGCAGCAGTTGATCAACGCCCAAAGTCGCAAAACAAATATGCAAGCTATCACTATGGGTAAAAAAACGGCTATGGCCATATTCATTGGGAAGAGGTGTGCAAAAGCGACGCAGAAGGGAGAGGTAATTATGAAATCTCTACCAAAACAGCTGCTCGCGAACGTGGAATTGGAACTGTTTGCACACAAACTGAAGATACACCGTCCAGAGTTCGAGGGAGCATCCGCCTACCTCATCGCTGACCAGCTTTCCGGACCTTGGATTCGACGCCAGGAGTTCCTGGTTGCAGAACGATATCGGGATGTCTACCATATGCTGATTTGGGTTCGACACCAGGAGTTCCTGGATGCAGAGCGACATCGGAACGTCTACCAGATGCTGTTTTGCGACTCCATGAAGACCACACGCAGCGGAACGGCACAGTTACCATACAGTGTCATCATCAGATAAGTTTTGAAATACACAAACAGTTAAATAATAGTTGATACCATTTCCGTTTAACGCATGGCTAGTCCTGGCATTTTGGCAAATGTTCAACGGCAGTCCTTCCGATTGGTGTAGTAATGGTTTAAAACTTTCAATAATAATTTTAGGGTAAATTCATTAATTTCAGAATTTTCGAGGTGAAAAGTTTAGTCTCATTGTATAATATTATTTGGAGACTGGATGTCACGATGATAACTGATTTGTTCGTAAATCCTGAATATATATATATATATATCGCTCTCTCTCTCTCTCTCTCTCTCTCTCTCTCTCTTGGACGTAACAGAAATTGAATACTCAGATAATTAATCATTTGTTCAAGTGTTAACTGACGAATGAAATTTTAAGTTGTTATCCAGATAAGCTCATAATTAATATATTGGTTCTATTTTGGAATCTTTTGAACATGAATTATATTCAAAATTCCCGAGGCATACACATACATATCTTTTAAACTCATGTTACATATCCGAATACTGAAACTTTCTAATAATTGTATAGCAGTCCCCGATTGTGATGTTAAGTAACTAATTTTCGGCGCCCAACGCATAGGCCAGGTAATACTAGTGTTTTTGGTAATGCGTCGCTGTCTTCGCGTGAGAAGCTGAAGTTTGAGTTTGGCGATCATATTTAGTTGCATCGAAAGTTGGTTGGTACAACTGGAGACATGCATATTCATGAACTTCTCGAGTTGTTTTACCATCCTTGTACAGAGGATTTATGTTATACGCTGAGTTTTGTTTTTAAGAGTGCGAAATAAATCGTTTGGAGTACAAATGTACTGTAGTGTTGTTCTTTTGTTAAATTTTTCAAATGTTGTGTGTTTTTTTATATATATGGTGATTTATGGAGGGGGAAAATCTTATTGATATTAATTATGCACAGTGTCGTCAACTTGAGCCACTTTTGCACCCAGACATTATATGACACTGGACTATTGAACATGCTCTTATACAATATATAGCTCATAAAATAGCGTTCTTAGGAATCGTCCAACATCAAATATTGATATAGATTGTATTGAAAAATAATATTTAATTAAAATTACTAGTTAGTATGAGTGAAAGACATGCAAAAGTTATGTACACAGACTATATATTCCCTCGTCGCCATGTCATCCCTTTTAACATTGCCAAAACGAAATTTTATGTTTGCTGTGTTGTTGGATCACGAGTTATGTTGGCCAACATGTCTACAGGTGTATAATAAAGCAATTTGTTACTGGTATGTGTTGGAATTAGCTTGGGCGGCTCTTAGCAGCGATGTATTGAGAAACAATGAGGCTGATTGAGATGAGTATGGAGCAGCGCCGGAATGAAAGGGTGGGGGAAACGGGCAAGGGAGAGTGGCCACTTTCACTAAGACGCAATCTGAAACATGGTACAACGCAAAATTGCGGTCGGGAGCAAATATCATATGCAGTGACGTGACAGAAAATTCCAGCAGATCGTTTTCAGGAATATCTATACAACTGCGAAACATTCACTCACACTAATACTTCTCCACATTAGGTGTACATGAATGAGTGTTTCGAAATAATCTCAAACAAATACTTCCTTAAAATGGAAATATGTTAATGTTTATTTTGAGTTGAATTTTAATATTTTTTATCTAATAGTAAAATCAATGCCAACTATAACTGTGTTCAAGAGCTAGAGGCCTACTCCGTCTGGCATGGATATACAGAAATTACACCATATTTTCTTTCTTAAAAATACTATTTATTACCCAACCATTTGCAAAGTTATCAAGGATTATCATTATATTGCTAATTGTATATAATAAAAACGAATGGGTGTTTTTTTGTTTGTAATTGTGTACTATTATCTATTTGTGTAAGTAGTAGGGGCGGCGGGGTTTTAGATACAAAGGGAAACCACCGTTTTTGACATCAAAAGGTTAAATCGATTAAAAGGGTTAATTAAATAGGCTCAAAGGGTTAATCAAATTGATATAAAGTGTTAATCCTAAATCCGAGTTTAATTAGATAAAATTTTATTTAATCCGATGGGATTAATTCTTAATCCAATCTTAATAAGATCGATTAATTTTATTTTGTGTGGATTGATTAGTGTACAGTTATCTATTTTCTTTCTTTTTTTTGGGGGATGGGGAGCAACTAGTGTAGATGATTTCCGGAAGATCGCTCGCACTCGACTGAGATGTGGCGTGTTGGGGGAAGGGTTTGTGTGTGTGTGTGTATATATATATATATATATATATAATGTGTGTGTGTTGAGCTTTGTGCAAGAGTGGCCTAAGAGTAAAATTTTTGGGTTGGTAATGATATTGCTCGTAGACGATGGTGGGAGATAGGCAATTTTTTTTGTAACTAAACAGAAAGAAAAAAAACTATGTATAGTTAACACACGAGAGAAATTTCTGAGTGTTTAAACTAAATAAATGACAAGTTATATGTATGAATATGTATCACGAGAGAGAGTTTTAACTACCTGTTTAACCTGGTATTAACAAGTGCTAAACGGTCATCGTTAAGGAAGACTCCAGTATGAAATTAATGAATTAACGAAGTAAAAATGTCCCTATTAATTAAACAGCTAATAAACTCAATGACAAGGTATTTGAAACATTACACTACTTGACCCCTCTCGCATGTACCTGACATGATTTTAAAACATATCAGTCCGTCTGTGAGACTGGTGATGAACTTTTAAAATGGAATCCGTACGTTAAGCTACGATTATTAAAAAATAAATAACTTTATTAAATCACGTAAAAAAAATGTTTAATATAGGTCCAGTCGCACGGGAGGTCGCTACTGCACTGACTTGGATATACCACTTACGTCAACTTATAAGCTGAACGAAGTAATGAGAGCAAACGTAGTCTGTGTAGACCTACGTTTGATTATAGACTGAGGTGAGAAACTCTGAAATGAACGAAAATACAAAACGAATGTTTCCAAATAAATTAAATGGCTAACGAAAACAAGTACATGACAATCATTAAATGAATTACGTAACTCAGCTATCGTGTTTTTTTTAATAAATGAAATCGCTCCTGGAGCCCCCCAAAACACGGGTATTCCTGGAAAGCTGGTGAAAGAATGACTGGAATGTATGGTGTGCTCTGGCTTATATGCTGTTATATACGTGGAGCAAGGCCGATAGACATATGAGTTGAAATGACGGCAAAAACTCTGAATATAACTGACTAAACGGATTTCAGAACATATTTCTCTATCAAGCTACTATTAACGACTTGATTACACTATTCGTCCTACAACAGAATACGAACCGATAATTTGTTTTAAAATAACATACCGAGATTTTTAACGAAAATTTCGCTATTGTTAGAAGCAGAATTCACTTTTAACACAAATTTCCTCGAAGCGTAACGATTTTCGGATGGCTTAATCACGTAACACTTTTCAGAAACGTACTATATATATTTTAGATTCACAAAAGATGGTCGAAGAAAAATTATTTAAAATAACGGACTTACTACAAATTTTTACGTAAAGTGTGTGAAATTCACGGCACTAGTTACCGAAACGATAGTTTTAAAAATGCTACGAAATTTCGTCGCACGAACTCAGAAACAGGGTTTACACAATAAACGCACTATAATGGCTTAGCACACGAAAATAATTTATTCAAGATGAATTAAAATTCTTTTATAATTTTTTATATTAAAATGTCTATATAATATTGATTCTTGATAAAACGGATTAAATGTTAATTAAATAGAGTGAAAGGGTTATTCTAATTAATGTAAAGGGTTAATCCTTAATCTGGTTTAATTCAATGAAATTCTTTAATCCGATGGGATTAATTCTTAATTCGATCTTAATAAAGTCGATTTTTTTTTATTTTGGGTAAATTTATAAGTGTACAGTTATATATTTTCTTTCTTTCTTTGGGGTGTGGAGCAGACCTGGAAGATGTTTACAGGACCCAGACTTCACTCTACTGAGGTGTGGCGTGTTGGGGACAGGGTGTGTGTGTGTGTGTGTGTATATATATATATATATATATATATATATATATATATATATATAATTTTGTGCAAGAGTAGCCTAATTTTCAAATTTAGGGTTGGTAGTGATACTGCTCGTAGAACAGTAGAGGACAGGCAATTTTTTGGTTACTATACAGAAAGAGAAAACGACATATAGTTAACACATGAGAGAAAATTCTGATTGTTTAAACGAAATAAATAACAAGTTATACATATGAATAAATAACATGAGAGAGAATTTTAACTATATGAATAACCTGGTGTCGACAAGCGCTAAACGATTATAACTGAGTCTCCAGCATGAAATTAATTAATTAATGAAGAAAAAAATTCCCTATAAATTAAACGGCTAATGAACACAATAACAAAGTATTTAAAAATTACACTATTTGACGCCTCTCGCATGTACCTGACATGATTTAAAAACATGTCCGTCTGCCTGTGAGACTGACGAGGGACTTTTGAAACAGAATCTATAAGTTAAACGACTGTTATTAAAAAATAAATTCACTAACACACTTAAAAAAGAAAACATTTAATATAGGTCCATTCGCTCGGGAGGTTGCTGCAGCACTGACTTGAATATACCACTTACGTGAACTTACAAACTGAACGAGATGTGGATATCAAACATAACATGTGTCGGCCTATGTTTGATTATAGATGGATGTGGAAAACTCGGAAATGAACGAAAATACAAAACTAATATTTCCAAATAAATTAAACGGCTAACAAACACAAGGACATGACAATCCCTAAACGAATTATGAAACCCAGCTATCCTGTTTTTTTTTTTCAAATAAAAGGAATCGCATGTGGAGCTCCCCCAAACACATGTGTCCTTAAGGAAGGCTGGTGAAAGAATGACTGGAGTGTATGACGTGCGCCAGCTTATAAGCTGGTATATACGTGGAGCACGGCCAATAGGCAACTGAGTTGAAATGATGACAAAAACTCTGAATATGACTGACTAAACGAATAACATCATATTTCCCTACCAAGCTACTAATAACGACGTGATTACACCATATGTCCTACAACAGACAATGAACCGATATTAACGGAAGTTTCACTATTGTAAGAAGCAGAATTCACGTTTAACACAAATTATCCATCGAAGCATAAGGAGACTCGCATGGCTTAATCCCGCAACACGTAATAGAAAAGTACCACATATAATTTTTAATTTACAAAAGATGGCCGAAGAAAAATTATTTAAAATAATGGACGTACTACAAATTTTTCCATTCAGTATGTGATATTAACTGCACTAGTAACTGAAAAAATAGTTGAAAATGCAACGAAGTTTTGTCAACCGAACTCAGAAACAGTGTTTACGCGATAAATGCACTATAACGGCCTATCACACGAAAATAATTTTTTCCAGATTAATTAAAATTACAGAAATTTTTTGTATTAAAATGTGTATATAATATTACTTAACGAGAATCGTAGTTAGCACTCAGGCATATTATATGCCAACACTCTCAGAAGCTTGCTGGCCAATGCACTTGATGAGTCGAGAGAGCAATGCATACATGTATCCTGGACAAGTGTTGGCCTTAAACTAAGATGACGCCAGATAGCTATAAGCATGCAGAACGATGCTGCCTGCACGCAAACACCCCCCCCCCCTTCGGATCATTAAACGCAGAATGCATTTTTGCCCGAAAAGGGACATCCTGTCCAAGATCACAAAACAACACCCCAGAGCGTGTTTTCCATTATGTGCCCCCCTCCCCGCCTATGCACTTCGTAAAACCTGCCCATGGCCCCCTCAAGATCAGAACGCATTTTCGAATAACTGCCCTGTCCACGGCTACGCACCCCCTGAACCCTACCCCCTACCCCCTACACAAGCCCGCAGCAGGTTTTCTGTTGTCTGGAGAGTTGTACTTTCCAAGGTCATGCACTCTGCTATCAATCCAACACCACAAAAGCAGGTTTAGTGTTATGCATACCGGCCTCCTCCCTTCACCACCAGCCCAGAGGGCATGTTTTCGGCTATCTTGAGAGACGCCTACCTACCTTGGCAAGGAATGGAGGCCCTCCCTCAAGACCAAAGCGAGTGTTTTATGCATCACGTCGGGAAGGCTCAATACCTCGGGCCAGCGGATTTTGAACTGACCTTGGATATTTCCCCCCAACCCTCTTCCAAACAAACTGTTACTTTTACTCGAACTATTAACTGACGAGAAAACCTGTTTCTGCCAAAGCCAGAGCTTGGCATATTCCCAGAAAAATAAAATTTCACAGCTCCTGCCAATAAAATTGATAGCCCTGAAGTTAAATATTATCCGATATAGTAATCCAAACAAGATAATGCGTATATTTAACATTCCAAAAAAACTTAAAATATTAATCTTGTAAACTTTATCTTGGTTTCCAGCAAACTATAAATAATGATAGGACATATTTTTCACTCGCTAAATATTTTTATAAGTAATGAAAACAATGCATCTTTCGAGTTAAGGCATATACAAGTTAAGCTTAGAGCACCAATCTTTTTCAAACACACATCATTAAATTTATCCAATACACAAGTAAATGATTTTTACTTTCAATCTGTTAAAAAATATTTATGCATATATTTACATGCAGTTTTCTCCATAAGTTTTTCTAGATAATTATTACCACAATAAAATGTGTATATATTTGGACTTCTATAAAAATTCTTTTCGCTAGAAAGTAAATTTCAATGCGATATAACTGGAATAACATGTATCAAGCTTGAAATGACTGCTATCGAAGATGGAAATTGTTAAATATCACGACCTAAAAGGTCAAATTTAAGTAAATTTAAAGGAAAATGACAGTCATTTTGAATCTATTTACTATATAAGGAGGAAATAATTTTTTCAAGTCATAAGTTGTCAACTGCTAAGTTCACTTCATGTAACCATGACAGTCATCCACTACAATGTCTACATCAATGTTAGACGTCCACTATAATGTCTACATAAATGTTGGACGTCCACTATATCATTTAGAACAACAACACAGTATGTACAGAGTTTTAGAACTCTTCATCAGCCCGCAACAGGAACAATTCATCAAGGTAACTACTGTGAATATTTTGATGCGGAATGTGTTGAAGTATTCAATGCGATTTTAGCATATGCGAAAAAAAAAATATTATTGAGTTTAGACTGTTCCCAATTGCGAGTGCTTCCTAAAGAATTTATAATTTCTTTTGCAGGACACTAAATAAAACTAGAATATCTGTTCCTTGCTGAACATTTACAAACTGATAAGGATATCGTCACGTGTTTGCTATCTGATGACTGGTCTCACGGAATGCTTGCCTTTGATAATGATGATCACTGACAACATATCCGGAGGGATTGTTTGTCCCGAAGACTGGAACAGCTACTTGAAGTTAGAATTATTACAAATATAGTAATGGACTCATCCGGAGTCAATCTAAGTGGATTCCGAGGCAAACACTGTGATCTTATAAATAAAATGAGTTGTGAGACTTGTTGTCTATAGGCTAAAATTTGATATTGTATAAAAGAAATAACGTAAAAATGATTTGCTGCACAAAAGGTTTCAAAAAATTTCAAGAGAACTATTTTGTAATTAAGGAGTTTCCAATTTCTTATGCAAAGGAATCTAATAACTCTAAAATACTATACATAAAAATTTCCAGACCTGGGTATACTTTAAAACCTGAAGTAAAGTTAGGTTTTGGGAACAGACTTAAGAGAAACATGACCTAAAATGGGAATCCAGTGTTATAGCATACGAAGGGCGATTCCAACATGTGAACGATACACTCCTCGAAGACTATCTAGTATATATGCTTGGAAAAATGTTGAAGGGAATTTTAAAATGCTATCCAATTTTGAAGTGATAAATATTAGAATATATCATGACTCTTTGAGTATTAATAAAATAGTCAAATGCAATAATACAAATCACTGTGAGAAAAAAATGTTCTGTTCACAATGTAAAAGCTAATGTTTAATATATTATTGTACCACCATCCTATCTACGTATGAAGATATTAATTTCGAAAAATTGGTTGTTACCTGCATAAGATTTCGAAAAAATGGAGAAATTCAACCCAGAGGAGACGACCCCCAGTATTATTCGAGGCGACAAGAAAGTAGGGTTCCAGTCTCGACTGCAAAATCTTCCAAACACAGATGTGCAACTGCGATGAACATTAGAATTTCACAAAAAGTTTTGGAGGAAACGTGTATAGAGAATGAGTGTTGTGTTATGAAGAAGATGACTATCCTGTTTTGAATATGCGGCCTGACAGTAAACTGCCCTGTTATTCTTGGGACTTGCGTTTTAAAAATATTAGAGAACCAGGTTTTCATTAAAAAAAATAAACTTGAGTAGAGAGATATATGATGGCACCACTTCGTAAAGTGAAATATGTTATATTAAGAAACATATCACTCAAATACAAGCCAGTAGCAGACTTCTAATATTACCTTGTGGAGTGTGAGACTGTGAGGTTTACAACACTAAATTTTGGTCTAAATTTGATTTAACCATGTTATCATTGAATAATTAATATTATCTCAAATTTAACTACATAAAGAGAGAGATTCGTAGACCGGAGCTTCAGTTACGATGGAGAGGTTCGACTCAGCACTTCCTTAAGCCAGTGTTACTCCAGCTGCTCTCTTACTACAGTTCGGACAGAAAAATTTAACAATAAGCAACAGTTTACATACATCTGTGACCGTAGAATTGAATACTCCCTGTGTCATGTGAAATTGTAATGTTTGAATCAGCAAGAACAGTTGCAAATGAGAAAATGTGATGAGAAACAGCAATATAAAGGAGAGCACTCAGTATTAAATGGCTAGAATCTTCGACCCTACAGATGTATACGAAGTCCTGCAAATAGGTTAGAGGAGTGTGTGCTTTAAACTTTATGACGATATTTTACAAGTTCATGTCTGCAACGATATCGAACAATGGTGCTTAACTCTCGATAACAGTCTCAGCTTACACTATGGTGAAGTAATAGCATGCGACAATTAAGATGTGAGATATCGTCGCACCGACCATGACTAATCATCAACATTAGAACATTTGATGATTCCCAGCCATAGCAAGGACATAGAAGAGGAGTATGGACATGGAGTAATCACCTACCAACTCACCTTACCTCGTTAGGGAATCACAATAAGTTGAAAGGAGTCCTGCGATGTGGACATGTACAACTTCTTTATTTTCAAACAAGGAAGATTAGTTTTCCCGTACATGTGTAATTTATATGCGTGTGAAGTGGCTAATTCTGAATAATTTTCCGCTTAAATACATGTATGAATTTTTAAATAAATGTTTGTATTCTGAAACAAATAGCTTATTATATTCACATTATGTAGTTAAGGAAATATGTGAGTCAGACATTAATTTCAAATGTATGTATTTTTCTCATACTATGACAATACACAATAATCATCTACTTATTATTCCACTTCGGCTAACTGCAATCGTTCTAAATGTCTTGTAAATCAGTGCATACCTCATATAGTAGGTGGAAAGTATAAGCTTAAGGGCGAATGCATTGTAATGTCATATTGTGAGGAAGAAAATTGTTTCAAACATGTTTTTATAATTCAGACAATGTCATGCCTTATTACTATTTCAAAGAATGTGATAATAATCGTCATACTTTATATCATTATAGCAAAAACAATTTGGTTACACGGCTCATACTGGGTATGATTCATCAAAATGTTATGTGCATCGAGCAATAAAATTAGCAAAAATAAGATTTAGCCCTCAAACATGTTTCAATTTTCTAATTTAGAGAGAATGCATATATTAATAGAGTACATTATACCTTACTTTCTTCTCAGTCGAGTGTTGGATGTCATATTAGTAACATAACACATTTTCAACCTGCAAATCATTTTGTCAGTGTAAAACAAGGAAAGTCTACTATAACTTGTGTCGTATGGTGTAACTGGTTTTTGCTCGAATCTACGGAGACTTGCGACAGTATTTTTCATTTTAAAGTAATTGATTTTCCTATAGGAGATGAAAAGATTCACAAACTAATTCAATGGAGCGATAACATGAAATGTCCCATGTGTTATATGACTGGAACCACACCCCAATCCATGTAGTAATTAAGATGTACTCACATTATTTTGCAGCCTACTCACATTTGGATGAAAGCAATGTTTTACATGCGCCTAGTTGTAAAGATGTTTGTGTACAAACAAACAGGTTAAAGCCAGGATGTAGGAAATGCTTCCTCCTTGAAAACAGAGTTCAATAAGGGGATATGGAATCACTATTAAGATAATGCATCAAAACTATGTTCACTGAAGTAGCTAACAGATTATGCAATTTTTTGTCTATATTTTTATTCAACCTGTACTTGCTAGTATTGTACTTATCTTTGTTCAATGTTTTGTGACATCCTATAATTTTTATGTGTTTTGAATCAACCCACACTTGCGTGTTTAATGCTGTGTGTGTATATATATATATATTTTTTTTATTTGTGTGACAACCTGAATTTGCTTGTAAATGTTATTGAGCATCCTTTACTGCTTCAGTGTTTTAATAACGTTTTTAAATTTTTTGAAACAACCTGTGTTTGTATATATTTTGTCACATTAGATTCAAATTTGACTGATTGGTTACAAGAGCAATCAATTATTGTATGTTCTACATCTGTTACAACAGTGCTAAAGTAGCAAGTTTTTTATGCAAAGCAAAAATTCCTACAATAACTGGGATGTAAATTATTGACCACAATTTGAGTGAAGTATTCTTCACTACTACAATGGCATTCTATAATTTTAACAATATTCAAAATGTCCTAAATGAATTCTCGCATCGACTGGGTGTTATCCTGCTACTTCTCAATCAGTTTCAACCGATAATGAGCTAAAGCACTCGCACTGGACACCAATTGTAAACATTCTTTTATAACCTGCTCAAAGTCCCAATTTTTCTCTCGAGCTTTGCAAAAGGTGGACTGTAATAATTCGGGCACCCTAATGGTAGCGACGGCATAAACAATTTGGGGAGAAAATAAATATAATTTTAACACATTTGAGAGGGCCAAAAAGAAATTAAAACTGCCACCAAAGTGGTACCAGAAGGAATATTCTTCAGAATTTTTTTAATGGGCGCAGACTCACCAACCGCAGTTCCCACAATGTTGGCAGAAGCTCTAGCTCCATCTATCCTTAGAAGGGTCCTGACTCGGACACAATGCTCCTCAATACCTTCAAAGCACAGTCACTAAAATGTGGCACACTCAATAAGAACAAATATAAAAAAAAGAGGTTGTTTTGTTCCTTTGGTACTTGGTTTTTTACACTCCAACCACAATTCAGAAAAGACCTCCAAATACTCTGCCAACACTACTCAAAAGTGCAGAGTGCAAAATTTTCCTTGTGGCGCCCTCTATGTACAGATGATGCAACAAGGTGGCTATCCAATTGCCCTAATTTGTCATGAAGTGTGTGGTGCAGAGAAAAAGCAAAGAAACACCCATACGAAGCTAAGCTACAGCAATGAGCCTGATCTGTGATAGGAAAATATTAATCAGATAGTATTTTATTCCACTTTCTGTTTTGCAGTGTGACTATACTTCAACTACTAAAATTGTAGTTAACATTTTAACTGTTGTTATTATTGAACATTTTATCTTAATTATCATCGGTTTTAAAAAATTCAAATTTCATGTATATATCTCTTGACTCATATTTAGACTTTACCACAAGTGGAAGAAGCCAAAGTAACCTGCTTTAAATAACAGTAATCAGATAACAGTATTAAATATATTTTTATTATGCATACAGGCAACACCTTCCAAAAGTATGTTCTCTACTGAATATGTAATATAATGAACTGTAAACATCAAAACAATTCAATAACAAGGTGGGATATCAATTCATTTCTTTAAATGATACACGTAGATATTTAAATATCATGGAAACGTAAAAAAATATAAGCTTTATTCTACTTATTTGTTTATTGCCAATGGGAAAATTCTTTCACAAGGTAGTTCTTGCCTATGAACTGGACGGATCCCACTGTCATTTACACTGGTAAATTGTAACAGTTTGTGTTTATATATATATATATATATATATATATATATATATGAGCAACTTTATCTTGGGCCGTAACTTAAAGGACAGCAAACAAATACTATATTTATTGTTTATACATGTAATATTTTCAGTACTTGGCCATAGCCACCATGCCGAAGGCCATAAGATAACTGCAAACAAAATAATGCAGTAATATATGGGTTATACAAGGAATATTTGAAACTGTATATATTCTTTTTGAAGCCATAACCACAATGCTATATGGCATTAGATGCAAAACAAACAAAATACTGGGATATGCTAATAGTTTAGTGATATACAAGCCAATGTTTAATACTGGAATATGCTAAAACTTTGGTACTATACAAGCAAATATATAATATTTGATAATTCTCTTATTGGTCATAGCCACAAATGAAAAAATGACAATTTTCATATCAATTACTTACTAATCCTTAAAATTTCTCTTCTCAATCTGGGATTTTAAGACCTTTTAAAATCTTCAACATGAGCATATTTACATTACCTATCATTCGAAACTTTATGCCAAATAATACTATTGATGGTGCCTTGGAAGGAGAAAGATGGCACAATAATTTCGCAAGGCCATCATTTTAAAACATTATAAACTTACAACAGGAATTTTCATTATTTTTTCCAAATTCTCCAAACATTTTTTTACGAAAATGCTTTCCTGAATATTACTATATACACAATGCTCCTACTAGGACCTCCCATCTGATCCAACCTGATTTTCATGCTCGAAAGGCTTAAATTTCAAATGTTCAATATAGTTTCTCAAAGTATTTAACTGATGAGGCCGTCTGATCAACGCGGAGTTACCATCTCTCTCGAGTGGCTTTCCTGGGCAAGTATTTATATAACAGTCACCAAAAATTTAACACACAGGTCTCGGCTAACAAGAACGGTCTCTTCCATGCACATGCAAAGACGCCACCAGAACACAAAATCTCCATGGTGGGGTAAATCCAGGGGGTGCCTACAATAAACGACTATTTATTCCCACAACACCCCTAGTAGTCGTGGGTGCTCGCCGAATCGCAGAGCACCTGGGAGTCGGCCGCCCGCAAAGCAGCGACGAGCTGTGCGACAAACCGCCGGGAGAATTTGGCGAGCATGCATGCGCCAGGTAGCATCATGTGGGAGCCGACATTTGCTGCTCAGTTGGCCTAAGAGAGGCCGGATGTGCGCTGAATCCAAGTCGCTCCGGGCAAACACCCGTTCCGGCCGTACGTATTGACAACGAACTTTTCACCTCATTTCACAATCATCAGTTTTCAAAGCCTCGATGTTAACAGCAACCCAAATCTCTTAACTCTCTCCAGCTTCATGCAGGTTGGAGAGCCATCGACGAAACATTGAAATTCTCTACCCAGAGGACGGTTTCGGATGTGGATCCTTCAAACTGTCATGCTGGAAATGTTGCTCACTCCTAGGTTTCAACCAATGGGTCCCAACATTGGGGAACCCAGCATGAACTTGGTCAGCGCCCAACAAACCCTAGAGGAACAGGTTGGGGTTGACTTGTGAAGATAGTACGGAAAAAACGTTGCACTCTCTGGCGACAGTGTGAGAGATGTCGATGTCGTTATGCTAGTTACTTGGAAAGATTGCACAACTGCCATCCAACGACATCTTACCAATGCGGCACGATAAATTATTTCCAGCTATATGCCCCAATGATGTTGTTTCCGCAGGACACCAAAGGCGGTCAACAAAAACAACAACAACATTAATGAACAAATTTATTGAGTTGAAAATTGGATTTATTGGATGTGTACTGTACTTAAATTGGCAAACAATGGGCTTAGTTTACACAACACACAGCATATTAGCAGTAGGCTTTCTGTTAGTGACAGTGATATGAAACAAATATAAATGATGCAGTATTATGATTTAGGTATCAATTCTCCCATAGAATATCGTTGGGCACTAAGCCTCGCAGAGTACAACACCGGTCAAATGTGAGCGTTCTGTATAACAAGTTAACTACTGTCTAAAATGGGCATGACATGGTTATTAGCAGTTACGGGGAAACTATAACTTCTGATAATTATTCCTCATGCCAAAGTTTGAGTTTTAACCAGCTGGGAATCGAATCTGTGTTTGCGAATGCAGGAGGCGAATTTTTTAACCTCTAAATCATCGCGGCTCCACAGAATTAAACAAAGACATAACATACATTACCCAGCAACTTGCAACTCTCACAAGGCTGACATAAGAGAATAACAAGTTCAAATTATAAAATAAAAATGTAATGTTTTTCACAAAAAAAAAGTATTTAAATTTAAAGTTTATTTATGTGAATCTAATTGCAGAGGTGTGGGGGTCAGTACCGAAACTTATCTACAAATAATATCGTATAGAATGTTTAAGAATAATTGTATATATTTTATCGACTATTTTATATACAATTCTATGTTAAATGAATATTCTGATTTTACTGACATAGCGTAATACGTTTATCAACAAGTAGCATTATTCTATATTTATTTGGTAATAATTTCTTACAACAAATGCACAAATGTAGTTTTTTGTTATCTTGCCTAATTAATAGGGAAAAAATATTAAAACAAGGAAATGTTGAAGATGGAATATTTTATAAAACATATAATTATATTAAATGTTTTCATTTGCAGTAAGACAGATTTATTTTGTCAAATATATTCCAATTTTCCGTAATGAAAACATTGTCGGCAATTCAGTTTGGGAAGTGTTCCGTCAACGAGGTCGGTCAAAGTGTGCGTGCTCTAGTCGTCATCTGCAGTATTGCTGCCCTAGCCGCAGTACTGCCTCAGGTCGCTTATAGTGCAAGGCTTGCGGCAGCACTCGTCTACGATGCCCCTCGGATGACGGCTCACTGTCCGAAACAAGTCCTGGGGATATGACGATTGCACGCTGTTGTCTTCTGGATTAGGAACGCCCAGCATCCAGACAATGGAATCCGCACCCGCACCCATACCTGTTGACACACAGTGCATGTGCTCATTAACACTGCCATCTGTAAGGTGTTAAGAGGTAAAAAAACATAAAGTGACGTAAAATCAAGTTTTATTTGCACAGAGCTTATACATGTTAGTTTAAATCCAGCCCAGCTGGAGCGATGCCAGGTGTTATTGATAGACATATGTCTGGTTGATTGGGGCATCGGCTGTGAAAATATCTCTCATGTCTTAACTGATAAGAATAAACAGCTCTACGCTCTATTTGCGTGTCAAAATATGCTTAAATGGCAGTCAATAGTTACTCACAAGAATGGTGAAATAAAAGAATACATATAATATAAATATTGGTACCAAATACCAAGCAGAAAGTGGCACATGTAATGACACTAAATATTCGGCTTGTACCAGGCGAAGCCATGAGAGTTTGTCTTATCTGTGTAGAGATTTTAAGCGTCTATATAAGCATTGCAAAGTGAGTATTGGGAAGGTTTATCAGTGCAAGAGACGACGGCTAATTAACTTTTGAAGTGGAACTGCACAGGCGCGGAAAGGAATACTGTAAGATTTCAAAGTCACTTCCGGAAAACATTACGATGCATCAATTTACGCAACGCTTCAAGGACAAAAAGGACGAAATACAATTGGCGGAACAAATTATAGTCCGTCGGAAAGGCAGGTTACGAAAGGGGGTATCAAACTATTAACATGGCCGTGCAGTGGTGCTGCCCGTATTGGGTGCAAAAATACTGCCTCCTACAGGTAACAGATTTAACATGTTAATCAATACAGAATAATAGTAAAGATGTAAAGTCTTATGGCGCAGCATGTACGTTTAGCAAGCATAGACGCATTGTTGTTATGTACCAACGTCATGCGTCAGGTAATCTCTAGAGGTATCGTTACTCCACCCTTCATTGTATTAGTGAACAAATTACGGGAAAATGATGAGCAAAATCAAAATTTAATATTGGACGAAAAATAAATACCCGTTATTTTAGTTTCTGAAAAGCAACCAATTTAGTTGTTTTAGAACAGTGAAAGTGCCTATAAAAGCATAACTCTCCTACTTTAGAAAGGAGTCACTGTATGAAGGAGTTACTTAACGTTCTATATTATCTGATGGAACAAATATATGCCAAACAATATCAAAATCGAAAAACAGGTTTATAATATAAATTTTTCTGAATATAATTTAGAAGGAGATATTCTGGTTGTACTGTATTTATCGGGCATATTTCTTACATGTAACACAAGTATATAGGTATTTTCACCACTTAACTTTAACACTTAGTAACAAATACATTCTACAGTATGTCATATGATTAGACAATATACTGATATCTATATTCTTCGAAATAAAAATGATAACCACTACATAAAATGGTTATTACTTTAAATTCTCTCCATTATAAAAATTGAAAGTAAACTAATTTTTAAGCCTCCACGTTAAAAGCATGTGTGTATCAAATGAAAATGAGAAAACACCTACCATAAGCAAATAATAAACAAACAAGTGTTCATAATAAGGTTTTCTGTTCAGTTATTTATTTTGTAATTATATAAAAATTATAAACGAACTCTCCTTATTAACATACTTCAGCAGTTTTATTTTAATTGATTTTATTCAAATTAAAACTATAGACATATCTTTGGAGTGGAAGATAACCTAAGTGGTGTATGGATTTCTTGGTTCTAATTATTAAGCATATTTCACTTCGATATTTTAGCTATCACGAAACATCTTAAATATATGATAAAAAAAAAATTTTCTCTTAAGTATCTCGACTGTGTAAGTTTTACTTTTTACAATATATCAGCTATGCAAATATAATACTACCTGTTATTTCTTCGTTATCTAAGTATTACCGTTTGATGCAAATAAAATATCTCTACAAATTTTTAAATGTTGGCTTTACTTAAAATGTGCATTTCAAAAAGCGCTCAGCATAACATTAAATAAAACTGGCAATGATTTTACATCATGAGGAGGAAGATGAAAACGTAAAGTGACATTGCTTTCTACAATAAATAAACTGACTTTGTTTAAGAGTGTGTGTACCTGAAACTTCTAGTAATATTGCCACTAGTCTCAAATAATCGTTTATCAATGAGATAAATACCTTAGTTCATTTTCTAAATGCATCAATGTGGTGTCTACAGTCATCCTATTTTTCCAATTATGATATTTTGGGATCAAAACTACCTTTTCGTTAATGGAATACTTTCGGCAAACATTCAGAATCTTTCTGTGTCCGTTATCTACCTCTTCGGCACACCTAAACGTTAAATATAGTCAGTGTACAACAAATATCTTCGCGTTTTGCAAACGCCAATTTGAAAATATTATAATCATAATATATTCTTACACTAACTCTCACGCTATGACAAAAATAATTCAGTATCTACCAGCTCACAATATCAAAACATTAAGTATTATGTCATGAAATATTTATATTTTTAAACTAAAATTCCCAGGCAATATGCAGTGATATTGATTTATCAAATATAGATTTACCATTAGCAGCAATAGTTTATACGTAGACTCTTAACACACTATGTATGAAAACTTATCACTATGTATGACGTAATTATTTATTTCCTAAAATGATATTATCATGGGGTTAAAAAAATTGTATTATTTTATGTTAAATTGTATATAAATATATATAATCGGCAATTGTTGAACTATATTTATAGTTAATATGTAAAAAATCACAGCAAAATAGATGTGTTGGTAATGACTAGAAAGAAAGAGTAGTTATAAAAATATTATTAAACACAGTGAGTGGGAATGCGATGTGTTGTCCTTTTGGTGTAATCTACTACACGTACTCAAAGCTTTGTTTGCAAGCCGCGAAGGTATAGTTTGAATGTAGAACTTAAGCAGGGCTTCTTAAGAGCTGGAAGTAACTACGAATGTACTATATCTCAGAATGAACTTTAGTAAAATATGATCATGGTAAAGTAAGCATTTTTTAAAATCAACCTTTGAAAAAAGTCAGTACTCTTTCCTGCATATATTATATATAGTGCACCGAGTTATATTCACCCAGTAAAAATGGTAACGATAAATGGAATGTAGTTCCATATGATAACGTCGATTAAAAAGATGGAGTTAGTTCACCACTTGTAATGACCTAAATTATTTCCTCCACTTTCTGTTTCTTTTTTCATGCATCTAAGTGTAGTAATGATAAAATTTGAATAATGTATTCTTTCGTGATTATTTCACAATTTCACTTAAACCGACGCATGAATAAAGTGGCGAGGCCCGTGGAAATGTTTATTTTACATATGGCGGATTAATACACAACGTGCATGCAAGTAGATCTTAAGTGGAACATTCAAAGTGCTCACTTTAGCGCGAACGAACTATAGAGTTGCCAGTTCCCGGCGAGAGTTGGCGCGGATTGACTCACCTGCCAGCGACTTCTTGGACAGAGGTGTGTTGTAGGTGCTCCTGCAGATGACCTGCAAGGTGTCAACGAGGTACCTGCCGCACACCTGCACGCGCACATTGGAGCCGTGAGCGCAGACAAACACCGCCGCTAGCATTAGCATCTGCACGAACGCCCTCGAAGACATCTGTAACATGGCGCAGGTACGGTGTCAGACTTGCAGCCGAGAGGTAAAGGGTTCCAATCCGTCTCAAACTAATGACAGAGCAATTTTTCCTACCGAATCACTTTATACAACTCTTATCCTTGGGGCACAGGATGAATGTATTGTTTAGATACATAGATCCATATTTCGTATACTCACAACATGCCATATAAATACGGACTCAATAGCAGGCGTTATAATATAAACAATTTTGAAACTATTCATAATATACAGAAAAAACTTACGAAAGCAATCGACTTGTCTCTTTTTTTTTCTCTAATCGTGCTGTACGGGCTTAATTAACGTTTGAAATATTATATACGCACAAAATAAGCGATTCCGTTACTAGGGTGTCAGTGCTATGGATGGTTTTCTATTTCAATGAAACGTTCACATCCCAGATGGATTTCTTCGCACTTGACATACAATGAACTCAAAAATATAGTTTAATTTTATTTTCGCTTTTATTACCTATTTGACTGATGGGTTCATAAATTTTCTCTTATAGTAAGAATTGTATTCACTATAAATAGTAAATGAAATTCTTTAACTAATATTGTAGTCAAACCTTCTTAACATCCAAATGCGAGGCTAAAATATTTTTTGGATTTGAAATGGTTAGGCCGTTGCTCTATTAATTGCACTTCTTTGTGCCAGTTGGGTTACATGTTTGCGTCCATTAAAATAAGCCAAATCTTAGAAACGTTCACGAATCCATGACTTACACGAGTTTCAAACCCAGAACCCTTCTCACGGTAGTCTGGCTATACAGAAATTAGTTTGTTACGAACTAGCGAGATTTGGGCGGCTCTTGACATCGAAGTCTTGAGAATCGATGAGGGCGAAGTGAGGTGAGTATGAAGCAGCTCCGGAATGCATTAGCGGCATCGTCCGGCACGATTTCCTAACGCGAAACTTCGGGAGAGATCTCGCCAAGGATCGAACACATTTTGCCTTGGTGGGAAGCGAGTAACCAGATCACTTCACCAACAACGGCCCCTGCTTCTTTTATGGAGTTTGTTGACCGATTAACCCACTCACCTGGGCGACTGGTTGGCGACTTCTACTGGTGATCTTCGTCGACTATGCTCAGAGGGGTGGAGTGCCGGACTTTATACCAGGTCCTCCAGGGACAAGCTCTCCACGCAGACATGTGGGTGCTCATATCACAAAGACGCGATGTCTTCAAGACGACAGGTAATTACTGCAGGACGCCGTTAGTACTTGGCCTTCGTCACTCCTTCCTTTCAGGACGCGTCGACGTAGTAGGGCGTTGCTGATTAAGGGACATGCCGGTCGCCATTACTCGCGTGTGCTTAGTGGTGCGAGGCTATTGCCTCTGTTTTACCTCCGTGATGTCAATCATCTACCTCGGCATTAATGCGCCAGCATGCCCGACGTGCGTGGGTGTTTAGAATGAAGCTGTTGGCTGACGGCTGAGAAGGCGGCGGACATACCTGGATACGTATTACGTCCACGTCTAATATAATAATGTGTATTTCAATTATGGAAAAGGTTATATTAGGAGAAAACTGCATATTCGTTAAATTAGTTCTAGAATACCTGCACTTTTCTTGCACGCAACTTCATTTTAATCCTAAATTAAACAAAACATATAAAAAGAAAAGTATCCAAATTATTTCCTCTTTTTCTATTATGCATAAGATTTGAAATATGCCACCTAAATTACCTCCAATTAATATTTTTGAGACCTTAAACACATATACATGAACATGCGATATAAGGCTACAAAATATTAAGAATTAGGAACATATGCAACATTTCATATGTGCTTAATTATTCGAGAACAATATTAAGAATATAATCGATGGACACCTTTTTAGCAATTATGTTTCAAAAAGCGGAAAAGATGATTTGAGTTTGCTAAGGAAAATTTTGTAAATAAAGAAGAGTTTAAGGTTTAAAACATTTTGTGTCATAATATGTAATGATCTTAATTACTTACAGAAAATGAAATCTGTTGTCAACAATCTAAAACTATCTGGTTTTAATAAAGATGTTCAGTTTTAAGAAAAACCTTCTTTTTTTTTTTTCAATTCTAAATTTACTTTTTTATTTTCATAGACAACATGTGGGCAGCGGTGTTATAGCAGTTAGATTACTCGCATCGCACAAGGGCGGTCCGGTCCGGGTTTGGTAATTTTCGATGTCACTCGGTTGTGTGGCATGAGTTAAACGTGTCTAACTTTAATATTGACCGGCTGGCTTCCTTGAGGGACAGCCCTTTCCTCAACCTTGTTCCACACCTACTCCATTCTCACCTCATTTCTCCCTTGCCGATACTCAAGACTTCATTGGTGAACTCCGACGAAAACCTCTGAACTCAATTCAGATATAGTATCTGCTCGGTTTCTTTACACGTATTGAATCTCACCTTCGAAAATACCACACCATGTATGACGTTAATGGTTATTTCCTAAATATTCCATGCACCACTAGTGTTTATACCTCTGACATCAAATATATCTTAATTTGGTTTAAATTTAATTTTTACTCATATTTTATCCATAAATAATATTATTTCATTTACAATTGATAATACTAAAAACGGAGAGAAAGTAAGCGTGTTGGTAATGCTCATAGTTTTAAATAGTTCTTATGCAAAATGTTATTTAATTAAATGTCCACGAGTGCTGTGCGTTATCCCATTTGCTCAGACTCATTCCGCATACATAAAGAGAGTAAGATGTTATGGAAATAAAATTGAGAAAAGGCCAATATTTTTCAAAAATGTGTAAAATTGGTGCTCAAGGGCTAGGCCACCTACAGAAACGGCAGCCAGCAGGTCTTTAGGATTTTATATTAGGCAGGACTTAACTTCTGAATAACCGCGGGATCTTTAAAGACGGAAAAAGTAGTTGAACCAAGCACAAACAGAACGTAACCCGCCGTGGCCACTATTAAGAAACAATCTCATCGTGTTGCTGGAGTGAGATCGAAAAACCATGGAAAATCGTAATCAGTGTGGCCAGATTAGAAATCTAACCCCGGCCTTCCCAAACGAAAATTCAGTTCACTTACACTGCTCCGTTTCGTACCGTTCATGGTTCCAAAATTCACGACATAGCGTCTCTCAGAAGAATATACCTCCCTAGTGAGTAGATATAAATGCCTTGCAACATTTGACAGCAATTTTTAAATACACATTATTAAGAAACAGCAACCCTATACAGTACTTGTTACATCACTTTATTTCTTGCCTGTGATTCGAACCAAAACACTCGTAGTGCTGTGGTACCTTAAGTTGTAGTAACCTGTTTCCTGTGAAAGTGCCTCGTAATATTTCTTCGTCACATATTGCAATGTCCCAAGCATGATAGTTTTAGAGTCCTCTGATTTGCTTAAAAGGTATTGTATAAAAAGTTGTCCATGTGTTAATTGATTTCAAGTTTTTACAACAATATATAAATTTCAGTATTTTAGTATACCAATTCAAATATAATTCTAAAGGAAATATATTATGATTATTTTTCGCGAATAAATCTCTAAGAAAGTATCAATGTTATATGTAAACAGTTAGTAAATAATTTTTACATTGGAGTTTAATAGACGTTAAAAATTAGTAATATATATATATTTTTTATATCCTAAGAAAATGGGTTAAATTATGATTCTATTTGCCGGTATCTTAATAGTAGATGGGAATAGTTCCTTCGAAAACAAGTGCTAGGGCTGGTGGATAATGGATCTGCCGGGGGAAACCACCATGTTGGATTCCCGGACTTCCAGCTCTGTTAATATGGTAACGCATCTATCATCTTGGATCCCGTCATGTTGGTAGATAGTACACCGCCATATTGGTACCCTGTTCATCAAAATTTTGGTATCCACAATCTCATTATCTTGGAACGCCATATTGACAGCTAGAGTGTAATTTTTTCAAGCTCTATCATTCTAAGTAATTTTTCTTGCACAATCATTCCGAGGGTTTACTCCAAGAGCTCCAATTTTTTCTTACTTGCATGCTTTAATTCCTTTCTCTTTCTTTCTTTCCTTTCTCTCTTACTTCCCTTTCTCTCCCATTCGTATGTCTTTAGTTTACATAAGTATTTGCTGGATGTGTTTACCATCACCATATTTGGTTGACGCCATTTCTGTGTACATTGGCTGTTGCTAGGGGTATGCATGTCGCTCTCGTTCGATTAGTCGCATGCGCTCCACTGCCATATTGTTTCTAGAGTTGAATGCTAGGAGCGTTGTTTTCGCTCTCGTACGAATTAGTTCTTGAGTTGACCTCTAGGGGTGCTGTTTTTTTTTTTAAGAACTCGAAATACTATCTGGAATGATCGGGATCGAACAGCAAGAACTTGGGTGGCCAGACTAACAACTTAGACCGCTAAGCTATCGTGACATGCTCTGGGACAATAGTTTATAAGCAGTATATTACTTGTCGATGAATAAATTGTCTTGTTTCTCATTATAGACATTCCATTTTTTAAGTAATTTTATTATTCTCATTTAACTTATATAATTTATATGTTTTTCATGTATTTTTTCTATTATTCAAATTTAACATATAAAATTTTTAACTTTTTTATTTATGGCGGTTCAAATCAAATTGAGAGATAATTTACAATCAATGCAAACACAGATATTATAGAACAAAAATGGTGGTCGGAAAAAAATGACAATTGATGTAAACAATTGTGGCATCCTCCACCAACAACTAATGTAAACAAATGAGAATGAAATGGGAGACAAAGGAAAGAAAGAGAGAAAGAGAGAAAGGAAGTCAGGAAAGAAAGAGAAAAGATGGAAAGAGTGCAAGATAAAAAAATGGGAGCACTCTGAGGAAACGCTCGAAATGTTAGAGCATCACATTATGACATGGAGTAATATATCATGTAAAAATTTTATACTGGCTACCAAAATGGTGGCCTAGGATTGTGGTGTCCTGGCTTCCTAAATTGCGATGTATTGGCTAACAACATGACGGTGTACTGACTACCAACATGGGGGAATCTTATATGGCCTTCCAATAACCAGATAGACGGAGCGGGAAGTCCAGTAATCCAACATACCTGTCTACCCTTTATGTTTTTTTTAATGTTTACTCTTACGTTTTTATTTTCTTCTTCTAATAATTTCTTCTTATTTCTGCTTTTAATTTCCTCTTTTGCGTAATTCTCTCATTTGTTTCACTATCCACGATTTTCTTACTGTCATCATTATTATTTGGTATTGCTGGTGAAAACGCTCTCGTAGTAAGAATAGAGTTACGATAAACATCGCTTCTCTGGTGCTTTAAATTTAATTAATTTCCCCCTTTTTTTTCATACTATTGCGTTTTTCATCGCCCACTAAATTGGGCTAAATATGTCCCAAACTTATGAAACAGGTTGTTTTCTCCATAATATTAAAATGTTAAATCAGGCAACGTTTAATTAGCACCGATCGCGTACACTTTGCACTTCATAATTATAGTAATATATTTACGCACTGCATTTTTATTATTCAAATTAATTTTTCTAGTATATAGTATATATAGATGTTATTCGTTGTGTTTGGGAGAACTCAAAATATGGCCTAACGTAACATTAAAATATTTCGAAACTATTAGGATTGGTGATATTCGCTGGAATGTTTTGATGCCAGAAACCTTAAAATTAATATTGGTTAAAAAAAAACCAATATGCTATTTTTAACATACCCTTTAGTTACGTTTATCAGCGTTCATTAGTGCGTATGTACCATATATTTCGGGAATGAATAAAATAATTATTGACTTTTTAAGAAAAGGTAAAATGAACGCGAAATAATAAAATAATAGTTACATTAAAAAAAGCACTTATATTTCAACGGTGAGCTTGCTGTGAAAATGGTCTGCCGGAAAACTGTGGATTGTTAAAAGTTCGCTCAGTTATAAAAAACTAAATTTTAAACAATTTTCCGTATGAATTTATCGAGTCCGGAAGTAATTTCTTAACGACTCTTGCTACGCAGATTACATTTAAATTAGATTTTCAAGTTTTATATTAAATAATACATTAAATATGATATTGGGGAAAATAGTATACACAAAACTATTTGTCTATGCATTTAGAAAGTATGATAGAACAGATTCAAAAACGACGAAAACGATTATTGTTTGATTATCCAATTCCGAGTTTTATTTTGACTAGGCTAGTTATATAAATATGCCGATTCTGACAGAATATATTTTAAATGGGAGCAATATAGACTGCTAGTGAAGTACTGGATTATAGGTCATAAAAGTGTACGACATGCATGATGAATGAGTGTGAATTTTACTTGTGATGATATTGACTCTGGCCTCAGGCTAACCTTTGGTTGAAATAGATTCGGGAAAAAAAAAAAAAAATGTCAGGAATAAAAAAAACTGCAAGGAAATAATATATTATTAATGAAAAATTTTAATTCTGTAAAGACCAATTTATTATAAAATTAAAATGACTATATAAACTATTTAAAACGTGTAAGTAAATCGTTATGTTATAAATAACAATATATATATAATATTATTGAAAAATAATTATAGGGATAAAAACTGATTTTGAAAATATTATTCTAAAATATTTTGTAAGAGAATTCACATAACTTTCATGTCGGATGTTCAGAGTTCGTAGTATAAAGATGATGAAAATTATCATCTTACTACCACACAGAGCATACAACTGACACACCAAAAACGACCCATAGGCTTTATGTCACACACTACCTTCCATCCACCTACCCCCTCTTCTTTACCACACACTAAACTTGATTTTCTTCTAAATGCTTGTTTCAGCATTAAACAATACACTGACATGACAAACGTCATGGGATACCACAAGTGAACGAAAGGCCACTGGAGAGATGCGAAGCCATACTGTCTTAATAATTACCGAAAGTTCCCTGGTATTTCTAGATGCAGGATCTTGGGTGCGAATGGCTATCTCCACCACGTCCCATAAATGCTCGAATGGGTTCATGTCGGGGAAACGTACTGGCCACTCCATGCACTGGAACTCTTTAGAATGATCTTCGAACCGTCCTGGTCATCCGCAGCTCGATCAGACAGTGCATTATTCTGTTGGAACATCCCATCGTTTTCGGGAAAACTGAAATCTACGAACGGCTGCAAATGGTCACCAAGGAGAGTTTGTCGCGGTTACATTTTGAGTTTTGTGGGTTCATGGATAAGTGAACCCAATCCATGTCATGTGAACACACCCCACACCATTACGGAAACATAACCAGCCTTCACAGCGCCTTGTTGACAACTGGGATCCATGGCCTCATTAGGTTTATACCATACCCGAACACTGCCATCAGGCCGAAACCACCTGTATCGTGCCTCATCAGACCAGGTCACATGTTTCCAGTCCTCCAGTTCCTATATGCAACCTCACGATTCAGAGTGAGGCGTTGTGCCCGGTGTCGTGCTTTTAACAGGGGCTCCCTCTGGTGGATCTTCTGCTTCCATATCCAATCGAAGCTAATCGACGTTGTACAGATCTGATATATACACGTCTGATACCTCTTTCATTGAATCTGGCTGTGAATTGAGCAAGTGTTCCTACTCCACTAGCACGGACAATTCTATCCTACCTTTGACGGTCACGATAATCAAGTAACTTTGGACGGCCAGTTTGTTGTCCACGGTGGATTGTAATGCCTTGATTTTTATATGCACTGTACACACGTGATACTGTGGATCTAGGAATGTTGAAGGTCTCCACAACTTCTGAAATTGATGTCCCATCCCTCTGGCACCCACAATCACGCCCCGTTCGAACTCTGATAATTCACGTCCCCTTTCCATGAGCACGTAAACAACAGTCAATCTGAATGACATGACTGCTTGTACACAACTGAGACATGTTTACGCCATGTAACGTCGTGCTGCAGTGGTGGCGGCACAAGACGTTCAGTTGCATAGTGCTATCAGACAACTTTTATCATGTCAGTGTATATTTCACTGATATATCACGTTTTCACCTTCCATAACTATAGTGTACACAATCCGCCTATGTGTAAAACATATGAGATGACAATTTTTTGGTAATTTTTAAATTTAATATATCAAAGTGAACACTTGAATAGAAAACTCACAGAAAATGAAATTATATGTAGAAAATGGCGAAAAAAGTAAATACATGTTTTGATTAACATATGTATATCACTTGATAATTTCATATTTTCTAAAAATAAAAGCAAAAACATGTCATTTATAATGAAAATGTACATACAGTATTGTCGAACACTGCATAAGTTTTCATGTTTCAAGAATTTTTAGAAATTATCTTAATGGGAAATATTTTCGTTTTTCTTTTGTCAAGTATAATTTCGGATGATGTCAAAATATACCGACTATCCTTTATTTTCCCTTGTCTTAAATTTCTCGTCTCACATATAGGAAGAGGTATGTAACACCGAATTTTCAAATACAATTATTATATAATCAGTTACTAAACGAAGCCCAAAGTACAGGATTTAACAACCCTACCGCATTTTATTTAATAATATTAGTTTGTGTTCACGAACTCGTCACCTTATAGTCACAGTTGCCCTTCAATCAGCAACCATTATGACTATCGCCGTGAAACCTGGAATATAAGAGCTCCATTTAAGTTGAAAAGAAAATATCTTGTGTTACACTCTAAACCATTTCATAGTAAAAATAAGGTGCCTATGGTATATTAATAAATCATCAGTCCATTCTCACCTGAGAGTATTAAAAAATTTCATGCCTTTTTCATGTTAAGCGTTCCTCAAAAAATTGCTCATTCTAATCGGTATTCGAAATTGTTCTCAAATCCCTGAGTGATTGATCAGTTTATCTGTTCCTCAAAAAGAACACAGTTGATTTCAAGCGCCTCTTAGAATTCGCAGTACTTAGGACTTAATCATATACTTCGTTGATCACTTGCTGAGTGCAATTTTACTTAAGATAAAATCTTGCAGTAGATTGTATACCTCTCTGAAAGCATACATCTTTCAGAAAAGCAGTAGTTAATTTTACAACTCCAGTGGCAATTTTTGGTAGGGCCAGCACAATCCCAACATTTGCTCCAAGATTGGGCCAAAGTTGAATAAATTACATTGACCTGACATCAAAATGAGACTCGGGCCTATGTTGGCACAACATTATGTTTTTGTAGGACGCCTACCAAAATAGAACATGTTTCCAACAAAACACAAGCTTTGTATTTTCTATATTTGCCGAACAATAAAATTTCAGTGGCATGCCAACAAAAGAATAACGTATTTCCCATCAAAACCAACATTTTAATTTTTACTACTTTCCACAAATAGATATAATTATGGAATTTTTTCGTTTAATAATCCATGGCAACTAATAATCTGCCATTTATACCCCAGTTTCAAAATTTATTTGTGCTAACATTGGACTATCATTCGGATATACCATTGGAAAAATGATGGCATATTATTCTGGCCCAACGCCAAAATGTCATCCGGGTTTATGTTGGCCCACCTTGAATTTTATGTTGGTTGCCAACAGAAATAGAACATAGGTACAACATAATTTTATGGTTGTCTGCATACAGTTAAGATTAGTGTTTTTTTTCTCATTCATAAAGCACTCACACTCATTTATCCACAGTTGGAAATGTTATTGCATACACGATGCCAACCATGATATAACGTTCTGCCAATGTGGATTACAGTGATTTAAATACATTTTACACATCTACAAAAATTTTTAAAAATATTTGATTCTTGTCTTGTTCAACACATCCCATTTGTCACAAAGACCTGAAATTTTCATTTCGTTGATATCAGATTCGAACTCGCGCCCTTTGAATAAGCAACCCATCGCGTTTTCCACTAGACTATTATAACTTCTTGTAATTGATGAAAAATAGACAAAAAATCATTATATTCCAGTTAGATATAATGTGTTAGATTTTTTATGTAAGTCATATTCTAATACTTTGAAATTGAATTCAAAACTTACCAGTTACAAGAATATATATTACATATATGTATATCATTTAAATAATGACGAATACACAACCAAAGTAAGCCAGTTTATTTTACAGCATTTTTGTGCTAAAAACCTTTGCCATTAAGCAAATGAAAATAATTATATATGGATGTATTTAGAATAAAATAGTAATAATAACCTACTATGGCATAATGTCTGCAATGCAATGTTGTCCCAGCAAAACAAAAATAACCAGTCGCCAACTTTTATGTTCTCAACATTGTATTAACGCACGAGGAACCAAACACAGGTTAATGAAAATATACATTTGGCAATTCGTTGCATGTTGTAAAAATTAATATGTTTTTATCTCCCATTTAAAAAAATTATTTTCTATTAGCACATTTAAGTTGGTTGTACATTGTTGGCCCAACAAATGTTTTTATGTACATTATATACAAAATGCCGATGGTATGTTTTCAGATAAGTGAACAGGACATTAACAATGTTGTTCATCTTACATAAGTCATGGTTCGTGTGAAAAAAAAGGGCATTAAAAAATCATATAATAATATAGTGTTATTTTAACAGATATACTGCGATTTCCTTTGTTGGCATGATGTTGGTTACGCAATGTTGGACCAACATATATTTAAACATCAAATGCCAACATTATGTTTACCACATAACCAACACATTCTCAGCATATAATTTGATAAATAAAGCTTGGGTTGGGTATTTACATGATAGATTTTAAACAAAAATACAAAATTATTGTTATATTTCTTCAGGAATATGTTAATTGCCATTGTTGGCACAGTATTTGTTACACAATGTTGGCCTTATGTATCAATTACTACAAATTACCAACTCTTGTGTTCCCAACATTGACATGAAATACAACCTACTAATATAATTTAAAGAGATATATCTCAGGTGATGTAATTCCTTCATACTCAATAAAATACAAGAAAGTGTCGCTGTTTTCATTCAAATAGGTTGTTCTGTAGCATTACATAAATAGAAGTTGTCCAACATAGGACAAAAAAATTACATATATATTACCAACAGTATGTTTACTAACTTGTTACAAACCAAAAATTAACCATTTAAAATTACAATTGCAATAGTTTATGATATTTTCAAATTTTGTTACATCATCGTCTGGAATGTGCTTAGTAATCTCGTATCATTTTCGTGGTAGGAAATGTTTGTTGGGATTTTCCGCTGAGCCAATGTTACAATAATGTGAGTGCTCCAATCCAACATATAGCCAACCTTTTTAACAAAGTGCCAAAGTAGGTTGCTATTGGGAAGATTAGGTTTGGCTTTGTTAGGAAAACAACCGTTTTCTCTCACAAATTTATCCAACATTCAACCAACATATTAAAATTACCCATTTTCATGTTAATAGTTTTCTTAATTATTTATTATGTATGTATTTTATTGTATGTTCTAACATAATTATCATCAAACATAATATTTTGGATTTTGTTGGAAAACAGCAATGGCCCGAAGTCAACCTTATGTTCGATTCTTACTCAACATTTCCCAACCAATTACCAACATTGTCCCTACACATGTTGCTGGTGGGGACTTGCACTATTTTCTTGCTTTTTCTGATTTAGTGACATCATTTTCTCTAGAGTACTAAGTTATCTCTCAAAACATGCATGGCCGTAACTTGTTGACACAATGTTCATTACAGAACGTTAGTCCAACATAAAATACCATACAAAACGCCAATCATTCAGTTTCCAACTTTGGAAAAACATATAAGCAATTAAACATACATTATAGAACAATTATTTGACATCTTGAAAAACTTTTATGCTATTTAAAGTAAAGGAAGAAACACACAGTTTTCCTAAAGTTTTCATTAGCTCCATTAAAAAATGTTTCATTTTTAATGCAGTGAAAATCACTATAAGTGGATTTAAACAGTCTGAGAAAGAAGGCAACAGGAGAAGAACTTTCACCGATTCTAGTAGCTACAGTTGAAAGAAGTAAACGAAAGAAACGCAAAATCAAGGAGAAACGGAGATTATTAGCCATTTGTATGTTAAAATAATAATGACAAAGTCCCAAGGACTGTCAGTCACAGAAGGTACTGAATTCAGTTAGGCTATAAATACTAACTTGTTGTTTAATTCCAGATGGCCAAAGTCATCACAACAGTCATGCGAAAATGAAGATGTTCTTTGCTTATACCATGAAGATTTGGTTCTAAGATCAAAGCAAATAGATTAATGGATAAAGTGCATGAAGTGGAAACCGTTGGATCACTGTGAGTGTGCAGGTCTTTAAGAATTTGCATATTGTTTGTATGTGATCTGTGTGAGTGATATTATTGTACTATTCAATAATATGAACATTTATGGTTAAATCAACTTGGAAAAATTAAACATAAAACATGACTATGAAATTTTAGTCACACATAAACTGTTAACTATAAAGTGAGCACTTTTGTAATGGACATTAGAAAAAAATCCCTACTCCTGCCTGCATATATTTTAATGGGTTTACTGAGCAGTATTCGCCCAGTAAAGATGATAACGAATAGATTAAAAATAAATCCATATTTTAACGTCAAATAAAATGTTTTGTGTGAGAATTTTCGATAACTCGAATGATTTATGTTGCTTTCTGTTTCTGAATGCACCAAACTGTAGAAATTATCAGTTATTAAATATATTCACTTTCCTAATAATTTCACATTTTCACTTGACCGGAGCATGAATAAAGCGATGAGGCCCATGCAATGTTAAATTTTACATAAGGGGAAGATTACACAACGGGCATGGAAGTAGATCTTAAGCAGGACTTTCAAAAGTGCAAATTTTTCGTGAACAGCATATATAATGACTTACAAAGAATACAGTTTAAACATCAAATCTTAATAATTTTAATGTTTTAAAATGATTGAAATATGTAATTTAATTTCGTTTCAGAAGGGTTAAATTATACATTTCTGTAAACTATTTCAAATTAAAGTTGGAAATTATGTGTCCTGCAAATATAATAGAGTATGGTATTGTATTTAAACATTTTTAATTTATTGGTTTGTCAGCAATTCATAGACAATACATAATGCTCCATTTCGATGTAAAATCTGTTCTTCAGTTCATTAATGTGAAACACCTGTCTCTAAAATTGGGGTTTTCTCTGACATAAACGTGTCCGATATGAAGCTATTCGTCTTGAACAGGACGAACCTTGATATGCCGCGCGGCGACTGCTCTACCTACACATCAACGGAAAATGTTTGACAACCTGAAAGCTCTAA
This sequence comes from Dryococelus australis, assembly GCA_029891345.1. Lineage (NCBI taxonomy): Eukaryota > Metazoa > Arthropoda > Insecta > Phasmatodea > Phasmatidae > Dryococelus > Dryococelus australis. The sequence continues at coordinate 98,823,622 of CM056998.1, read as the reverse complement.
AATCTATCTAAAAAGACTGGTGTTTCTACGATCGTGTGTGGTAAACATTATTTGGAACCTTAACTATACACGTGCCCTTGAATTTTTGCGAAGAAACCTTATTACGTCTAAGGTGTAGCCGACACTGATGAGCGCCAGCATAAAAGACTATCAGAAACTACTGCTTGCTCGCCACTGCATGCCCAGCTAGGGAATATAGTTGGCTTGACCTCCGCAGTGGCGCGCTTTTGTGCTGACGATTTGGCGCGGGTAGCGTGGACACCTGCCATAGTGACCAAGACGTCGCTTCCGGCGGAAGCGCTGTTTCCATGGAAGTTTCAGATATTATCGAATAACGAAGAGCATTCCATAAACGCTCGTTGGTTGCTAATTATTGATACCCCTCTAGGAGCCAATGTAATACTTTTATGTACATACCCCACGATCTGTTTTATTCGAGGGGAATTGCAGCTCCGGGGAATTTTTATTAAAGTTAAGTACCATGCATTAACAATATGTTAATAAAATAATTGAGGCCCTTGTGGTCAAACAGGATGGACGTACTTTATGTCCAAACTAGTTAGACTGTAGGCGCCGTGTTATGCGCAAAATAATAATTTTGAGGAATTCTCTTTTCTTATGGTCAGCAAGTAAATTGTTTAAGAGAAATACATGTAACAAAATGTTGCCGATTTTAAGTAAAAACTTGCAAATGTTTTCAGAATTCAGTCATGTTAGCTATTAGAACAGTTACATATCAGGAAAAATAATGAAAGGTCTAGTGTTTGCCAGTGCAGGCATTAATAATAATTGCAAAGATAATAATTTACTAAGTATCATGTTAAATGCCATCAATTTGTAAATCAATTTGTTATTTTAAAAGAAATATAAATCAAATGGCAAGGCAAATATTATTCTGGTGCTAAGCCATGTGGAATAAATGTACATGTCAATTTCTATAGTTGTTTCTTTCAAACAAAATGACTGCACCTGATCTTGGCTTGCAGCTATTGAATAGTGAAGTAAAAATATACTTAGTTTTTGAGTATAATCAAGCCATGTGGACACATGTCTTTTTTTAATAGTTTAATTTATGTACATGAACTTCCGAGATATGAATTGCCAAAATATCGTGTTACTTTGCTGGAATTTTAGAGATTTTATTGGAGATCTAATCATTAATGGACAAGAAATTTAAAATCCATTTTGCAAATACTTTTATGAGAATATAAAGGAAAGGTCTGGATTTTACAAAGAGTGATATATGGCGCTCTACAGACTCTATTATGAGCAGATATTTGCTATGGTGAGATTTTAGCTTGTTTTAATGAAAGAAAAAAAGAATAGTTATATATATATATATATATATATATATATATATATATATATATATATATATATATATGATACAACTCATCATACTGTATTCATATAAAACGAGGCAATTACAGTCAATACAACCGACGTACAACACGTGATGTTTTCAGTTCGTGCGAAATGTACAGTTTCTTAAATTGATACGTGAAATGGCCGAACTTTAGAAAAGGGTACTCTTAGATGTCTGTAGTGAGAAATAATCATGTAATATATGTGCTGCAAAAGGTAATGAATACCATGGTGAACTTCTTGAAGCCCTTGCATATCTCCCTAACGAGTTTTCTGAGACAGGTGGCGTGAAGAAGGAGGAATACAGCGGGAATACTTGTTTAATGTTTATCTAAAACCCTAATGAACCGTTTTATATGCCCAGTCTTTTGATGAATGTGTAACAATGATATGAGATTTCTGCAGGAATTTGCAACACCCTTAACCCCAAGGACGTTGCAAAGAGGCCTATAAACCAGCCCAAGAAACAAGAAACTGCAGAACAAATTAAAACTCCTTTTGGAGAGGGCGGTAGTTACATAAAAACTATGTAAACTATTATTACAAAATAACACATAAATTTTTCTGGTTATTTTCATTTAGTAGTTCTTCCAAAAATATGAAATATTCTCACCTATAGTGAGCAATGGTTTACAAAAGTAAAGCTACGTATACACACACACACACACACATGTGTGTGTGTGTTGTGTGTATACTTTTGTAAACCATTGCTCACTATAGGTGAGAATATTTCATATTTTTGGAAGAACTACTAAATGAAAATAACCAGAAAAATTTATGTGTTATTTTGTAATAATAGTTTACATAGTTTTTATGTAACTACCGCCCTCTCCAAAAGGAGTTTTAATTTGTTCTGCAGTTTCTTGTTTCTTGGGCTGGTTTATAGGCCTCTTTGCAACGTCCTTGGGGTTAAGGGTGTTGCAAATTCCTGCAGAAATCTCATATCATTGTCACACATTCATCAAAAGACTGGGCATATAAAACGGTTCATTAGGGTTTTAGATAAACATTAAACAAGTATTCCCGCTGTATTCCTCCTTCTTCACGCCACCTGTCTCAGAAAACTCGTTAGGGAGATATGCAAGGGCTTCAAGAAGTTCACCATGGTATTCATTACCTTTTGCAGCACATATATTACATGATTATTTCTCACTACAGACATCTAAGAGTACCCCTTTCTAAAGTTCGACCATTTCACGTATCAATTTAAGAAACTGTACATTTCGCACGAACTGAAAACATCACGTGTTGTACGTCGGTTGTATTGACTGTAATTGCCTCGTTTTATATGAATACAGTATGATGAGTTGTATCAGGAGGTAACAACGAAACGTTCTGTTTCTCGGTAGGAGAAGAAACATCATCATCACATGCCGGTATCGCTGTGTGTATACTAGTTGTTACTCCTAGGACAGTTATTGTACGTAAACATCGAACGAGACAGGTTTTTCAAGAATACACACTTTACACGTCGCTACGCATTGTAACAGAATACTTTAACCTTGTCGCAGGATATGAAGATATGACGATAAAGATTTTGCTCTTCGCTCCGCATTCGTTGTAGTCAGTCGTATGCCTTCGTACGCACGATTAATATAGAGAACAATGAGAGTGAACTCTTGCGTATCGTTTTTATATGTTGATGCTTAATAAAGGAATATGTTACTGGTACCTATAAAAGGTTTATATATACACGCATGCTCTTCGCTTATTCATATTGACATCATTAAGAAATCCTTCTCTACATAGCCATAAGGTACAGGAGGTATATCATTATTCCTCATGAGTCGCTTGTCATCTGAAAAACACACAACTAATCAATTTGAGCTCTCTGTATTGTGCATGAGTATGTGGAGGAATGTTTCATAACACCCATCACACTCGTAGTAAACGCAAACATTCCAGCACAGATGTTATTCTAGCATGTTGCTTACTCTTCATTCGAAAATTTTACGAATCCCACCCCGCACATATGTACTTCAAATAACATTGTAGATAATCATTATTATCATAGAAAAGTTGGTTATTCCAAAAATATTTAAATGACATGGCTTAGTTATTCTCGAGACAGAGGGCCACTCGATATTGGAGGTCTCCACAACTATGCTACTGTAATTTGTTACGTGACCGATGCTCCTTGGCAAAATATTGCCTAGCTAAGACGCCAGGACGCTGGAGAACACACCATCAGTGATACGTGCCCTGACCTTGTCTACGAACAACAAAGTTGTAGAGGTTGCTGACAGTTTGATTTATTTCCATAATGAGTCAATATTCTCGGTATAAGGAATTTTTCATTCAATTTTAATTAATGTTACGTAGAGCTAACAAATATTTTCCTTAATTCTGCGAAATCACAGAATGGTTTTCATTTAGATCTTATTATTTAGTGATTATTATAGTAGCGTAATAATAAAACATTTTTGTCAAGGAACGGTAATTTATAGTTTTTTTATTATATATGTTCTTTGAGGAAATTTACACTGCCAACAGATCGCGAATGATTATTTTAGGCGCATATGCTTACCAGAGCCTCCAAAAGGCACTTAGTATATTCCTTTTAATGTGGTTAAATTACTGTCTTTAGAAATGTATCAGCGACGTCTCTAGTAAAAGTTTTTAAGTTCAAAAATTGAGGGACATTCTATGGTTATTATTTATCTGTTCCATTACCAAGAATTTTACAGTAAAATTTGCGGTGAACTCTTGTCAAAAACCGTGATCTGCAATTTGATTGGAAAAATACCCACGCGAATGTCAGCAAAAGTCTGACGACAGCTTACAACAGTACAAATATTTCTCTTGTAAAACTAGTCGTTTGTAAAACTACAAGGGCCAGTGTTTGTTATAGACCTTAAGAAATGTTTGTACTGCTATACTGACTCCTATCCATGAGCTTCAGCGAAATGGCGGACATTCAACAACGTCAAGCTGTATATATATATATGTTCGCGCAAAAACTTTGGGTAATATAAAGTGAAGATGCATGCAAAAAGAAATGTATTGCACATGTGAATAACATTAAACACTTCAAACAACTAAAATAACTATAATAAAACAACAGTTTCAATTAAACGTCACAGTATTACTCATTAAATCGTAACTTTTCCTAGCTACGCACCACTTTTAAATTGAAATAATCAGATAATTTTAAATCAAGTAACTTATTTAGTATTTTGTATCCATTTACAGCTATATTTAGATTAAAAGTAATCACTATACTCGTAACTCAAGTTGGTTTTGTGGTTAAGGTTGGTAACTAATAATAAAAGGGGTGTAATATCTGCTCACTGTGCTGACATAGTGTAATTATTTTTTCTTAAATTATATCAATTTTATATATATATATATATATATACATATATGCATACAAATATATAATAGGGTTTCACTGTTATTAATTCATCACATTTGCTTTCGAGAAAAAAAAGGTAATTTTTTGTACACATCTAAATGATGTAATGCTAGGCTACAATTTGTAATATTACAAATATATGCTTTGCAGATTTTACAAGAAAACTGTTCGTATTTTTATAAAGAATTTTCTTGGCAACAGGGTTTCCAAAGGTTTTCCTTTTAATGTACAAAAAATATGTAGAGTGTATACATTTTGCACTATAATATTACGTACAATATTTCAATGCCCTAACTCACATGTTTCATTGACAATGTAAAATAATACTCATGATTTCTATTACGACAATAGCATTCTGCCATGTTATGTGGATGACATTTTTCAGAACCATTCATTTGGAAAATGATTTAGTTTGCAGTTCATAATTATTGATGTTACTTTGTCTGCTACAAATCCTGAAATATTTTATCAACACATCAGTAGACGTATGTGGTAATGACCTGATTTAGACATGAAATTTCACTGACGATTGTCCTCAATGGGAATGTCAAGGACACTCATGGTGCTGACACAATACTATCTTGCATGATTACAAATATACACTGCTGACAACTGGTGAAGGTGAATTATTAGTACGAATGACTCAGAGTAAATGAAAATTTTCATGGTCATCTTATACAGGCTATTCTGAATTATACAGCCGAATGCTGTGAAATAATTCCTTATTCAAAATTTGAACAAAAGCGTGATATGAATTATAACCTACAGTGTTTATTACGACGCAAGCGCCCTTGCAAAACATTCCCAAACTATCTTATTTCGAAATAATTTTAAGTATTAATACAATTCTCTCTATAAAAAAAAGCTTTGTCTTTGATGTCTGATGACATATATCATCTATAATCATTGCAAGTATAACATTTCCATACTCTTAAATGTTACGTTTTTCGCCTGTGCCTGTGCTATTTAACCACCCTGAAGTTTCATTTTCTTTTCTTGCAAGAGAATGATGTTACCTGCAAATTTTTAACAAATGCCATATTAAAATTAATGAAATAGTTATTTTATTCAGACAATTGATGCATCATTATAATTTTTAAATGAATTCGTATTAAATTATCCCCTCCCCCACGCGAAACAAGTTAGATTACAGTCCGAATCTACCCCGGATTTTTACACGTGGAAATCATGCCGTACGATGCCACTGGTTGGCGGGTTTTCTCGAGGATCTACCATTTCCCCGCCCTTATATTCCGCCGCTGCTCCATACTCCTCTCTCTTCACCCTCATAGGCTTTCAAGGCCTCAATGTTAAGAGCCGCCCAATTCTCAATTCTCTCCACTTCGCTAACCTCCGATCGTAATGAACTAATTTCAATATCACAATTTTCCAGGATGTGTTCTGTCTCTAGTAATCGTTATAGGTCACAAGTATTTTTGTTTTATTTATCATTTTGAATTAGAAATATTCTCATAGCATTTCGACTTATAATTCATAGTAATCAAGGACAGCGCGTATGAAACGAGGTAATGAAAGGAGTGTATTTATCTCATATGTGCAGGCCCATCCTGCCCCTGAGCTCGTATTCAAACGCCTCGTTGGTGTTGCCACTGAGTGGCAAGTCCTTGACTTGCGCAGTGTCGCCGTTGAGCTCCTTGAATATCTCCTCGGTGGTCTTGCCCTTGGTCTCGGGCACGACGAAGTAGACGAAGGCGATGCCGAGCAGAGACAGCACGGCGAAGATCCAGAAGGTGGTGTGAGTGCCGAAGGCGGCGACCATGTCGGCGAAGAACTTGGTGACGACGAAGGCGAGCAGCCAGTTGACGACGCAGGACGCGGCGCCCGCCAGCCCCTTCACGCTGGGCAGGAACACCTCTGCCATGACGACCCAGGGCAGCGGGCCGTAGCCGAGTGCGTACGCGGCGAAGAAGATGCCGACGCTTGATACAGGAAGCCAACCGAGCGTCGACACGTCCTGTTCCGTGTAGCGCATGAAGAAGAAGGCACCCAGCGCGAACATGCACAGGCTCATGACGGCGTCGGACGCGATCAGCAGCACCTTGCGCCCCAGCCGGTCCACCACGAGGCCCGACACCAGCGTGAAGACGACCTGGCACGCGCCCACGATGATGGTGGCGTGCGATGGCGACAGAGTGCTGCCCGCCTCCTGTGGACATCACCGTCGTTCACCGTCACGTGAGCACTTTCCAAACCAATATTTAAAAAAAATAATACTCCATAACTAGGGACATCCAAATTATCGGAATGATTTCTCGACCAGATATATTTCATAATACTTTAGCTCAGGTCCACGTTCTTTCTTAGGTGGTCTAGGGGTTATGCGTCTTAGGAGTCTGCCCGCGAATCACTGACGGACAGTATCGGAGTTACCTGATTATGATTGGCCAGTCAAATAAGAAAATTTCTTCTCACAGAGATACGCCACCAATGTGCAAAAGTAAATTGTTGGTACGCTTGTAGGGTATTAAAATCCAGCATGCGCGGAAATCGTTTTTTCGAAATTCGGATGTCCCTACCCATAACTACAAGAAAGCTAGTCTATTCGCGTTATATTCGCACTTTTTGAATCAAACCTTTAAAAAAAAAACCCTTATATGATGTTCTTACTTTTTTTCTAAACACTTTATATAACACAAGCGTTTTATACTTGTTTTGAAATGAAAGTAACTTATTTGGAGTTTTACTGAACTTTTAATTATATTTCATCTATAAACTGAATCAGTCATTTATAAAATTCCCCATGACCATTTTTTGCAACAATGGGTTCTGGGTACCAGATGATTCCTTATACCAAGTTCCACATGTTCATGCTATAAAGGATTTACTGTGACTCTTAGTGTGGCTACAAAAAATAAATAAATATTACGTTGGTTTTTTAAATGCCTTATCGCCAGGGGTTAATGCTGTTTAGAAATCACAGCCTGAATTATAATATTTCATTAGTATTTTATATGAATAAACAGCTGGAGAAAATATTTGCTTTGGTATTGCCTAGTAAGAAATAGTTCCCATGCAAAATATTATTACACTGAGTGCGCACGATCGTGGTGCGTTGTCCTTTTGGTGTCATTTTCTTGACTCGATTAAGCTTCGTTTGCATGAGGCGGAGAAATATCCTGGAAGAAGAACTTTAGTAAGACTTCAGAATAGTTGGAAGTAACCGTGAATGGACTATACAATCCCAATATACATGTGAGCTCTTAGTTTAGTTAGCACCGAATTAACAATAATCAGTTCTACTTGACGCTTTATTGAGAATAAACATGCCAAGTCGTGGCTACTGAAGTCAAAGTTCCTGGCTCTATATACGTAAGAGCAGAAATTCAGGTATTATAAACACATATTCTTTCCCAAAAATGATGCGTTTTCCATGAACAATGCATGGGTAAATTGATCAGGCTCATGACAATGCAGATACAGAACTAAGGTTTATTTACTCAGGTTGGGAAGCTCAATTCTTTTAGTTTGGAAACTAAAATATTTTGTCACTAGGTATGCGCTAGTGTCGCATGTGGACAAGATTTTAATTAATGCTTACCTTAAAAAAGAAAATAATTGCAATAATCACAAATCAAAATTATACTAATAAATAAATTTGAAGTGTCTGTCTGTTATTTCAATATCGATACCGACATCTAAGCGTATGATGCTATTTAAACTGTGCTAAAGTTTATATAACTGTTTTTAATTTTTTTCTGTCTGTCGGTCTGGATGTTTGTCCAGAATAGTCCCCGAAATGGCTGAATCGATTTTTATAAGACTTTAAGAGATCATAGAATTTATTTATACTAATAATATGCTCTTTATTTCATCCCCATATCTCAAATGATTGCGAGTAAATTAATTTTTTCATATATTTTTTAAATGTAATATATTTTATTGTTTTGCAAAAAGATAATTGTCAAACAACATTGATGAAACAACAATAGTTTTTTTTTTAAATCCTTTATATAATACGCATCATAGAAAAAGATGTATTAGTTTTGGGAAAAACATAGTAAAATAGCATATCATCAAACAAATAACCCTATCGTGACGAAATCTATTTCCGATAATAAAGTAACAATATTTTAAAACAATTATATAGGTATGTATTTCAACAAATCCATAAAACCTGGGCGAAGCGATGGTGAGCTATATCTTAATAAATCCATAAAACACAAACGAAGCGAAAATTCTATTAAAAAATAAAACCTGAGCGAAGCAATGGTGGGCTGTATTTTAATAACACCATGATACCTAAGCGAAGAGAAATATTTCTTTCAAACATATGTAAACAAATCCTAAAGTCCACACGAACGAAGTCAGAGGCACTGCTATTATTTCCATCTAAACACAAAAAGGCAATTAAAAATTAAATTTGATTAATGTATTAATTTTAACATTTAATTTTTTTATTTATCATACAAATTATTATTTATAAATTTCGAGTGACACTTTTCACGCCTCTTTAAATTTTAAATTTCAATTTTAGAAATATGTAAACACATCCTAAAGTCCACGCGATTGAAGTCGCGGACACAGCTAGTACAAAATAAATAAGAAAGGAAGCAAACTCATTCTTTTAATTGTAGGTGAACTCTTTGGAACACTACGCACCTAGCGGCGGAAAGTTGTCTATGCCAAACCCTCACATAAGAGAACTATTTCGTTCCTAACCTGAGTAGAATTAACCTTACCTGAACTATCTAAAATGCAAAGGAAAGTACTATTGTGGTGATATGTAGCTTCAAGAAAGAATATTTAATATAAACGCTTTTAAAAATGTACCCTGATGTATTAGGTCAAAAGTATGCTCCAAGCGCAAGGTAGTAATGTGATGATGAAAGTGCAGTGTATGAAAGACGGATAAACAAGTTAATTGTTCAAGTTTGGTGTAGCGTACAATTGTATTCGGATTGGAAGGAAACATAAAACCTAGTCCTTTATAAAGGATTAAAAAACAATTCGAAACCCGAAGTCCAGGATTCCAACCCGATTTTTGGAATAACGCTGGACTACTGAGTGATTTTTTATTTCATATCAAAGTAGGATAGTTGCTATCACATATTATTTAATCTGTTATACAGTGAAACTTAGTAATGCAGAAATGACATTAACTGTAAGGGAACCTGAGTGCTACAAGGCAGAGACTAGACTAAGACGTACTTTAAATATAATGGTGGTGTAAAAAGTGGCGGTGTTGACACCGCTCATCTGCTGTAGGGACAGCAAGCCGACGGACACCACCAGTCCCTTGACGGTGCCCACAGTGCTGAAGAGCTCTCGCAAGGACGCCTTGCTCTTCTGTTCCTCCTCCACGGTCTGCTGCATTTCCCACATTTCCTGCTCGATGTCGTAGTCGGGTCCACGCAGCCACCGCAATGAGCTCCTCGCCTTCTCCGGCTGGTTCATCTGCAAGTGCCGAACCTCATGGTACACAGCAACAGCAAGATATCTGCATCCTGTGGCACTATCATCAGCAAGTTGCATACACCAGGATACACAGACACAGAATGAGAGATGTGTTCTGTGGCTCATTCCTTGGCAAGAGCCACAATTCACGATATATAGTTATAAAAAAGGAACTGTGATCATTGGTACGCTCATCTACAAGTGCCACACGCTATGTTACACAGAAACAGCTAGATATCTACCACCTCTGGTACTCTGATCTGCAGGTGGCACACCCCAGGATACACAGACACAGAACGAGAACTGCCTTCTAGGCCCATTCCTCGGCAAGAGCTACAAATTTACGATGCATAGCCAAGGGATGAGAATTGTATTCTCTGGCACACCCGTTGGCAAGTGCTACACTCCATGATACGCAAACCCAATACGGAACTGCGTTCCATGGCTCATTCGTCGGCAATTCCCTCATGCCATAAAACATATAAACAGAACGAGAATTTTATTCTCTAGCATACTCATTTCCAAGTGTAACACTCGTGATAACAGACACAGCAGTAAAATTGCGTTATTTCGTGGCTTCCTCACCGGCAAGTGACACACTCACTGGTACAAGAACAGTATTCTTTGGCACTCTCATCTGCAGATAACACACCTAACAAAAAAGATACATACCAAGACATCTGCATGTCTGGTACACAAATCTGCAAGTGCCACACCACTACAGGGAAACAGCACAAGAACTTCGTTCTCTTTACCTCTCATCTGCAAATTGCACCTCTCATGGTACGGAGAGAGCATGAAAAATATTTTTTCTGGACCACTCATCTGCAAATTCCACACCTCATGACACAGAAACAAAATACTAGAACTGTGTTCTCTGAACTATTCCCCTGCAAGTGGCGCACATCATGATACGCAGACACCGTATGGCAACTGCTATCTCGGGTACACTCATATGTAAGTTGCACACATCTTGGTACAGACACATAGCTTATAGGATAGTTCTCTATGACACGTTCGTCTAAAAATCTCACAACGCATGCTTTTAAATACAGCCTTAGAATTCTCATTTCAATAATTTTACATTCGATTTACACACCCCATAAAACTATTAACAAAATGACTTGTGGTTAATATGAACGAACATTTGACACGCCACTACCTTAAAAGCGCCGGGACAAACAGTAGAATTTTGAGAAAAGAGAAAAATGAAGTCTAGCATTTTGTCTGTTGAATATTTAGAATTTTACCGTCTCCGCCAATCTAATTTCAATAGAGATTAACGCACTAGACGAAAACCAAGACTTTGACGAAACGCTATATATATAGCAACCGATAAGATCATCAAATACTGTCTTCCACCTTTACTGAAATGAACAATAAAAGGGATTTATAATCCAAGAGAAATTTTTTCAAGCATTTGCCGCGTTTGTACACACGCTTAGAGTATAGCAAAGCAGTAACCTGCGACGTTATTCATTTGAAACGTTTTATTCATATTCTGGTTATCGATTAAACTGGACAGAGTAGGTTAAGCAAGTAGCAAAAAAAAAAAAAAAAAAAAAGTGAAGAATGCGTTCATTTCTTACTACATTCAAAATTTATCCTTCTGTTTACGTCAACTAAGTCCCCAAAATCAAGATTCTTACTCTATGCATCACTTAGACTATTGTAATACATATTTTTCACAGCATCATATAAAATTTTGGCAACGCGAAAGTTCGAACCGCTAATAGAAGCGCAATATGCATTTTAAACCACAAATGTCGAAATAACCAATTATATTAGTTGTACGGGAAATTAATCTAGTTCTATTTGCATAATGATATGAAATGCACACACTTATATACTTCTGCTTTGCTCATTATAAACCCCTCAGACATTTTTATCTTTCAGCGAACATACAGTATATTCTCAGTTATTATATACTCAGAACACATGCAATTTTAGATGAAATACCTATTTGGACCTCTACAATCACAAGTATATGCCTTTACTATTAAATGAACCAGGCTAGAAAGCAACCAGGAAACCAAACAACATTCAGACTTATTCATGCTTGAAAATTTTCCAAACAAAAATTATTACCAATTATTGTGCTATTTAAGGGTAGCCAGAACAATTCATTTCAATATTGTTATCGGTTTTCTTTGCAAAATACTTTGTTAAATTATCAAATACATTATACGCCTTTATTTTTTAGAGTTATATGGTACACAATTTTATGTTAGATTACCGGTAGTGCATACAGATACTAAATTAACACTCAAATTTCGCAAATTTATGAGATAATTTATTGCTTCACTACAAATTTCTATATGTTATTAAATTATTTCTTAGTTTCATTGTAATTGTATTTTGAATTTTAAATATACACTCAGATACTTCTTAAAAAATGATTAGCTTTTATCTCTATGTGGCATTAGATTATTAATCACACAGAAAATTATAAAAGAAGCAATAATTATTCAGCGCGAACATATTATAAATACTCCAGTCTTGTATCATTATTTCTAAAGTCCACATGTAGAGACTGTTTTATAAGAATAACAGTTCAGTATTAAATGCAATGAACGAAATTCTTCTCTTTCTAGAAGCATGGCTTAACTATTCAAATATATTCATCTACCATGATTTTGTAGAGATTCCTCGGCAAATGAGTTAAATAAATTAAAAAATTAATACTGGTGTACTAAAAGAAATTCAAAACTTTTATATTAACATACTCTATAATCAATAAGGGAAGTTTATGCACAAACACGCTGTTATTGAGGGCCACTGTGGGCAAACGGAAGGGGAAAATGGGAAGCCGACAGTCGTCAGTGATCCGCCATCCTTCCTCTTTGAAGCCCTCCCGCTAAAGTAACCCCCTCTGACTCTCTTGGGAGGAGTTCGAGTGACAGAGTGATATGTTTTCCATTTTAAGTTTTTGCACAAATAACGCTGTTTTGGAGGGCCCCTGTTGGAAAACGGAAGGGAAAAATGGGAAGCCTACCCCCGATCCACCATTCTTCCTCTTTGAACCCCCCCCCTCCAAGTGCCAAACTAAGCCCCCTACCCTACTGCGAGGAGTTAGAAGGACAAGAGTGGTATGTTATCCATTTTAAGTTTTTGCACAAAAACACTGTTTTTGGAGGAGCGCTGTGGGCAAGTGTAAGGGAGCTATGGGGAAGACGACCCACTCGCTGTTCCCCCATCCTTCCTCTTTGAAGACGTATCCCCCCAAAGTACTCCGCTCTCCACTCCATGGAGGAGTTAGAAGGACCAGGGCGGTATGTTTTCCATTTTGGGAGTTTATAGGGTGTCACCTCTCTATGGTGAAGCAAGTATGGGTAAATGATTGTAATTCCGCAAGTGGTGGTCGATCTTAGCATGATTTGGAACAATTGCTCCAGAAAGGGAAGGTGGTTATTCAATCGCAGAAAATGATATATGTGGATATGTATTTGACTCCCAAAATCAGTGTGATCGGTGTTATCCCTGTAGTGTGTGTACATGCGACGATTTCGGTCTGTGACGAAAGCCCTCCCTTAGTCAATGGACTGCAGGAGGGGGGTGGGCAATTGTCTATTCCTCATTTATTTGGCTGTATTCGGCCTGTAATGCACATTTTTCGATCGGTTTTCTTCACATTTGGGTGAAGATTGCCTTTCCATGCCCCGCCCTCCCCCGTGAGCAGTTAGGCCCTTCGTAGGCCTTACGCCTTATGTCTTAAGTCTTACGATCCAGGTCTTAAGTTTCAAGTATTAAATCTTAAGTCGTACTTTCACCATAATTGATACTGCATGTCGGGATGTGCGAGTGAGCGCCGATAGGTAGGAGCGGCATGTGTCGAAGTTCCCAGACAACATTGCACCATAAATACTAATTCGTACGGTCACCTGGTAATTTTTATATTCAACAACCGATTATAGCTGAGCACACTTCCGTTTAAAGGCTTGAGTAGGCGAAATTGTGCGTATTAACTGCAAAGTTATTGTTTAAAATATAAGCATGCTATTTTTTATTCTTTTATATGAATCATAGATGTACCAAAGCAATAATTTGTTATAGCTGAGTGAGACCATTTGGTAAGAAACAATTCAGTCTTGTTTTTGTGCAGCACTGTGATGGTTTATTTCAAAATAGGTAGCCACGAACCTTGAGGAAGAAGACAGGAGTTTCAGGCATGAAGGCGAAGGTGGCACCGAAGAGTATGGGCACAGCTCCGCACACGAGGGACAGCCAGAAGGGCGAGAGCACACTGCCCACAGCGTAGGTGAACAGTACGCCGATGACGAGCAGGTTCTGGTAGAAGCTGCCCAGGAGGCCCCGGATCTCCTTCTCCGCTATCTCGGTCGTGTAGATGGGGCCGGATATGGCGAACGCTCCGCTGGCCATTCCCGTAAGAAAGCGGCCAGTGTACAGCATCTCCACCTGGATTCCAACATAAAAATAGTACTTCCCAGAAAAGCTGAGGCTCTATATTAATAAATTTTTTTTTTTAACAGCAGGTACCAAATTCCTACAATGACGAGTTGGACATATTTGACGTACCATTTCACTGTGATATACGATAAACTTCCAAGGTTACCAACATTAAACAGTAGGCTTCTAGTAGCATGGATTCGTTCGGATCACTGTCATGTGTGCGTATACAACTACAATAAAAGATTACATACTACTAGCTAACTTTAGTATAATATCCTCGATTCATTCAGTAGCTATTCAACTGTTTTGTAACTGATACATTTTCTATATGAACTTCCCACCTTGATTATTTGTGATTTATTTACCCTTTCCATTTATATCAGTTTCACAGAAACTAAAGAATCGTCTAAATTTTAATAAAGTAATTCAAGCAAGATGCGAGTTATTTGTATCCTTATATCGATAATGTTTTGTCAGAAGACTATTTACAAGAAATGTAATTAATTTTTATTGCGTTCTGGCAGCCTAAAAGTCTTAGCACAGAGGCTTTATATATTTGTTATCTCCATGCTTCTTTAACTGGGCTTTCATTAATATTTCCAAAAAAATTTATTGTCTTAGCAGAAGTATTGTAAACTACAGCTTAATACTGTAGAAGCACCGTCTTGTAGTGTATGCTACAGGATGGAAACAATATAAAGCTTGGCTTCAGGAGATTCTCTCTCTCTCTCTCTCTCTCTCTCTCTCTCTCTCTCTCTCTCTCTCTCTCTCTCTCTCTCTCTCTCTCTCTTACCGACTCACCTTTGCCATAAGTGTATTTAAGATAGTGGGTAATCTAATATTATTCAAAAATACCTACGTACAATATGAGAACATAATTTTATTTTCCTAATATTGATATAGACTCTTAGTCCCCAGCTTTTGTCGAGAATTTCCCAAAATTCCACATTTGTGCAAATAGAACATAATTCTGCCGTATTACAAAGCAGTTTCTTCTTAATACGGCATGAATGAGTTCATCTTAGTTGATTTTAGTCATGTGGTTAGGATGTCTGCCTACTTTAGTATTGAAAGCTTACAATATTCTACAGTTGGGCGACTTCCTTAACCACTTATATTTCTTGTATTAAAACGGCAGTTTAGCATCACAGGAATATGCGTTTATCTTTGAAGATAATAAACATGTTCCCAGTGTGATCATGAAATAAATGGAAATAAATACAGGATAACCAATGACTGATATTTGCTAGACACTACTCAAATATAAACTACTAGAAGCCCGCCATCGCTTCGCTCAGGTTTTAAGGAGTTTTTTGTTAAAATGTAATTTCATTATATTTTTCCAAAAACTAGTGTACCATTTTCTATGTCATATCGACAATTTGCAGCTACCCGGGACTACCCACGACAACAGTAACCTCGGCATGTGCTCCCTTGCACATTCCGACCAACTACCCATGACTTCGTCTGGAAACTTCAGCACGTGCTTGCTCGCGCATATCTGTTCTCACTCGCACATCCCGTCCTGCAGTTTCATTCGGAACATAAAGATTTAAAAATTAATATGATATGCATAAGATGTAAGATTCAAATCCTACGACTTAAGACGTAAGATGTAAGGCATAAGACTTAGACGTAAGACTTAAAACTTGAGATGTATGACTAAACGCTTCAGAGATAAGACTTGGCCCGAAGGGGCTAACTTCCCATTGGGGGAGTGTGGGTCATAAAAAAGACAACCTTCCCCCCAAAGCCCAAGAAAATCGGTAGAAAAGAATGTAGCTTTCTAATGGCGAAAGAATTGTGAGAATCGGCCGTGTAGTATACGAGATTACACGAGACATATAAACAAATAAACAAACTCACATTACATCTATTTTTATATTATCGCTATAGCTACTGGGCCACTGCAGCTCCACTTGGCATTACTCTACCCACTGGGCTTCTGTGGCCCCACTTTATATATGCCCATGTCCATCTGGAAGAATGTAGATTTCTAACAGTGAGAGAATTATAAGAATCGGCCCTGTAGTTTTGGTACAGCATGCTTAGAAAGCAGCCAAGTAGCTCATTTTTCTCAGACTTGGTTTACAAATTTTGCAATTTGTCACGAATATTTTTAAATATTTTAACAAAGCCTGTGACCATCTGGAAGAATGCAGTTTTCTAACAATGAAAGAATTCTAATAATCGGCCCTGCAGTTTTGGTAGATCATTCTTAGAAAGCAGCGAAGTAACTCATTTTTTTCCGACTTGAATTACAAATTTTGAAATTTTTCAAGGAAGTTTTCTTCTTTTTGAATTAAACATAGCCTATGGCCATCTGGAAGAATGTAGCTTCCTCATAGTTAAAGAATTATAAGTATCAGCCGTGTAGTTTCCGAAATTACCAGAGATAGACTCACATTACCTCATTATAATATTAGTATATATAAGTAGCCCTCTCACAGAATCAAAGAAACGAAACTTTCAATGCATTAGAACTGAAAATAAACTGATTATAGTACATTATGGAAGACTGAAATGAACTAAATAAACTGGCGTAGAAGGACGTAGAGAAATCTGGCACAGGAGCCTAGGAGCGTGAATTATGCGTTTTGGCTCCAACTCAGATTCCGCCATTTTGGAATTTTTCTTTCAAAATCGCTTGTTTTTACCTAAAAATCACTTCAGAAATCGATTATTTTACCCAAAATTCGATCATTTTCCTTAAAAATGCAGATTTTTCCTTGGAAAATGTTCTGTTTTGCCCAGCTGCAAAAAGGGTTCCCCCATAAAAATCCTTCAGGTGATTCTGCCCGCCATATTGTGTTTCCCTTTTCCCCCATCAAAATAGATTCAATTTCCCCTAAACATTTCCCATTCCCTTAATCATTTCCCTTTTCCATTAAAAATCGGTCATGATCTGAAACCGAGATGTATGGAAGCCACTGCACACTATGATGCTGGGATAATTCAGCAAAAGTAATAGGAAATAAAGTAGCTTATCAACAAGATGTGCTAAAAGCAACTAATGGTGCGGAATGTTAAATAACTGATCGAGAAGACTAAACTTCCCATACAGTTATTTTTGATTAATTATTTAAAGTGTTTATAAGGATAACATGTATATGGTGGAATCATTAAGTGCCATAGTTACTGGGCTGCCACCTTAATGGGACTCCTAGAAAAATATAGTCTCAAAAATTAGTCTTTATGCTTTTGCCCGATTTTTGGCAAATATATGTCCTCAAGTATACAAATATTACTACAAAAAGTTAAAAAAAACAATTATATACAGCTTCGACCTTTAAACTTTATCCGGTTACATTAATTTAAAAAAAATGTGAAATTGTTTAAAAAAAGGCATTTTATGAAAAAAAAATTAAGTGTAATCCTTAGTACAGCCCATTCTCGGTTAGTTCCAAATTTTTTCTGAAGCCCTCCTAAATTTATACTTCAAGGATATTTCTCCGGCTCATGCAAACAAAGCTTAACCGAGTATAAAAAATTATACAACTGTAACAATGCACCGTATTTGTGCGTGCTCGGTGTAATACTATTTTGCAAAATAAATTTTTCATACTAGGCAGTATCAACCTACATATTTTCTACCTGTTTTTATTTATATTAATTAAAAATCATGTACTGTAATATATAAGCAAAACGTAAGTAAACGTTAAATTTAACAAATACTAAGTTACTTCTATTTTAAGAAAAAAATATAAAACTCTTGTGTTACATGTCATATTAAGGAACTAACCAAGCCCTGCATGCATGGGGTGAATTTTCAAATGTTTGATTGAAAAAATTTGAACAAAACGAGAATAGGCTATATAACTTATTGACTTGAATAACGCGTAAATGCTGTTCATGGTAAAGTCAGCACTTTTGAAATCAGCCTTAGAAAAATGTCACTGCCCCTACCTGCATATATTTTTACCGGTGCATTGAGTGGCAAGTGTCCTGTTAAGTTGGTAACGATGGAGGGGAAAGTAGTTCCATAAATTAATGTCGAAAACAAGTTGTTAAGTAACCATTTGTGATAACTTAATTTGTTTCTCTCACTTTCAGCATGTTTTAAAGCATCGAAGTGCAAAAATTAGCAGATTTTTAAAATATTAACTTTTCAAGTAATTTCACAGTTTCGCTTGACCGACGCATGAATTAAGTAATGAGGTCCTTGGCAATGTTAATTTTACATAAGGCGGAAGAACACGCAACGTGTTTACAAGTACACCTTAAGCAGGGCGCTCAAAAGTGCTAATGTAACCGTTGAACAGCCTATAACAATATCCTACTATTACTGATCTAATCTGCGAAGGATTCAGCTCCCCGCAACATCAGACGTGATGTTGAGGCATTTAGAACATTTTTGCTAGTCATTCCCCTTAAGAGTACTTGGGCCCGAATTTTTTTTTCGTTCGCGTTCGAAAAACAGTGATACGGGCGACAGTAGCACGGGTGCTCAGCGCCCCGTCGCCCATACATGCAAGGCGGTGAACCGGCGTGCAGTGTTTCTGTCGTCACACTTCCCTCTTTATATTAGATATGTAATAGTATTAAAACTACAACTGTGCCGTTTTACTTTTCTCCTTTCTCTTAAGGAAACTGTGGAGGCCATATCTAAAAATATGTTTTATTTATTTATTTTTTTTTTTTTTTTACAGTTTCCACGAATTCTTTCGCATTGAATACACTTAACCTGGAATCACAATACCCCGACCAAACCGACAACACTGCCCCAACCCGACAAATTTCAGTAGCAACCAATGAAAAGTAAAGTCACTGTGACATCAGCCCGACAAAATCACAGCCCCGACAGCCCGGCAAAAAAGGCTCTATATCTACTTTACGTCGTGTAGGGTTTCGTCGAAGCGCGCAAATTAATGTAAATACAACATTATAAAACAAAATTTTGTGCGTATTTCCTATCTGTAATGAATAGTGAACTAAGTTGCTGCCAAAATAATGTCCCTGTTAGTTTTTAAATACTTTTTTCTTTTTTAAAAATTCAAATATTTTCAAAAGAAAAATAATCATTAATATTATCGTGAGTTTTAAAACGTAAATATTGTACATTATAAGGATAACTTGTAGTTCTAGGATTTCCCTACAGCCAAATAACACGTTTTTCTGCAGATTTCGTCGGGTATTGTGAACACTGAATAAAATATGACGTGAAATTCCGTCGAACCCTAACGTCATGTCGGTCTGTCGTATCGTGTTTGTCGGGGTATTGTGACTCCAGCTTTACTCTGGTAAAAACCGAAATGTACGAGCTTAGATAATTTGTTTCTAACTTTTCTGCCAAACTTGGTATTCCCAGGATGTTTATTTGCCGAGATAAACCTAAACGCGGAAACACCTAAAATACGGAAAATATAACCGAACTACTAAAGACTGTTCATGGTAACGTGAGAACTTCTGAAAGCCCTGCTTAAGGTCTATTTGCAAATGCATCACGTATTCTTCCACTATGTGCACAACTAAAATTACAATGGGCCAAGTAAATATGTGTAAGTATTTAAAAATTAGATACTTTATATTTAAAAAATTTTCTAATTCTGTTTCCTTTATGCAGTATAAATACACAAGACATACTAATTAATTTCATATTAATGTATTTTACTTGTAGGCTGTTCACGGTAAAATGAGCACTTTTGTAATCAACCTTAGAAAAATGTTACTTCTCCTACCTGCAAATATTATAAGGGGTGCACTGAGTGACATGCGTCCAGTAAAGTTGGTAACTTTGGAATGAAATTAGTTCCCTATCTTGTGGTCGAATAAAAAGGGTTAGGTATCCATTTGTGAACAATATGATTATTACTTTCGCTTTCTGATTCTTTTTCTTTTTTAATGCTTGGAAGTAAAAAAAATGAGCAGATATGTAAAATATTAACCTTTTTAACAATTAATCAGTTTCACTTGATCGATGCAAGGTAGTATAAATTTTACATAAGGCGGAAAAATACACAACGTGCATACAAGCAGATCTCAAACAGGGGTTTCAAAAGTGCTTTGTTAACCGTGAACAGCCTATAACACTTTTAATTCTACGTTTAGACATGGAGCTCTTTTTTTTCCTCCGTCAATACCAAATCTACTGGGTGCGTGGCAGTTAGTAATTTCGTAAAATTATATGTAAAGGTTGTTCACGATAAGTGAGCACTTTTGAAATCAACCATACGAAAAAATTACTGCCCCTACCTGCATATATTTTAACGTGCGCTTTGACTGGCATGCGCTCGGTAAATATGTTAACGATTGATGGAAAGTAGTTCCACATCTTAACGTCGAATAAAAAAGTGTTGTGTAACCACTTGTGGTGACTGAAATTACTTCTTTCTCTTTCTATATTTTTACTTCACCGAAGTGTAAAATTGAGCAGATTTGTGAAATATTTAGGGGTTCGAACAGTGCTGGCCAGAGGCACTCATAAGTTCCTCAAAAAACTGTATATCTCCTGAACTGGATAATAGAAGGACAATATCATATTAGTAATGAAAAAAAGAAGGAAAAAAAAACTGGGAAGTACGCCACATTCGGCAAAATTTAAACAAATTACATAATTTCTGCATTCACAGATTAAAAAACTAAAGAAATTTGTCTGTTCCTTGTGAATAATTTAGGTGAAAGTATTTTTCCATGAATTTATGACAACCCTTCAAAACGAAATGCTATTATATGATTTACATGATATATTTTATTTTCTTTTAAAGAAAAGCTAGTCACAATGAAATAGGTGCGCCTAACCTGGCTGTATGGTAACAACATATTTCCTACACTGTAAAACTTTTGTGGGTGTTATAATCGTGACTGGAGTCATTTTGCTTCCCAGCAAAGCGCTTCCTCTTTGCAATCATTTGCAAATTAATCGGATTAGGATTAGGCAATTAATCGGATTAGCCCTTAATCTACTAAATCTATTTTTAGACCATCCTCATCAACATGTAATTCCCCTAGTGAATTAGAAAACGCCCGGGGCGGGTTCTAAGGATGTAGTTTTCTAACAATAAAGTGACGTGGCGCATTACAATGTTAATCTTACACAAGGCGGAAGAATACACAACGTGCATACATGCAGATCAAGCAGCACTGAGAAAAATATTTTGTGGTGGCCACATAATTATTTTGTTTGGTATTCACCCTGCCAATTTTTTTGTGGCAGCTACAATTTTTTTTTGTTTACACTACAAACAATTTGGCAGGGTAACGAAATATTTTTGTGGTCAACACAACATTTTTTTTTTTTTTCAGTGAGGGTTTTCGAAAGTAATCATTTTACCTGCCTACAGGCAGGGGCAGCGAAATTTGTTTAGAGGCGGATTGGGAAAGTGTTCACTCTACCGTGAACGGCCTCGCCGGAACTCACCGAGGCCGCCCATATGATGAGAGCCCAACCGATGACGTAGGGGACGACGAGGAGCAGCATGGAGTTCTTGCGGCCGATGCGGTCCATGACGTAGCCCATGGGCAGGACCATGGCGGCGGCGCCGAGGGTCATGAGGGCGCCGACCCAGGACAGCTGGTCCTCGGTCACTGCGAAGTGCATCGCGCCTGACAGCAGCGGCAGACCAGCGGGCGACGTCCACGCGAGGACAGTGCCCTGGCCGAACGCTCCCAGCGACACTGGAACATCCACAGCGAACGGGCGTGTCGTGGCTATATGCACATCCTCAGTGAAAACATTATTATTTTTTTCCTTACAGAGACTTTCCTGAAAACTACACGCCTCAAAAAAAGACTTGCACCACTTGTAATTGTCTGTTCCGTGAAGGATATTCGCTGGGACAGTAGTCACGTTAAAGGCTGTTCAAGGAAAAATGAGAACTTCTGAAAGTTATGTTAAAGATCAACTTGTATGCACATTGTGTATTCTTCCGTCTTATCCAAAATTAACTTTGAGGTCGGCCTCATCACTTTATTCATGCGTCGGTCAAGTGCAACTGTGAAATTATTAAAAAGGTAAATATTTTACATATCCCACTTTTTAACTTCATTGATTAATTTTAAAATAGAAAGAGAAAGAAATAATTTCCGTTATCACCAGTGGTTACCTAGCACTTTTTATTCGACGTTAAGATATGGACCTACTTTCTATCCATCCTGATCGACTTTACTTGGCGCATGTCACTCAGCGCACCCATTACAATATATGCAGGTAGGAGCATTGACTCTTTTCTTAGGTTTATTTCAAAAGTGCTGATTTTATATTGAACAGCCATTACAAAGATACATTTTTCAAGTCTGGCGAGGTAATGTCTACAGACTGTATTTTCACACCATTCTTCCTTTAAGGCTGTGGAAACTTAGTCACTCAAAAATCGCAGTGTATTAAAACCCTTTTAAGGTGTCGATTTGTCAAGAATACATTGGTAACACACGAAGTGGCAATACTCGATGGGTATTGCAGACCATTTTACGAACGTAGAGTAGAAAATACGAAAAGCTGTTTTGTAAGTAACAAGTAAGTACTCTAGACTTATAAACATGTGGAAATACAATTAATTCGGTTTTATCCTTATATTTAACTATTTTAAGCATACGGTACATTAACCGTAATTAAAAAAAATGTTTTGTTTTGAAACTACACTCGAAGGGATTGCTTGAAGAATGTGGGGCGTCGTGACAATAATGGAGCCCAAACGCTTAATGTTTTATTTTCATTTGTCTGTTTTACAGCCAAGAACTAATTAATATCAACATTTTTCACAATTCAGACTCTTAATGGGTGAAAATGGCTAGGAAAGGATATTCGAGGGGTCCTTAATCACTATATTACTGCAAAACAAAATATAAATAATTCACCTTACAGTTTCAGGCAAAATTTTCAGAAATGAGTAGATTCAGAAACTTAAGTAGCCCTATCTTATTTTCATACATTTTAGGATAAGTGAAATTCATTGCGCTAGGTATATTTCTTCCCTGTGACATTTTCGATACGCGCATTAATCACATTTTATTTCGTGGGTAGTAATTTCCTAATTACGAAATTTCAATAAAAGAATGAATAGTGATGCAAGCCAACTGCGCACTAAGCAATCTATGTGGTGCAACATTCAATTGGTTTCTTACTAAGAAAACTGTCGCAATCAAAATCGTTGGCACCATTTAGAGAACTTTAAAAACAATCTATTATAACAATGTAGAGGACATTAGTTTATACTTTGTTTTCCAACAAATCAGAGCTTTTGCTCACGAAAGTAATATTTAACAAAACGTTAATAAATTCCAGTAGTTTAAATTACAAAAAATTCATATAAAACGTAATTAATTTTATCCAATCTTTAGTCTATGCTTTAAAAGCGAACCAAAACGTTGTTAAAACGTATATTACCGCAACATATCTTACGAGAAGTAAGCAACTTTAACATTATGATAAATAATTAACTTAATTTGCTTAATATGTACGAAAAGGTAGAAATTTATTGTAAATTTGTGGACACAGCTTAACAAATTGATGACACAGGCCATTACCATGTGGGTTTCACCAACTACATCCACCCTTCTGGCCTGCCACCACACAAGCTTCTTCTCGTGGTTGATGCTCCATTTATGTTACCGCCAAAACACTGCTATAGTATTTACCATTCCGTCCAATATTTATTCTGTAATTCAAAAGGGGATTAATAAATTTAACATATTACTAGGGGTGAGCAAAGTAAACAATATAATAAATAATAAGCACAGTTTTCTTAAGTTGTTTTAAAGGGGTAAAAGTGGAGTGCATGTCTGTGAAACAAGTTGTAAAAAATGATGATGCAATCCATTACCCTGTGCAGTTCATTAGTAGCATCTACTGTCCTCAAAGTTGGGGCTGTATTAATGCTACCGTGAAAACACTGCTACAGCACCAGGCTCTGATTGAAGGCTTGCCAAAAATATGTAATCAACGCCACAGTCTTCACTGAATGTGCATGTGCGGAAATATATTTCATACCGCTTGCACCGCTCATTACATTCGAGTACCCTTTGGATTTAAGATTCTACAATTCCCTCCCAAATTATATTTCATAATGACTAAAAGTGAAGTCTTTGGACAGTCGCTTAAGGTAAAGGCTGTTCACGATAAAGTGAGCACTTTTGAAATCAACATTAGAAAAAATTCACCATCGCTACCTGCATATATTTTATGGGGCGCACTGAGTGGCATGCACACAGTAAAGTTGGTAACGATGAATGGAAAGTAGTTGCATATCTTAACGTCAAATAAAAAATGTTTGGTAACAATTTGTGGTAACTTAAATTATTTCTTTCAATTTCTGTTTATTTTATTGCATCGGAGTGTAAAAAATGAGCAGATTTGAAAAATATTTTCATTTGTGTTAATTACACAGTTGCACTTGACCGACGTATAAATAAAGTGGCGAGGCCCATGTCAATGTTAATTTTGCATCAGGCGGAAGAATACACAATATGCATATAAATCGATCTTAAACAGGGCTTTTAAAAGTGCTCATTTTATCGTAAACAGCCCACAGCAGCGAGAGATTTTTGAGATGACTGCTTCTCACAAAGTCCGTTTACGTGGCTTGCTCCAGAGAACGCCACCTAATAACTGTACGCTGGTCATCTGAGGAGTGTGGTGTAGCAAAAGATCCTTCGTTAACGGAAATTGATAGCTCTTGGTGCGCAGTTCACGCCGGCGAATCCGCGGTAGAAAAAGCTATCATTTTCATTAAAAATCGAAATTTGTTTATAATACTTCTTTCTCGAATACCTGAATATGACAATTAGAAACGTTTAGTTTTCAAATATTCGAAAAAACTTAATTTAATTATGGTTCAGGGAATGAATTTTTAGCCATTACCAAAACACGTATTTCCTTTTCGTTTTTAATTAATATTAACTTTGCATTAATGCTACCATTTGTAAGCAACGTATAAGTAAAAGTTCCCTTCAGAATAAAAAGAGGCGTTGTATTGTTAACAAAAGTGTAAAACACTTGTGATTCATGACTTGAAAAACAACGAAAAATGCAGTATACACGATGATATAAAAAATCTTGAGTTCAGAATGTTTGATAGTTACGTTAATAATCTATAAGAAAATTATGAATAATACACGGTCAAAAATTCTGATCAAATTCCGCTTCAAATAAGATATATTCAACACAAGTAAAGTAATTCCTATTTATAATCGATTATCATGGTGGAAAGCAGAATACTACAATTATCCTCATCAATTTCTGAACCATGATTTTTGCAGATACTGTTGACAATTTTCTGAACATCCATAGAGATAATAATGGAACGCTCTTGTAATATTACTCATACGAAATGCCATCGTAAAGCAGAACGAATTAAAATGTTATCTGTTTATTTATATAAATCAACCAGGAAGAATGCATTAAATTGTCTCCAGCATTTATAAGTAATTTTTTAATAAGGGAATATACGCACTTCAAGATTGCTTAACACAACAGTGATAGGGGAAATATATAATTAAATCAGATATCAAATATGCCGAACAACATTTGACGCAAGTATGTCCCAACACTTGAGGACAAATGTATGAAACTGCTTTAAATAAGTACCGAAAAATTAATGCATAAAGGACTTAAAGTTAAATAAAATTTTCATGAATTATTATTATTTTTAATTATTACTTTAGACTTTTTTTTAGCGTTCATAGAGTAATGTATATTTTACTAATTTCTCTCACAGTGCTTCAAATCCAATGGGCGATGTTTTGAAATATACATGATATGCCAGCCTAACTGGTGCACTAAATATGCCCTTGATTTGTGGCAATGAAATTAGCTGGAATATTTCTATCACATGCTGAGAAAATTGTTACCTTGGCCATTTAATATCAGTGCAGTTCTGTCTATGTAACATGGTAACCAAACTGTTCCTGCTGTCAGTTGTTATACAAGTCTATTCCAGATCAGCACTAGTCACATTTGTTCATCCGAAAATCTAATTTGCGAACGGATGTGGAAGATATTAATTACAATGTGTTCATAAACGCCTGCGTTTTATGACGGAATATTAATCGAGCGGTGGCTTACAGAGTAAACCCAACTGAATTTTACACAGAAAACACAAACCTTCACAGTGTTTCGGGGATTCAAACGTGGAACCGTATGGTCGGAATGAAACATCTAAACACATGTCACGCAGTTAGCTAAAAATATGATAAAAATCAGACATGGAGCCTAACAGATCCTAAAGTGCTACGGTTGTATTTAACGCATATGTTTAGTTGGATATCGTAGGAAGAATATTACTACTTGAATATTTTCATTGTCAATTATAGAAATTCTATATAATCGAGGAAATATATAAATGATTCAAAAAGTGCAAAAGCTATGAGGTACTAAGGCGATGGTTTATGGGACCATAAGCTCAATAACAACGCTTATATGAAGCGTTTACAATAATTCCAAGTTTTAGAATGACTTGTGTACTTAACGTGCAATATACTGAGAAATACGACTATTCTACTGGAGAGAGAGAGAGAGAGAGAGAGAGAGAGAGAGAGAGAGAGAGAGAGAGAGAGAGAGAGAGAGAGAGAGAGTATATGTTACTTCTGAGTTATTTATCTTACACGTACACAGAGACGTGACAGGATGACATGCAACGAGGTTAAAATATAATCTTACATTTAAAATTTGAATCAATATTCATTAGTTCTGTGATGTTCGATAGTGATAATCAAAATATTACTTAGAAAAAGAAAATTACATACCAAATTTCTGCGGGAAATCAAATCAATATTTTACCAAATTTTAAGACAATAAATTTAAAAAAAATATGGAGTAGAGAGATTTGGGCGGCTCTTAACATCGAGGTATTGAAGCCTGTGAGGGTAAAGCGAGGTGAGTATGGAGTAGCGCTGGAATATGAGGGCGGGGGGAAATTGGAGATCCCCGAAAAAACGCATCGACTAGGGGCATCGTCCGGCACGATTCACATGTGCGAATATACTGGGGCAGCCCCGCCGGGAATCGAACCAGTTTCATCTAAGTGGGAGGCAAGTAGTCTGACCAATAAACCACCGCAGCCTTTTTTTTTTTATAAAAGAATAAAATAATTGATCTTCAGTTACAAAATGGACTGTTTCCAGTATCAGGTGTATGAATACGAAGATGAAACTTTTATTCAGGACAGTAAAGAGTAACGCTCAAATATTTTTCATAGCTGTAAACTTATCCAAAATAGTGTTATTGCCTTAGTACTTAAATATTTTAAAGACTGCTTTACGATTAGTTAAGAACTATTGGTATCAATCAACGACAAATATCGCTGCTGATTCCAGTATATATTTCATCGGGTACTCTATCGTCCCAGTTAAATCGGCAATGGCAGAGTGAAAGTATTTCCATGTCTTAACGCTGAATATAAAATATTACGTAAACATGTGTTAATAATGTGTGAATATAGAAATAATTTATTTTGCATTCTCTTATTTTAATGCATTTAAATATTAGAATGAAAAAATTTACACAACGTTAACTTTTCTAATAATTGTACAATTTATCTTCAACGACGCACGAATAAAATTGGTAGGACCGTTACAATGTCGATTTTATATGTGGCGGAGATCTTAAGGAGGGAATTTATAAGTGTTAATTTTACCTTGAACAACCTATATAGCTCTCTGTTATAATTATTACTTTTGAGTAGCTGAATAATTATCAGAAGCTTAAAACGTAATTAAGAATATTCACCTTATATTAGTAAATAACAAACACGTAGGTTAGTGATGTCGCCTGCAAATATGCCAACATTCTTAAATAATAATAAATATGTGCGTTTAAAAAAATTTTAAACTCTTTATTGGTTAAGTTTTAAAAATTATTTTCACTAAAAAAAAAAATATTTTTTTTCTCTTTTTCACAATATTTTTATTTATTGACAAAATTCATCCAATCAATTGAAAAAAATAACGAAAATTATCAATATGTCATTACGCAGAAAAATTATCGTGAAAAATAATAATTCGGCACATACTCACTTCTTAAATGATAAGTGAAATTATGGGCTATGATCTAATGGAAAGGCAATCCGATGACTTATTAGGCCAGAATAAAATTATATCGCCACGGGTACCTTTCTTCGGTTGCTTGAGGATGAAATATGACTACTGCGTTGACGTGGAAGAGAAGAATTTAGAAACTCGTTACCAACAGCATGAGGTTGAAAAAACGGCAAAACCTTTTGCGGAACGCAACTGACATAGTAGAATTATATAGAAATGTTTGAATACTGAATACTTATATTTCCAATCACAAATCACATAATCTGAAAGAATTTAATTACACCTTACGTAACTAAAGGAAAATTTATTCTGTAGGCCTATGTAAAGAAACAACCTACATACAGGAATGAAAGACAGTGTAAAAATGATCACGACTGTGTACGCAGTAAGTTTATTTCATGAAAAAATATTGGAATCAAACAATTGTTTCTGTCCAATTTTCATAGTGCACTGCATAACAAACAAATCTTTAAGCGAGCAAGTTCCAAAAATTGATTAGCACAGCAGATAGGCCTACGTCTGTAAACGATTTACATTTCGGGACTCCTGTAAAAATATAGGTAAAATGTAAAGAAAATAAGACGACCCGCGTTGAAAGTGGGACTTAACTCATCTATGTCTTGAGTTTTTTGAATAAACAAAAATATTTGGCATGGTAATCTTTACCCTAAAATTAACTTCATTCGTTCGTAAATCTGTTTCTGTATTCAGGAAATTTGAAAACATGGACCGGTCATAGGAACGAGTTAAAAAGACATCTTTTCATAATCACACATACCAAAATTCGGGGTACTTCTCTTATTCCTTGACGATCCAATAAAGGTAGGCCTTTTCCATGGTCAATGGGTAAAGAGCTACAGCGAGAATAATTCAGCGCATAAGTAAAAGCACATGAGGTACAGTTAGGTAAAACACATTTTTCAAAGTATGATGCGTGTTTCCAGATAGTTCAAGGATTTCTGTAGTAGGCTAGCAGAAATTACAAAATAATTATCTTCACGAAATTGGACACCTTCGCGAAAGTGCCCGCTACATGCTTTGGTTGGCAGTGCAGTCTAAAATAAGATCCTTTGCCCTAACGCAAGAGTAAATTATTTCGAAAGGCGTGATGGTTGTGTGTCATTTAAAGATACTGTAGTCGGTAAAATATACAATTTTTAATATTGAACATCAACATGAAGTAATATAACATTTAATTTTGTGAGTCACGAGTAACTAATTAAACAAATTTAAAAGAATTATTTCATAATCCCACTGTTTTGAGAGAACATGATGAAAAAAATATGACGTTAAATTGGTTAAGGTGCTCAATGGTGTATGATGTGGTTTTCGGGAACGGAAGGGGAATTCCTGTATAATATATAGGGCCTACATTAGGCAGGAGGTGATAGATGGCCAGACCCCTTAATATCGAAAGATGCAATAACAAGCCTAAATGTGAACGGTTTTTACCTGGTTAGAACGTCTTTATGCATGGTGAGTAATGCAAACACAATATATAACACCTTTGTATCGTGCATAACGTTGGATTTTTCATTGCATTCAAAATACAACTGGATACATGCTGAAAACACTGGGAATTAATGAACCAATAAAAAAGAACGCCAAAAAAATGTTTGTCCAACTGTGCTTAAATACATGGTAAATACAGCTTGGCAGAAATAATAACCAATTATCTGGTTGATAAAATAAATAAATAAAGATAAATTCTTGTATTTCAGATGTACTGATTTTTTTAATAACGGATGTGAAGCAAATTTATTTAGCTTTATTTAGCTCGGCTTTAGATATCAAACATTTAGAGAAATATTTCAAGTTATCGAATGCAAATTCTCTGGATTGGTTAACAAAAAATAATATCTTCATTCATTATATCATTTCTGCCAAATTAAAGCTGTAGTGTGGTACTATATGTCACCTGGCTGTTGTGTTGCGTAGCTTGGTATGATCACATGTTTCTCACAATTACATAGAAATTTAGAGAGCTCATCTAGAAAGAATTCATATCATGGTGTCAATTCCATTTCTATCTTTTCAAAATATCCAAATATCCACTTTGCTAAACCGAATGCTTCAAGAAAATAATTTTTAAATTTGGAGTGATTATACACTTGCTAATGTCTTGTTTTTTTTTAAATACAAAACTTCAGTTCTAGTTTCGATACAAAATTCCATCAACTTTCACTTTTACTAACGAACCTCTAAATATAAACATTGCTATATCAAAGTTACTTTCATACGGTGTTCGGAGATAATAAAATGAAACAATTATGCTTTATCATTTAAACAACATGGTAAATCTTAAAAAAAAATAAAATAAACATTCACTATTAAGCATTCATAATAATCATAAACGAATACTTTGCTTTGTATCACAAAACTCAAAATGAAATATGTACTGAAATAAGACAGCTCGTGATCTGAACTTAGTAGTATTGGAATATAGTACATTGTAGACGATGCGTAGCGTGGATTAGAAAAAACCAAAATACTAAATAAATGTGTAAATAATTTCAAACGTTACAATAATTTGAACCACTTGGATTCCAATTTACATAGTTATCAGAAATATTAACTCATACAGCGCAAAGTTGGGTTTGATGATTGTCGGCCTGATCTTCCTATAATGTGAGCATGATGCCTTAGCAGACACGATCACGCAGAACACTAGCGAGTGAAATATTCTAAAAGCAGAGAACGAATTCGATTGTATTCAGATACACTTATTAGAGTAATTACCTGTGAAGCTGGCCAAGTACTGTGGAAGTCGGCGTGCCTTATTTTCTTTTGGCTGCACTTGACCAATGCTGCTCGTCTTCCAGTCGTCCATTATAAAACCTGTTGACATAATAAAACTTTTTCAAAAAAGGAAGTTAAACACTTAATTATGTTTTATTATAAAGTATCAAAATAAGAAACGATTAAATTAAACGGGTGGTACTTTTAAAGCCAAAAATTTCAGCAGTACACACGCACATATAAGTACCCAAATCCACACGCACAGAGAGTGAAATAGATGAGTGTAATGTTTTGGGTGGCTCTTATCACCGGAGCCTTAATAAAACTCATGGACAAGCGGAATCATCTGAGCCGATTCCCATGTACGAAAATCCGGGATCTACCGCAACGGGAATCAAACCCGGCTTGCCTTGATGGGAAGCGAGGTAAAATAACGTCTATACAAGCTAACACTGTGTGGAATATGGCATCTGTGTTAAGATGAGTGTTGTGAGATTTGCAGCTTCACTTATTTTGAAATGTGCATTGACAGTATTCATTTCCTGCTAAGGTGGAATATATTTTTACCGTGGGACACCTCCCAGCTTTTAGCAAGATTCCTATGTGAAGATAACGAGTGCTACGTTCAGGTTTGCAGTTCGCCCTGGCCGGGCGAAATTACAAAAATCTGAAACAGTATATTAACGAAAGGCGTGGTAGTAAATACAGGGGCGGGATGATGCCGACATTAGACACGCACTGTGCATCACACTGTGTTCTGTTGTGTACATAGCCGAATTGTTACGTAGTGCTTAATTCAAGCCACAATGAGGTCTCAGCTTCGTATCCGACGAATCTGAAGACGGAAGCTTCACCTTCATCTTCACCCCTGAGGCCTCGTGTAGTATAAAAAAATTGTTTATACATCGGAGTTGTGGAGCGCGCGGTGGTGATTGCGGTGCGTGCGGATGTGATTGCGGAGTGTGTGGAGCTGTTTGCGAAGCATTCTCCGCAATGAGAGGTGGGTCTTGTGAGGAGTCGGGAATGACTCCTCATGCACCTCAACTGACCCCTCGTGCGCCGCCCTTAGCGATGCATGGACCGCACTCGAACCACATGCACTGCACTTAGCATCGCATACACCGCACTTTGCACTTCATTAAGTAACACATGCACCACAATGAGGGAAAATTTAGGAGTAATTTTGAGGTAATATTGCGGTGATTTTGGAGTCACTTGTGGTCATTATGAGGTTACTTAAAGGATCATTTAGTGGTCATTAGGGGTGATTTGCGGAGCAGGAGGGCGCTATTTTCCGAGCATGATGAGTCATTTTCGGAGAATGATGGGTCATTTGCAAAACAGAAAAGGGTCATTTGCAGAGCTGAAGATGTCATTTGCGGAGCCGGAGGGGTCATTTATGGGTTATTTAGGTGGCATTTGGGGGTCGTTTAGGGTTCATTTGGGTGTCATTTAGGGGACATTGAGTTCTATTTTAGGGTCATTTGCAGATCTGGATAGGACAGTCTTGTGAGATGTGAGACTTGAAGTAGTCAGTTGTCTACTTTAGTGTGACCATGAGTTCAAGCTGAGCGAAGGACATCTCTAGAAGAAACTTATTAAGATGCATGCTCTGCAATGAGGTGTCGATCTCGTGAGTGGCCAGTCTTGCGCGCAGTCAGTCTGGCGAGGGGTCAGTCTTCTTCGGAGGGGACAGTCTTGTGTTGGTGGTGATAAAATGTAACTCCTTCACACATTGAAATAATAACTTCCGTATTAACCATAATTTCGATATCAAATATCAGGTTCATAGATATAAGTATATGTGCCACAATTAACAAAACATTGATCTTTAAATCCTTAAAATAACGGTATTTTGTGTTGTTTTTACATACATGGGTATTAATTTTTGGATACAACCTCATCATGCGTTTGTTTTAATATTTATATTTTACTTCCTATTTTGTTATGTATCTGTGTACGTGAGTATTTAGTTGTTATTATAACAACATGTCCTAAGAAATCTTTTATTTTAAAGCATATTCGCAAGCGTTGAAATTGAATAATTATATATTTTTCAGTAATTTTACAAATTTTTATTTGATTTCACTTGGTTAGGTGGAGTCACACTCTAATTGTGATCAAGTCCCACTTATCCAAACGACTTCAAATTTTGCACACAAAGGTAGCAGCGATGGCAATACAATATTTTCGTGCATCTCACACTCTCCTTATCTCACTCTCGTTCTTTATTGCAGAACACTTGGCACTTGTACAGGCGACCATCCTGTTACTTTTCTCACAAATTTAGTTACGATTACAGTGAAATATTTAATGTCTCTTCGTCTTTTTCCCTAAGTCTCTTTCCTTGTCTCACTTTAGATGATGAAATAGATATTATTACTACTTTAACTGTAAATTACTAATTCGCTAACACCTCCGACAGCCGTAGAAGTAAGAACCTGAAATTATAATTACTGATCAACGTCTCACTAATAACGCAATTTGTCTCCAACATCAAAGTTTTAAATTATTATTTCGAAAAAATTTAATCCCATAAACTATGGTTTCCGATCTTTAGAGATCATATTTATCATCATTGCAGCAACATCAATGACCGAATGAATAATCGTCATTAGACATGTCGCGATATTCTCCTTCAGACTGCAAAAAAGTTCTCAAAATAACAATTAATGCACTAAATATCGACTGATTTTCATAACAATTTTACAGAAGCTTTACAGGCTACGTGAAAACTCTTCGTATTAAACACCTATGGCACACAAGTACAGTAATGTGATTACAAAGGCGATAGAGAAAATAATTTATTTTCCGTTCGTACAATGACTGGCAAAAATATGGAACTAAAAATATTGTAGTAGTGTAATATTTGTTTGTTTTTTTTCTCAGCTGTTTACTGTATCGCTACTTGCAATGGCTATTGGAAATATTGGTTGAAGAAACTCTAATTCCGTTATTTTTAGCATTGAAGCCATTTATTCCTTGGGGCGAAAGTATGAATTTCTTGATTTATTTCGTGATAACATTTTGATATGTACATTTTGCATGAATATGTGATAAAATTATAAACATGTCTGTAATTGTAATAATCTAAACCATACTTATATTCAGACGCGCTAGACTAACTGTGCAAAATTATTACAACATTACGACATATTATTCCTAATAATATTTGTGTCCCTGTTTCATAGTTTGTCTATGTTATTTTTTAAGACCGATTCCTTATTTGAAAGATATGACTTTCGGAATGAAATCTCTACCATAATTAATATGATTGCTATATTCAAGAAGCATTTTAACAAAACAAATTTCTCGATTCCAGAAATTTGACAAATATGTCACACAATGAATTATGCGTCCCCAATTGTACCATCTTTGTGAAAAATAAAACGTCAAGAAAGTCAATAATTGTATCGTTTTATTTCTTTACGGTGCATACTTTCGCTCCTTGAACAACATTTCGCTTTATTGAAATGTGTTGAATTATAATATTTGTAATAATATGCTGGCCCTTAGTACGTTATTTTCAAAGTAGGATTTTTTTTCGATATGAAAGAATAAATTAATGAATTATCGTTGGATTAGAAATTCTGTAACATGAATCGTTTAGTGAAACAATACGAGGCAGCGAGACACTTGGATCGTCTAGGAGCGACACAGACAGTTATGAGCGAAATATATGGCAGAAAACCAAATAGAAAAAATATTTGGCATCTCGACGAAGTCACCAAAAAAATAGACGAGCACTACCGATTATCAATACAAAGAATTAGAAATACTTACTTGCAGAAGTGGTCAGTAAATTTGTGCTGAGAAAGTCTTCTCTAGAAGCAATATTATCCACTAATAAAACTTCCTCTGTGCCAGCTCTAATCAGCGAAAATTATACTTTTATGACGTTTATTGGAACTTTGTTTGAAATTGGAATAATTAACTAAAAAAATTTCCAACGGTAGGTTTTTATAACTTTTAGAATTGGTTCAGTTATTAGTCTTTGATTTGCAGTCTAGTAAACAAAATCTATCCAGGAAAATTTTGTTATGGAATTGTTTTACATTCATAGAATTTTTATAGCGCCATACTCTAGTATTCGACAGTCAGAAATAGTAGAAATTTGTCGGAAATTCTTGAATCACCAGAATATTTTAAATCTCTATAATGCTAAAAATTATTTTAAGCTATTCAAGTTTATTAAGAAATAAACGTTATTATACCTCCTAGTAAACACCCACCGACGCTTTACAGGTTTTTATCTATAACATTTTTGTGCTATCTATACGACATAAAAACCAGATACGGTGGAGTTCTTTTCCGCTTTAATTTATTGACCACAAGTGTATGGTTAACTGTAAATAAAATCTTCGGTAAATCACAGAAACAGAATATATTGGTTCATATTCATGCACAGAATATATAATTTTAGATATTCTCTCTTTGGAAAGCAATGCAAGCCCCACAATATATAATTTAAAACTAAAGGTTATATTAATGAGCTTAAGCAAAACTGTGAACTGAGAACTAAGCAAATTTGGCTATATGATATTCATGGTAAAATGAGCACTTTTGAAAACCGTGCTTAAGCTCTATTTGCTTGTACGTTCTTACGCCTTATGCAAAATTAACATTGTCATGGGCATCCTAACTTTATTCATGCGTCGGTCAAATGAAACTGGGAAATTATTAGGAATGTTAATATTCTACAAATCTGGTAATGGTTATTCTTCGATTAAATAAAAAAAACCATTAAGTGAAAACAATTATAAAAGTTATTAGAAATTTTTACCTAACACTTTTTATTCGACGTTAATATACGGAACTACTTCACATACATCGTTACCAACATTACTGGGTGCATGTCACTCAGCGCGCCTGTTAAAATATATGCAGGTAGGAGCAGTGACTATTTCTAATGTTGACTTCAAAAGTGTTCACTTTATTGTGAACAGCTTGTAATAATTTTCAGACGTTGCATTTTTTCTTTGTGTAATAAACTTACGCGAGGTCATGTTGGCATTATAAAAATACGTCAGTAAAGATCATAATCTGAATGTATAATTGTTTTTAATGAAATTCGGAACTGTGCCACGCAGTAGACATATAAAATTAAAGAACGTTTATTAAACAAATTAATTAGTTGTCCGTTATTATTATGGAAGTAATGGTAACACAAGTTGGCAGGTTAATTTCATGTTGGTGAGTTCTTCCATTTACTGAAGTCAGCGGGTGGAAACATATATATACTTACAAAAACTTACGAAACTTTTTTTAACATCATTACTAATTTAGCGTTTATGTATATAGTGCGTTGTTGACTACAAAACTTATGTTATCTTCATTGTAAAAGGAATATTTAATATTTGGGGTCATATAAGATCTAATTTTTCACATAGGCCTATTCATTTGAAGGAGTGACTACATTATCCACGTTAGCATATGTGCAGTTTGCTCCCAATCCAAGTTGTTTAAAATAATATGTATAATTTGGATAGTTATTCTACTACTATTTAGAACTTAATCCTACCTATCAAAGACTAATTCTGCGAGATTCATTCTTACAAAGCACAGATATAGCACAGTATGTCAAAGATTCTTTCTCATCAGAGTTTCTAATTACATGTGACTGTTCCGTGCTACTTGTCAGTAAAAAAAAAACTATAACTAAAATAGTTAATTCATAGTTGTTTATCTGAGACAAATATGGGAATATGAATGGAATGTTATGTTTGTAATATTAATAGTTATAATCCTTTAGTGATGCAAATATTTTGTGTATAGGCCGTTCATGTTCACGGTAGTGTGACCACTTTCGATGCCCTACTTACTTCTCCTTTCTGCTGTTTTTTATGATCTAAAAATATTTTTAAATAAATATTGATACGTTCGCAATAAACCCAGTGCATATTACACCGCACTCGGAAGTTAACGTCTAAGGCTAAAATAAAAAATATATATTGACTATTATTAAAAAATGAGAGAACTTTCGAAATTGCTCACTTTACCGTGAACAGCCTATAGTTACCGTCACACAAATTTAATATATTTCTTATCACTCTATCCGAAAACTCTATTTGTTAAATTGTTTTTCAGTAATATAATATATATATTTTTTTAGTTTTTTTAAATTTACATC
Source organism: Dryococelus australis (assembly GCA_029891345.1). NCBI lineage: Eukaryota > Metazoa > Arthropoda > Insecta > Phasmatodea > Phasmatidae > Dryococelus > Dryococelus australis. The sequence goes on along the minus strand of CM056998.1, from coordinate 98,786,237 downwards.
CACGGTTCGTCTGCTATAAAATGATCTAGGTTTATTCATGGGCAAAGAATGAGAAATTATGACTATATAAATTGCCATTAATACAACACGAATTATGTCCCTTAAAATTGCCTTATTATTTCTGGCCACTCCAGAAAAATCTCATATATAACGACAGTTTATGATTGATTTGAAATAAATGTTCCCCAAATGACACTTAACAATTTTCATATTCTCAGAGATTCATAAAGAATTGTTTCTGAAGATCCCACGTAAAAAAATTATTTACTAGATCTTTAAAAAAAAATATATTTGTGCAGCTCTGCACTTTGAAACTGCAATATAAACTATTTGCTATACATCGTTTCTGTTTATTCATTAAAAAAAGTTTAATATATTTAGCTCTTGTATTCTCAGACATACGGTTGATCGTAAATTTTCGTCTCTTACGCTATTTTACCATTTTCCCCTCCATTCACTCGTTAACGATAATTTACAATGTAACAATTATTTTATTTCAGTTTTTATTCGCTATTAGTCATGAAGCACGCTCGTATAAAATACTACAAGTTTACATCACGAATAAAAACATCATCGTTCACTGATATGTTCGGCGTTAAATTATCTATAGTATTTTAACGCTGGTAACGGTGATACGAAGTGAAATGTCCAAACAAAATACCTAAGTGAAATAATTATCGACTGATGTATTTTCGTATATTGCGTTACAAAAATCGAATGCATTTAGCAATTTTACCAACAGTTACACAATTTTCATTGACGAACATCTGGAGAATGATTAATATAACACACTAGTAAATAATATGGATTATAAGACTTATATTAATATATAATGGCTTAATTTTTTAAAATAATAAAGCTTTAGGAATTCAATATAAACGAAATCGTATGGAAATCAAATCCTTAGTAATTGCTATTGTAAAATAATTTAATAATGTTTTCTTATAAATTCGCCTGTAAGAATAATTCTTGAAAACCTGAATAGGAAAACGTTTTTAAAATGCTGGTTCTTAAAAAAATTGTAAATAATTGAACAAATATTTGACTTTAAACATTGACGAATGTAAATAAATATTTAAATAAAATTTTTGCGAATTATGTTTATTATCACATCTCAAAGGCAGAATAGAAAAGCGTATGCTGTTCAAATACATACTGCGCTATCACTCCTCTTGGATCTGTAGTAAATGAAGAAATATTCAAATACAGTGCCGTCACTAGAATTTCATGCACGCACACGAATATGTATTTTTGTAGTTTCAACAGAGTTATTTTTACCTAATTTTATTTCTTCTACAGCCAATGGCGCAGTTTTGACTGAACGAAAAACATTGCCGTGGCCGGGCCCAGGTGCAATGTTTAAATGGAAGCAGGAGGAACACGTGACGTTTACTGAGGAAGAGACTTAGAACCTTGTCGTGACAGACCTTGGCACGTCGCCGGCGAGCCAAATTAGAGTACCCCCGGTAACGAACTCTGACGACAGAGCAATAGGATTCTTTAGCGCCAACTCTCAACATGTTTGGTGTTATCACTTGGCACGAGCCTGAAATCGACAACACTTTTATTGCTTGCGCATTTGAAGTTTGCGTTTTTTCACCTAAGCTCCGGTTTCACTCCAATTCGTTACCCAAAAATACTTACAGAAAGGTGTGTGATTAAGAAATTAATTTTAATGCTCTACCCCACTTTCCTGTTCCCTCAAATATTTGGAAGTGGTATTATATGAAAAAATCACCATATCGTAAACTGTAAAGTAGTTTGGTGGTTTGAATTTTGAATCAGTTATTGGTTAGCTTAGAATCATCTACTTGTTTGTTTCTAAATAACAGCTGAATTTATTGAACTAAATATACTACATACTGTGGAATCCAAATTTCCAATTTTTTTGTGCAAACGAATGGAATTTCAAAAAGTGTACGTTTACAAATTATAATATTTTAGTGGGACCTTTTTTATACACATATTAGTGTTGACCTCAAGCAATGATGACTAAACATATACCAACATTAATAAAATGTCTGTCTGAGAACGGTGGTGGATTTAAAACGGTATCTTAAAAACTGGTTTATTTCTGCCAAGGTTGTATAAATGAAATTTTTTTTATTGTAACTACCAAAATCGTACCAAAAATTGTGAATGTGTTATACAATTATAACAAATGAAAGATATGATATAGTCCATTCACAGTTACTTCAGCCTTTTCTGAAACCCTGCTAAAATTCAACTTCCAGTATATTCCTCCGCCTCGTGCAAACTAAGCTTAACTAATCGTGGAGAAAAATTTCACCTGGGGGACAACGCACCACATTCGTGCGTACACAGTGTAACTGTATTCTGTGTAAGGACCATTTCTCACTAGGTGCTACCAACATACCTATTTTAACACTGATTTTTATTCAGAACATTTATAAATGAAGCATTAAAATTTATAGATAAAATTTGAATAACACTTCAATTTAACAGAAAAAAAAAGTATTTTTATGAACACAAGTATAAAACGCTTGTGACACAGGGCGTATTTAGGAAATAACAAAACACGTCATACATGGGGAGATTTTTCAAAGGTTTGATTCAAAATGACCGAAGAAACCCGTTACAGACTCTGCGTGTCTGTCTCATTGTTAGCCTACTTACCCAAGGAATGAAAGGGTTATGAAATAACATTCCTGTCGGTGTGTGTCTGTGTATGTGGTTATATGTGTGTTTCTGTGTGTCTGTGCGTGTATGTGTCCCACTCTTTCAATTTTTCGAACGCGTGAACAGAATTTTACCAAACTCGTTCCGAACATAGTGATAAACAAGCGACACCTGACCTTTATAGTTTCCGACCACGCCAGGCGCTTACTTTCTAAATGGCAGTCATTTTCCAAATAACCATGATATGTCAAATCTCGGAAACCATTCAACCGATTTACAGAACCTTTTGTATGTTGACAACGAAATGTAGAAGCATCGAATTATGAAACAGATATTGTTATTGGTCCACGATTTCAAAAATTGCAGCCATATAGTTATTTTAGTTTTGTATGCTTTATATTCGAAACCATGAATTAATTAGAACAAAACTGTGTACGCTATCAGTATATCTTGCAACCACTAAATGTGTCGACACAATTTCTTTTGTACACCATTTTGCAAAATAGCTCACATGACAAATTAAAAAAAAAAATAATCACAGATAAATTCAGAATTAAGGTAAGCCATGAAAACTTATATCCTTTGAGTGGGTCGGACATTTATTTTAAAATTGGCGCAATATTAATATTTTAGCTCAGTATGTAATACATACGAAAATACGAAACTAAATTGAACTTAACTTTTTATGCTGGCAGAATGTATTATATCCATTAATATTGTCTATACAGAGCGTCAATTCTCCGCCATTTTGTAAGATAGCACCGTAAGAAAAAGTTGTGTCATATCCCCGGAAAAATCAACCGATATATTCCAAATTTGGCGATGTAATTTTACTGTGGTAGGTCTTATATACCTATATGTTTTAAGTGTACAAGACCCTCATTTTCAGAATGTCGGCTATAAAAACATTTTTTCTTAGAGTGTTATGTCTACAAAACTATGTAACCGATTTTAACTTAGATGTGTGTACCGCATAAATGACAATAATCGAATGTGCTAATACACAACCTTTATTTCCTCCACTCTGTTGCGAGAACAATGCAGCCTGTAGAGAGGTGCCTGGGCCGAAGTGGCATGCGTGTTTTGAGAAACTGGAGTAAACAGAGCCGCCGCACCGAGAAACGAGGACGACGACGCCTATACAAGCACGCACGAGCCATGCCATGCTGCGGGAGCCCGTGCCAGGCGGGCAGAATGCATCAGCGCCTAGCGAGAGCCCTCGATCGCTTACCGTCTACACGTCTGCATTAAGAATACAGTGGTAAGTGTTGAGTTCGTCGAGTGTGTGATTTGAGGATTATTAGCAACTTGATTGCAAACATTTCATCAATTTCAATCCTTCAGAAATATTGCTGAGAAAGTTTTATTGGTATGGAATTACTGATTGCCTTCCAAGAGATCTATTTAAAGTCAATTAATGGCTGCTGTCGAAAGTGAGCACTTATGAAATCAACCTTAGAAAAACGCCACTACCCCTGCCTGCATATAGTTTAAACGTTTGCACTGAGTGGCATGAGCTATGTAAAGTTGGTAACGATTTATGGAAAGTAGTTCCATATCTTAACGTCAAATAAAAAGTGTTAGTTAACCATTTATGATGCCTAAATATATTTCTATCGCTTTCTGTTTTTTTAATGCGTGTAAGTGTAGAAATTAGCAGATTTATAAAATACTTATACTTCTCTAATAATTTTATAGTTTCGCTTGATCGATGCTTGAATAAAGTGATGAGGGCCATGGCAATATTAATTTTACATAAGGCACAAGAATACGCAACGTGCACACCAGTAGATCTTAAGCAGGGCTTTCAAAAATACTAACTTGACTCTGAGCAGCCTATAATATGAATTAAGAGTGGCCTCAGCCTCGTTGAGTCTTATTACTCTTTCTGACTAGCCCTTCCACGCAATGTTTTACCTTTAACTTGCGCTCTCTTAGGTCACATGAATTAAGACAGTAATAACGTGTAAGGAGGTATTAAACCATATCTCAAGGAACAGTTAACCAATTCCTACCAATATTTCACGGAAGTAGAGCTACAATGTGGTATGTAAACTGATATGTTTTAGGTGCGGCAATCATTTTTAAGGGTGTTTTATAAATATAATTTAGATTATTCTGTTATATCTATGAAACCATTCCACAGAATGCAACTAAAATACGTTCGCTAAAAGTATTTATTAGAAGCATCAATTATGCTTACAGATATTCTCTCAAACTGGAGCCATGTGAGTAAATCGAACGTTTTGCCATATTTCCAGAACAATTCAACTAATTTCCATGAAATATTTGAGGAAATTATTAGTCCTGCAGACGGCCAAGCTAGATGATTTAAATGGGGCCAGACATTGATTTAAAAAAGGCGTCATATATATATATATATAAAGTGTGGCATATCTAACACATTTTAACCAAATTATACCTAAATTTTTGTGCTTGACGGTATCTAACATAAATATCGTTTCAGACCCTCTTTTTTGCGCAATATTAAAATCATAGCACTGAGTGAGATAATAATGTTTTCATGCTTTATCTCAAGGACAAATGAACCGAATCTCACAACATGTTTCTCTGCACTCTAAATCTGAATCAGTAAGAATTTCACTATTTCAATCAGTGAAACGTATCTGACTGATAGAACAGTCACTTTAGTAAATTTAACCAGTGAAAAAAATGTCATATTTCCTTCACTGATTGATTTAGTGACATTTCCCACTGTTTCGTCTGTCATTTTTTTTCCACTGTTTTCTCAATGGTATGTTTTTTGATTGATGGACCAGTGAAACGTCTGAGCAACTTGCTCCGTCTGTAATTATTTTTCACTGATCTATCAGTGAAATTGCGCGTAAAAATGGCAGGCGAACATCGTTTAAAAATGACCGTTAAACAACGTGTATCAAGTGAATTAACAAAGGAAAAGCTAATAAAACTAATACAAAATACTTTCTAAAATGTGTTTAGCCTTTCAAAAAGTCATTTTACGAGGTAATATGAACACACAGCTTTTCATTCCGTTTTTACGTCTTTCACTTCGATTCCATTAAATCATTATAGCGTTCTGGTTTAAGCTGTATTTAATTATTGAAGAGAGTGCACTCATATATACTATTCTTTTTAACATTCCTAACGGCACCAATCAAAACAAACACGAAAAGTATGAGCATACAATTTCACACTACTTGACTTAGCAGCGTAAGTATAGCAGATATTATTGCCTCTCCAATTTCAACTTGGCGTGCTAACTGCCCTACCTCCATAGCTCAGGGGAAGGTTGGCCGACTTGTAGTCGGAGGGTCGCGGGTTTGCACCCCCGGTGCCTCCGACGCGGCAGATTTTCAGTTCGCTTGTCGCACTGGGAATTTGTCAAAAAGTTGGTCTCACTTGAGCTCGACAAATAAAACTACACCAACGATGACTACAGAGGAAAAAAAAAGTAGCTCGGATGGCAAGGCAACGGCTTAAAGTTAAAAGGCGCGCGAGTTCAAATCCGGCCTCGTGCAACAGTTTTAGCAATATTTTATTCACCACAGCAGTCGACCGTCACTTATTCAATCAGTGAAATTTTTCACGTCACTAATTCAATCCGTGGAATTTTTTTCACTGAAACAATGAGTAGTTTTCCACTGATTCTAAGTGTAGCCATTTTGACTGATTAGAGTAGTAGAATTTCACTGCGAATAAGTTGTTTCCCAATCACTCGAATTCAGTGTGTGAAGTAGCGCTACAGAAGGCCATGTAAGTTTACGTGTTTTAAGAGGCTCAGGTACTTATTTTCAAAATACTCGCCGTGCAAATATTTAAGTTTAGTGAACCCTACCATTATATCTGAAGTTGATGATCGAAATCCTACCCTCGTGATGTATTTCACTGTACGCTGGCTTAATTTTACGGGGTTTTCTTGGTTTGAATCCTGGGTAAAGCATGTGTGGATTTGTAATTGTCTCGTTACTTTTGTATATGTTTCTGACTTTATTTGTAACGATATTGCTGTCAGACACTAACACCCACATTCAATTTAAGCTTTTATGAACTTCATTAAAATTTACTTACACCCATATAGAGGAATTAAAGGCTTACTAATTATACAAATAACATCTTGTTTTGTCTTGTAATCCATTTCAATGTGGAATATTTCATACACTTGATTATCGCTTTAGTGTGTTCTTGAATTATTTGACAGAAAAAAAACCAAGATTTTTTAAATCTGCATGGATCATTAACACAATAAAACTTTGCTTATTACTGCAGTGGGCAGGTTTCTTATGGTATCAAGTGTTTTATACTTATAAGCATTGGTATCATCTGCTACAAATCTTGGACTAGTCGTTCGTAGAATATTCCAATTTTTAATTAACTGTAACGCTAATGCTTGAAACCAATAGTTCACATTTATTTTACAGAGACCATTTGATCTCTGAAAATGCGAAAGTTCGCGTACTCTGTCGGAGTTATTTATTTCGTTCCTGTAAGATAATAATTTCTCTATTTTATCCACAAACAGCAGGAATTTTTGTTATTATTCTAGCACCCGATCTTGGAAAAGAAATTTAATTAAATTAATAATTCTTGAAATGACCCTATATTTGACATCTTTGGTAAAATATCAATTTCATAACAGTCTTCTATGCACCCTAAACCCAGCACTCGAAGGAATTCTTATAAATGTGTCTACGTCTTAGGAAAACTGACGTCATAAATTTCTTCACAAATTGTCTTCCAGTAAATTTTTTTTATTAAATTATCTGAATTGATTATTTAATGTCCTTTGCTGAAATATTTTCAATCTAATGAGATACGTGCATTTTCCTTGCGTATGTTGCTTACAGATTCTGTGTATGTTATTCCTTCCTTCTAGTTTATCACCGGTTATCCTAGTATATAAAAACTCTCTTATGAATAGTGCCGAATGGAAGCTAACTAAACTCGCTATAATAAATTTACATCCAGCAATAGTAGTATATTTCACTCTTGATATATTTTGTAAAGAATTTTGTACGTATGTACTTTAGTTAAAGAAAATAAAATTTCTAATATTTTTTAAAGTCAAAGTATTATAGTTTACTATAGTCTCAAATGCACCATAACAACAGTAAGAACAGCTCAAATTTCAAGGTATTTGTCCACAATTGTGTTTAGAAAATGCTTATCGTTAGATATTTGAGATAATACCAAATTATTTGAGCAACAAAATAGTTAAAAATTATAAAATAATCAGTACTACTTAACGCAACAAGTTTGTTAAAATACGGCCATGGTATACTATCACTGCCATGTGATGCAAGGTGACTACAAAGTTATACAAGATATTAGAGACGTTCTTGTCAAAAAGGAGACTTACAAGCTGCTAATATGACTATAATTTGAAAGATGCAAGGTCCAAGATAGTATTTTATAAGGATGGCGAATCTGAAGCACTTTGTGATAAGCAATCGTTACATAGCTACTTCAACATACAACATAGGACTTGCATCTCCGGTCATGTACCGGACAGTTGTATAGTTGTAGCTGATATTGGTTTATTAAAACCAACTGTAAGTTTCAGATTAGTTCGATCTTTTACAATAACGGTTTTTCTGTAAGAACAATCAATAACATACAAAGGTCTTCTCCCAATAAATGACCCAGAGCTGAAGCGCAGTTCATTATTATGATAAGGGGTATCAAGTTTAGTCTTTGAGTTTCTAAAATTAGTGTAAGCAATATACATCTTATCGAAAATTTTATCATCAATGTTTAAATTCCAATTCTCTTTGGGAAACACTTAATTCCATCCATTCTTAATAGAAATATTTTTGACAAAACAAGAGTCAAACATTGAACCGTGTGTGGATTGCCCAGGATCTTCTTTTCTGTTTTGCTGAAAACCAAAAATGACGAAGTCTGGCATCGAATTGGATTGAATTGAACTGATCTTTTATATCAAACTGAAATGAGTTTGCGTTAGTAGGTACTGGTTTTTCAAGACATTGCGAATAATTAAAACCAATTGGAATTTTGGGGTGTTTGTATAATTTTGCTTCAATTTCGTCTCCATAAATAGGATCATATTCAACACTTGGCCACAGAATTTCCATTTTCTCAATAACATTTTTACTATCATCTGGTATATTATCTTCATCATCAGATCCATCTGCTTTCTTTGGGGGTCTTCTGTAAAAAGAAACATCATCATTAGAATTTCGAATGAATGTGATCTTGTACCCACCTTTCCAGAATATTTCATTGCAATATCTCATAAACCCAAACAAATATCTTAATGAATAGGTAATTTCATTAAGCTTTTCTTTCCTATCATATTTACCTAGTTCTATCCCCGATATTTGGAAGTATGATTATTCTGATTCCGAACCTAGCAATGTATGCATCGTTGTTGAAGTGATGGCAGGGTTGTTAATACATTCGATTATACAACCATGTTTAGAGATCTCCATGCATGAAAACTGGAATGGGAAGAAATTCCCACAAAGAGCAATAGTTGAAGTTTTTCATGCTCTGCATTTGTATCTCTTTTAGTAAGCTTATACTGTTGGTATACATAAGCTTCATTCGGATGTGAAAATACATCGCCATTAGGGATATCAAAGTCAATGCACTTGTTTTATTCATTCATCTTATTTTTTGTTTGGTCGTTTGGCGAAACGACTGACGCTCACAACTTTAAATTATTTGTAGATCCATTTATTATAAAGAAAAAAAATTTCTTAAACAACTAAATTTTTCTTATCAACCCAAGAATTATGACTACTATCAAAACCTAACCATTTAATTAGCAGCATATTTCCTTTTCTTTGCAAAACTTTTTCCACTAAGTAGTCTATATCATATTTGGTCTTAAGCAGCTCTGGCTAATAAAAAATACCTTTAATAAGTTCATTTTTTAAATCTTTTATTCTGTATGTCATGTGGTTTGTGCGCAATACTTCACACACCTCAAATACTTCAGTGGACTAATTTGGTGTATACCCTTTTTAAAACAAATTTTTACTTTTACTTATACGAACTTTATCTCCTATTGCAAACTTTGGTTTAGCCAATTTTATTTCTCCTCCATACATGTTGATAAGAATATAACTTTCATTCTTTGCATTTACATTGGTGGATTTCTTTTCTGATTGTATTGTGAACAGTGTTATTGTATTCACTTATTAATGTAGGTAATATAACCACTAATTTATAGTTTCCCTGCATAGTAAATATCTTCCACATTTTCTCCTTCAATGTTCTATTAAATCTTTCTACAATGCTAGCTTTCTTTTCACTGTATGTTGAATAGTGTGTTATATCGTTATTGGCTATTAATGCCTTAAATGATTTATTGTAAAATTATTTTCCTTCATCTGTTTGTAAATGCATGGGTTTGCGATCAATCAAAATAGTTTTAAATGCTAACGTAACATTTTAACCAGTTTTATCTTTGATTGGTATTCTCCATGCATATTTGAAAAAAAAATCTATCACGATTAACATATATTTAAGCCTTTTGTAAATTATGTGTATACCTTTTAAAGATCAAGAATTCATCTCAACTAAATCAGCTTGCCAAAGATCATCGATACCAAAACATAGAACAGTTCTTCTGGGAAAGCTTTTTCACATTGGTTTATGAATTTCATATACAATATCTTTTTCATACCCCTACCAGTGAATATCGAGTTATTGGTAATGCAGCATCTACAAACACATTTAATCCTTACTTTGTTATTATTTGTAAGTTTATATGAACTTAGTGTATTTTTCATACATTTCAGACAGTATGCATTAAAGTTACCATTGTTCATTTTATTTATTTATATAATAAATGAATCAACAAAAAATTGTAAACAATATAGAGAATAATATAGAGAGAAGAAGACAGCTAATTGAAAAGTTTAAAACTTTTAGAAAATTTCGCCGAGATGAATATAATGAAAATGAAAAACTCAAACAACAATTGATAGATGCGACAGAAGATTTGGGACAAAAAATTGGACATGTAACAAATGAGAATAAGAACTTAATAAAAGATCTTGTTCCATTTGCTGTTAAGAATTTAGACTACCTACAGACACCAACAGAAACATCTTTTTAAAGAAAACTGTGTTGTAAAACAGGCATCAATGAACGCTATGACGATGGCATTAAATGAATGGCGATGATGATGAACGCTATGACGATGGTGTTAAATGCATTGGCGATGACGAAGAATGCTATGACGATGGCGTTAAATGCATTGGCGATGACGATGGCGTTAAACGCATTGACGATGACGTTAAACGCTATGACGATGAACGCTATGACGAAGCGTTGGGGCGTTTGAAAACTAATATGTCACAGTTAACTAACTACAAAACAACATTTATGGATAAGAAAGTGGTCAATTTCTTAATTGACTGTAAAGGCGATGTTTTTGGACTAAAGGCTGATAAAGGTAGATTGTATATTGGTGATAGCGAAGTAACATTCAACAATGACAAATTTACTGTGAAAGTCCGAACATACACTGGAACTGATGGTTTGATGAAATTACTAACTAGTAAGAAAGTAACAGAAAGTGACTACACTGCAACCAACTACGAACACTATAGTCGTATCCTAGCAGATACAAATGCAGTTCTTCAAAACAATGATCCACATTTGGGAACGCCAAAATCGAGTAAAGGGAATAAATGGAAAATTATTGTTAAAACTATTTACGATTCGATCAAAAAGAAAAGTCCCTCGCCTAAAAAAGGCAAAGGTATAAAGAAATATACAGACTATCCGAAAGAATACATATGGATGGATGATGTTAGGATACTTATTGATCGACTTCTCGTTATTTATGGCAAAGAGAAAGCTGGAAATGATAACTATTACAATGAAAATGTTGGAATAATGAATATGCTCAACAGCAAGTTTAGTGACTTTGTTGTGAATAATCCAACAGGTATACCATATCTGATAAGAATGTTAACACAACACCGCATACGTTTTGGGAGTCGGAGCATCACGGAAAAGGGTTACTCAATGATATAATAAATTCACTACCTTTTGAGTTACATGCACCCGGTTATAAATACATAGGTCCCGGCACTAGACTAAAAGAGAGAATTGAGCATGGTGATAAACCCATTAATCCACTGGATGCGACTGAAATGAAACATAACATAGCTTATCATCATCATTAAGATCTAGCTGAAAGACACTTAGCTGACTTAGAACTAGAAGAGAAAGCGTTCAAAAGATTGTTAAGTTCAGATGCTGATCTCAATGAGAGATTGTGGGATAGTGTTACTGGATCTGAGATGCATATTAAATGTAAACTTGGCTGGGGAATTAAAATAAAATGAATAAAATATTTCTTATAATAAATGAAAGTAAAAAACATTGTATTTCAAGTTCCTAACGAGGAGTTGAAGGGTTTGAATATTGATTCTATCCTAACGAAAGACCAACTGGAACGAAGAAACAAGAAATTAAAGGAGGATAAAGGGATGACTATCACAATTTCAGTTCCACAACTTAAGCAAATGTCCAATGAAATGAAAACTGGAAATTGTCTAACAGTTCACATGGGTGGATTTTTACCCTTAATTTTCGCAGCATTGGGAGCTCTAGGAGCGTTAGCTGTGGTGCATCATCTATCGCTACATCAGTAATTAATGCTACGAAGAAAAACCAAGTATTGGAAGAACAACGCACACATAATTTAGCTGTGGAGGAATACGGCAAGGGATTGAAGAATGTTGAGTGAAAAAAAAAAAAAAAAAAAAAAAAAAAAATCACACACACACACACACTCAGTAACTTTGATATTGATAAAATGGTAAAAAAATTAAACATAAAAAATTTTCGAGGTGTATTTATGATCGATGAGCTACTTAACACGCCACTCGATACTGAATGTGGGATTGTTAATCTAGTTGTTTAAACAAACTCTGGCACATACTGGGTATGCTATTGGAAAAAAGCAAACAATAGATATTATTTTGATTCATTTGGTGGAAATCCATCCCGGCAATTAATAGCATATCTCGGAAGTAATGTTTTTTGTAGCGATAATAGAATTCAAAATTTCAATTAATTAACTTGTGGTCATTTGTGTGTAATTGTGCTAAATCACTTTCCACATAATTTTAAATTTCCACAAACTATTTCACTGTTAATAAACAATGGATATATGTGGAAAGGCATTAATGAGCTCTTGGATTGAAGATAAAATTTAAGAACACACGGACAATGATACAACTACTGAGAAGATCAATCCTTATGATTTTGTTTCTTACACATAGTTCAACCAACGACTTTATAGCTACAATGACAAGAAATAAAAGATCATTGGATAAAGTCTATCTTACTTACTTGGAAGTAGATAATAATACAGATTTTGAACAAAAAAACTAAGACATGTGGGAGATCCCATTCCACCGATGGATGCATGGATGCAGTCAATTTAGAGTACTATCAGAAAAACAGAATTAACATTATTCGTGTAGTTGGAAAATACAATTCAAAAGAAAAAGTATTTTACTTTGATAATCGAATAGAATATTTTTTTTTAATGAGAGATGGAGCTATAGCTGAAATAATAATAAATCCATAAAATATAAAAGTGTTATCAACTTATACCATCAACGGAAAAATAAAACATGTATAGTTCTTTTGAAGTATACCCTGATGATATGATATATTTTAAAATATCAAAAGCCTACAATGTACCGGAAGGTACTATTGTGTTTATTGAAATAGTTATGGTATATGAATACATTAAAAAGATCAAATTATGTTAGTTTTTAATGGAAACACTTCCATTAAAAACAAAACTTACTTATAATCTAAGAATTTAAATAGTCTTTAATTTTATTATGGTACTTGTCGTATTTAACTTACGAGTCATATCTATTGTAACAAAACCATAATCATTATTGCAACATTTTGAACAAGTCTCCCTAAATTTCTCAAACGACATATCACCACCAACAAAATCACTATGGATATGTTTAAGATTGGTATCGTCTTGTCTGAATATGCAAAGAAAATTGGCATTGTCTCTTGTAAGCTGCTTAGGTACTTTTGAGTATGTCTGGGCTAAATAGAAACAATCAATATCTTTGTGTCTACCGCGAGTAAAGTAATCCATTGCCATATTTTGATTTTCAAGTATGATATCATCGAAAACATCTACAGACTCTTTATGACATTCATTTGCATCAACCATTTCTTCATTTGATGGAAAGAAGTACGCTATCGGTTCATTAAATAATTTTGATGCTACATCTATATCTTTCTTTAAATTGATATATTTTGGTTGGTCCAGACTTTTTGAACACACACAGAGAGTACTAAAGTCCAACCATCCCTGAGCATATATAAAATTATCTATCATAAGTGTAGTTTTTCCACAGTTACTAGGACCCACTATCAAACATCTTATATTATTAGGCAATAGTTCTCCATGATGTTTTGTCGATACAGTCTTGTCTGGTATTGTTATTTTAATATCCGAGTCTACATGTTTCATGTTTTTCCTGCTCATTTATTAATATATGTTTTAAATAATATAGTAAATGAGTAAAGTATTCAAACTAACAGATAAAAAATCAGTGTTGAAGAAAAGACTACATTACCCTATAAAGATACAGGGGCACTCATTGGCTTTAGTTCAGTTCTATACTCCTTATCTAACGCATAACATTATCTCTGGGAAAAAAAAAGCTATATTTTGTGGGTCAGAATGATATGGAATCAGCAATTGATATTCCAGTTAGCCAATATAGCTCAAAAGATCTTGAAAAAACTATAAAAGCAATTTTTTTCATTTAGTGTAAATTCAATGGATGGTAAATAAAATGATATATATTTCGAGCTGAATAAAACAACAAACAGAGTGAAAGTAAAATGTACGCTTAAATTACAGTTTGAAAAAAGGGGTTCAATAGGAAAATGGTTGGGTTTCGTAGAAACAAAACTCTGAAAGCAAATGTGGATCATTATGGCCATAAAATTACAAAATTTGTTCCATTAGAAACAATAAATATACAATGTAATATAGTAAATGGTATGATATTTAAACATGATGAATATAATCATAGAGAAACTAATATAATTACCACTTTTAAATCAAGAACAACATTTGGATTTGGCGACACGATCTATTACGAACCATCTTATCCATTACTTGTCCAGTGCAAACGAATTATGTTAATGAAATAATAGTTGAAATTAGGGATAAAAGAGGTAAGTTAATTAACTTTGATTTGTCCGAAAGAACAGTGGTATTGGAGATGAGACTATAGATATTTTTTTGGGTTGGAAGTTGTCTATTCTATATATAATAACTTTAATAGTTTTTAAACTATTAAAGTTTCATGTGATAAAGATGAATTATATTTATATAGAAAGTGCAATGAAATATTTAGAAAAGAATTCAATGTTTCGGCTACTTTAATGTGTTGAATTTGTAGATGTGTATCTAAATATTTAACAAGACTATGTTGTAGCACATTGCCGAAGTCAGAGCGATAATTGTGTTTTAATGATTGGATTACCATTAAAACTTTATAGAGATATGGACTCAAATAAAAATAAACTGATGTCTAATTATACGACGACGATAATTTACTCCTTATAAAACCGAATAGAATGGATTTGTTTAGCACTACAATCCACCATTCCATCATATGCAAAACTTATACCTCTACAATTAACATCATTTAAAACTTTTTCAGTGAAAATCTGAACATATCTGTCTGGTAAGGTTACTTTGCAATTACCAGAAGTAATTACCACTTTGTATCCATACCGTGTATAATTTATTTCAGAATGGTTTATGGGATAGGACTGTCCAATTGTAAGTTCGGAGAGTTTCTTAAATTGTTTGGTTCCGTTTAATACATTTAGCAACTGAACCATCTTTATTATATACAATATTTTAATTTTTTGAGCCACTTGTTTTGCAACTGAGCCCAAACGCAACTTTTTACGTGCATTTTTACAGATGCATTCAAACGCAAAGTTTAACGCAACTTTTTTTATAAAGACTACGATCTAACCAAGCGCAACTTTTTGAGTTACTTTTTTTTGCGGTTGTGCTCAAACGCAACTTTTTGAGTCACTTTTTTGCAACTGCTCCCAAACGCATGATTTCAGTGGGCCTGGAATATGAGTTCAAAATGGTGGCCATATAAAAAAATATATAAATTGTCGTATCATACTCTTAAACGAAACAACCAATATTTGTATGCTGAAAGTATCTACTTAAAATATGATACATACGCGTAATTTACAAACACAAACACACACACACACACACACACACACACACACACATATATATATATAATATATATATATAATATTTATATACAAACATTACATTTCCTCACCTGACACTATCTACAAAATGGTAGGCAAAAGATAAACTATGTTAACAATTAGATGCCCCTGGTGGATACTTTCTCCATACAAAGTAAAGATTGGTAAACAGCAGTTTTATTCCCCATATATTTCTTCATTTTGTGTATTATTTCATTTGTTTCTTCCCGGCTTCACAATAACAGCTTACTTAAATGTACTGTTAACGTATTTGAGTTTTATTTAACGATTTGTTGCCTGCAATATGTTGCAGTTTACGAGGGAGTCTGGAATTGTTTCTTTCGAAAATATATAGTTTTGCTGTTGCTGTAAACACAAGACCTTTCAAAACAAAAATACGAACAGCTGTAACTAACAGACCACGCGATAAATCTGAGGTTAGTTTATTATAAAACGTATAACCCAACGGGAATCCGTATAGTAACTATGCAGGAGAAGATGCACTGAATTGAATAAAGTTCTTTATTTCAAAGATATAAAGCGATAGTTTCATTAATTTAACAGACAGGGTTATTACACTATAAGAAATGACGTGACATGTTTTTATCGCAATTATCACATTGTACTGTTAACTGTCGCCAACAAAGAAAATATGGACATTTTAGAAACATCTAGGCTTGAAGAATAATTTTCACCATATCTGCAACACAATTAATGTATAATATGTTCACCATAACTTCACACGTTTGAATCCAATTTTTGATCAATTACCCCATGTATGACGCGTTTGGTTGTTTTCTAAATATGCCTGTGTATCGTAACCTTTTTATACTTCTGTCAACATGTATCTACCGCATTTTTGGTTAGCAAAAATGAATTTATAATTTACGTGTAAATTATACGATTTCAACTATAATTTATGTGAATAAAAACAGTGAGAATGTAGGTGTAATTATTAACTATTCTGAGTGTGCACCAATGCCGTGTGTTGTTCGTTTGGTGTAAATTTCTAGACTTTTAAACGTTGTTCGCATAAGGCGGAGGAATATCCTAGGCTTCAGGAAATTTGGAAGTGGCCGTGAACGGACAATGCAATTTCAATACCTACTTAAGAATTAACTGCACAGACTCATGTCTGTGCAGTATTTTCCCACATAATTGATAGTAACAATAATGTAACAATGCTATTTACAAACTTTCTGTATTGACTCGCACAGAATTATTAACTTCAATTAATACGTTCAACGTTAATTTACGTCCATTGCACCTTTTTAACAGCGCGACCCAGTAACGAGAGTAGAACCACACTCTTGTTCCTACAGAATGCTCTATCAAGCTACGTGAAAGAGCGCATGACGCAGGCCAGTAGCGCCGAACAACTATCAGCAATTTTGCGGCAAGCCGCTTGAAAATAATTGCAAACCGTAACGAATCACGAGCACTATTTATAACGCAACGCATGCAGAACACGGCCTTTATGACGTCGCAATATGCGCTACAGCCGCTGATGCCACAAGTACGCCTACGTCCAGCGATAACCATTATGAAGATTAGCCTGCACGTAATTATCATTAAAATATTTAATGCTTCAATTATTCAGGTTATAAAAATGATTTTAAAAACAAATTTACTGCATTGAAAAATCAACATAAATGATAAATATTCGTGCCTCTCTCTTACTGAATTTAATTACTATTCAACAAATTTATCAAAGAAAAAAAGTAGAATTTTAATACCATATTTTGTGGTATAAATCATTTCTCTAGCTATTAGGATGGGCTCAACACGAATCGCTATATTGAAATGGTGAAGAACTGGAACTTTTACGTATACAAATAAATATAATTTTCCACTTTTTAATTATTTTTTATTATAGTATAACTGATTACTAAACCATATCTAATGTTAATTTTTTTTAATAGCTGTCTGTCTGTCCGACCGGATTTAACTCAAAAATCACTAAACGAATTGACATTTTATTTTGCATTGTGTATAGATAATGACATCCGGAATATCTTAGTCTTTGTTTCATCGAGATATCTCAAACGGTTCCGAAAATATGATAGTGATCAGATATGTACTTAGGTACTGGATTAAACGTTTATTAGGATTACTGCATAAAAAAGCATTGTTAAAAAAAGTTCCGTCATTTATCCTTTCATTCTTGTCTATGGGCTGTCCTTTCCTTCCCAAGTGCCGTAGTGGTCCATGGGCTAGAACTATTCCTAGTGGGGCAGTAGTGGCTAAGTGGAAAGAGCTATTGAAAGAGGGGCCGCAGTGGCCCAGTGGTTAGAGTGATTCCAAGTGTGGCCTTATTGTCTCATTAGATAGAGCGATTTCAAATGGGGCCGCATTGGTTTAGTTGATAGAATTTTATCAAGTGGGGCCCTAGTGGCCCAGGGGTTAGATATATATGAAATGGTGCCGCAGTGGCCCAGTGGCTAGAACGATTCTAAGTGGGGCCTTACATGCTCAGTGGATAGAACGATTCCATATGGGGCCGCAGTGGGGCCGCAGTGGCTTAGCGGATATAACTATATCAAGTGGGGCCTCAGTGGCCCAGTGGCTAGGTATATAGGTATTTACTTCATTAAAACCATAAAACATTTGCGAAGTGATGGCATGGTGTAGTTTAATAACTCTATTAAACCTGAAAGAATCAATATTACTCTTTTAAACATAAAACCTTAGTAATAATGGGCTTTATTTTAATAATTTCATAAAACCTAAGCGAAATTTTTATTTAATCCGAACGAAGTCTTATGGGTCAGCTATTATACAATAAAAATGTGATATGCAGGCAGAATGTTATTAAATATAGCAATGCTTTATTGTTTTACTAAAATTGTGTTTTGATATTTCAAGCTTACTGATATTTCTATATTATCTTCGAAAATGATGACAGTGGTATTGCAAATTATCAGAAGATAAAAGCCAAATCGATAGAAACCAATGTCAACGAAACGTGAACTTACGAGGAAGAGGTAACACATTGTACAAAAAAATAACTGGCAACATTTGCAATGAACACAAAACTGCAAAATATTATTTTCTGGTAAATATCTAAGAAAACACATTTAAATTATACAATTAATGCAACCAAAACGCAAAGCGAAGGAACATTATATAAACTTGTTACAAGAAAAAAAAAATTACATGACACAGCAGGTCAATGGAGATTTAAACAAATGCACAGATAATAGCCGAAATGAACACAAAACAGGTCATTTTGTTTCGTTTTTAATGTGCGCATAAAAAAAAAAAAAAAAAAAAAAAAAAAAAAAAAAAAAAAAAAAAAAAAAAAAAAAAAAAAAAAAAAAATATTTAACACGACGAAATCACAGAAGAACGCCAAAAATCTATACGTACAAAAACCAGTCTCAGAGATCACGTTTCGACAGCTGCGAAAACTTCGGAGTTGATTTGTTCTTTCACTGTTTGTCATAACCCATGTCAGGAGAGACCAGAAGATAATTTTGTTTTAAAAACAACAATTGCCTTACCAATTTCAGATATAAATTATGCTGTTGGTTTGTCTTCTCACTGCGAAAGGCAATGGCAAATTAACGCAGAATTTTAAAGTTTCTGTAAGCATGAGGATTCTGAAATACTTTCTTGGTGTTTTTGAAGTCTTGCCAATCATACATATGGTACTATTGAAAATTCTGCGTATTTTCCAGTAAGCGGCGAACGACTTCATAAGAATTCTCAGATAAAACTTAGAACTGTGTACTTTTATAAAATATTTAAATATCGTCAGTATTTTGTCAAATTTGCCAAAACTCTCTTATCTCCCTTAAATTTGGTTTTCATGACGCCTTGAAACTAATGATAACGAGTGAAATATTAAAAACATTATCAAGTTTATTACTGTATTTTTAAACAAGTTTGCATTAAGTGTGTGAGAAAGCAAAAGTCTAGCAAGTTGGGATTTGAAGTTTGCAGCTACCACGCCAGGATTACACCGAGGAATCCATTAGACGTCTTGCGAGTACCCACCCGGCACGATAAGGGCGTGTTATTGGAGTGGCGTCTCAAGATTGGCACTTACGAGAGGAATCCTGCCGTCCAACTCCTGGAACTCGAAACCCCCCCCCCCTCCCCCCCGCGAGTTTGTGTTCCCTTCTGAGAGAGCCGGCATTCAACAGCTCCATTAAACTGGAACGTCTGCTGCGCGCATTTCACGGCGCGCTAACATAATGAGCGGATTACGGCGCTCGTTACGCCCCCCCCCCCCCTCCCAGAGTTTCCAAGCGGCTCGCGCCCTGCGACTATCTCTGGCGGCTCACTCTCGTCTCCAGCAGTCTGGCTACTAATCCCCGGTCCGTTTCCGATCGTTTGCCTGTGTTCACTTTTCGCTCCACTGCAGTTGTGACTTCAATGGGACTGGTGTAGTTTGTGCGCGGTAAATGAGCATCCTTGAACTCAAGCTTGTCTTCGCCAACTATCTCTATGCATATTTCTAAATTATGTGGCTCTGCATTTGGTATTTTTAAGATTTATATTTATACTGTAACGAATTTTCTAAGCTGTTCGTTTCTGGTTTGTTATCTTTGAAGGTTACTTCCAAATCTACTTTTAAAAATTCACAGATTACTTGATAGATACAAAATAGTTACACTAAAATAAAGATTTAATATCATATTTCTATAACGAAAAACATTAACATTTTATTTCCAAATATTTTAAATTTCATTTTTAAAACGAAAGAAAGACATGCAAATAGGTATACTTGTTATCATTTAGTGCCAACTCTGTTGTAGATATAGCAGATAACGATTGAGTTTAAATTAATTCCAACTGAAACTCGTTTTAAGATTGATTTGGATGTGTTCTCTTAACCATGAGTCAGGTGTGTATGTTAATTTGAACTTTGGCGAACTGATCTGTCGGAACAACCTTCTGCAATTTCCCTAGCTTGTCAGTAGTTTCCAATTATTGCAGGAAACAATAGAGAGAGGTTAAGAGTTTCTCCGATATTATTTGATATAGGCTATGACAAAGGCCATCAGCTCCCCTCCCCCTCCGGAAATATAATTTGTAACTTATGTGTCAAACCAAATTAGGCTACAATATAATGCTGGCTAAATTCTTGACTATTTGAACGTTTCCATGAAAATTTCACATGAGCAAACGTGAACACAGAGCATCATTCCGTGATTAATAGCGATTTTTATTTCACTCGAATATGCCTTCAAAGCAAGATAATCACTTGCCAACTTTCTGGCGTTTCAAGTACATTTGTTTCGACACTGCCAAAGTTCTAATGAAAAGTCAGAGAGCAGTGAAACTCTTTAAATAATTTTAAGAGCTATCAGATTTATGATGGCGTCAAATGCAGTCAGAGTAAATAACACAGTGTAAGGTAGGTTATACAAATCTGGTGACGCGTCTTGAACTTTAGAGCAAACATAGAATATAGAAAGAGATAGAGTTTAAGAAACAGAAAAATAGAAAATGGCGTATATTAAACACCTTCCCAGAGACTAGAGCACAAAATTAGCCATCTGTTTCAATTTAGCTTAAAGATGAAGAAAAATGTGTATCTGTGTACCCGAAAACCAAAAGTTTATGGAATACTACAGGTAACATATCATGTTATCATATGCATGCATTAGGAACAGCGGATCACATTCTCGTGAGGAAAGAAAACAAAACTAGTTTACTCTCCGCTGCTTCGCCCACATGTGTTACACCAAGCAGCTACTAATTTACTTAAACGAACCCTTTGTAGTTTGTAAACTACGACCAATAAGTACTGAATAGTCGGTGTTGTTGGCGGGAAACTGTTATTTACAGTGATGTACGTATAAAACAATATGACAAAGGCGTGTGTGGGCACATGTTGACGATTATATTTGTTCACAAATAATAAGCATCTCTGATAGCAAAAGTCGGCTTTGAAGTATGATCTGCTTCATTATGGTTGTTTTGTACGAGGTTATGTTAGGAACAAAAGTAAACACGACAGGCTTGCTGCCTGTTTCCAGTCACTGGAATGAAGATAAAAAACATTAATGGAAAACTGCAAACAAAGAAGACGTGTTTCTGTATGACAGATAAGCACGTACTGCATATTTCTAAATGCATTAGTTTTTGTATTGTAAACGTAGGCCGTATCCAAAGTGGCAGATTGTGTTGACAAAATGATCACATGACCAAATTTTGTATACAAACATTGTGACGTATTTGGTAAAGATATATTTCTTATCTTGTAGGGGAACGTGGGGCATAATGAGGTATGAAGTTCAGATGTGGTACCGAAATATCTAGACAGATAAGTGCTGCAATCTATCGGGGCGGCCGTGAACTTCTTCTCATGGGGGAGGGAGGACGCGCTAGGCTGGGCCAACCATCTTGAAGACTGTTTTCGACCTTGTAGGTTGGAAAGTTGTTAACGATTTATTTGATCACAATATTCTCGGTGACTTCGAGTTAATGTAAGTACTTATAATAATAACATTTCTTCTTCTAATTTACTGCGTATTAAAAGTAAGCATTTGAAACAAGTGTACCAGTATTTTGTTATTTTTCCATTCATTTACTGAGATTGTGTGTTCATTTGTCCGAAAACACGGTTAGTGGGACATTATAGGGTGGGACATGATGGGGTACTACCCGTTATGCCCGTTTTACCCATTCGGCCCCACATTCCTCCCCGTTTTGTCCCATCCACAATTAATACTACATTACATCCTGCAAATATTAAAGTGGAAATTATATTCTACCCATTCTAGTTTTTCCAAGGAAAAACAAGCAGCAAGAATTTCAACTGAATCTACCTCCTGGAGAATGGGCAGAGGTCGATGAAACTGGCTGGATAAACAAGATATTATTTGCAAATTGCTGGAGAAATTCATTCATGTTTCTGGGGCTTCAAAGGAATCGCCTGTGCTGTTATTTCTGGATGGTCACAGTTCACACACAAAGAGTTTGGAATTAACTGATTTAGCCCGAGATAATGGAGTTATGCTTCTGTGTTTGCCACCTCATTGCACCCACCGCCTCCAGTCTCTGGACGTGGGATTCTCGTGACCTTTGAGTTTGTACTACGAAGAAGAGGCTGCAATATGGCTCCGTAAATCACCAGGAGATTACACTGTAAGTCTTTTTCAAGTTTCTACACTGTTCGGGGCAGCCTACCAGCAAGTAGCAACCATGAATACAGCTGTGAATGCATTCAAAGTCACTGAAATATGGCCGATCAATAGAAGAGTGTTTCAGGACTGTGATTTTTTTCCAGCTGCAGCTTCAGACATTGCTTTGCCGCCTTTTACAGAAGCCTCAACATCCTACGCATAGCTTGAAGCTGGCCTCTCAACTTCCCTTGCACAAGCTCATCTTATGGTCCCTACCCTACAATTGATTCAGTATTCGTAACTGATCCTGAAACATTCGTCTTTCCTTGCATCAGTCCAAAAGATGCTTCCCCATTTCCACAACCTGCTAAAATTTAAAAACGAGACAGCAGAAGACGAGGAAAAACTGCTATCCTTACATCAACACCATACAAAGAAGAACTGCAACCTATGGGGCAATAAATAAGACTACCATTAAAGCAAAGAAAAAATTAAATTTTTAAAAAGGCAAGAGTAGGTCAAAAGTTAAGAAAAATACCAGTAGGCTCGAACTTGCACATAATAGGAGCCCTCGCCATGATAGCGAGGAAGAAGAAAATGCGCATTGCTTGTATTGTGAAGAATGGTGGTCAACATAAAATGAAGGCTGGACAATGTGCATAACTTGCAAAAATGGGAACACAATTATTGTGCTGGGATGGACAGCCACGAAGATGAAGTGATTCATGTCTGTGACAAATGCAAATATACCCTGGAGCTCAGAGATTAAGAATTACAACATGTTTGGCTATAAGCCTATTTTTCCTGAAATTTCAACGTGTTACTGTTCCTTTATTTGATTTGTATTGTTGCCTTTTGAGTTTCATTATTTTATAAAACAGTATATCTATAGCAAATTGCTATAGGTTTTAGGTCTAAATGCTACAAAAGTGTTTTGTGCAATACACGTGTGCTTACAGTAGTTGGAATTAACTATGTGACATCCTTGAACTATTTGCAAGTTAATTTTACATGTACCCCGTTTTACACCACCGAGTGGGGCAGTATGGGGCAAACTCACTATTTCTATTAAAAATGTTTAGAAAACATCAAATCAAATTATTTTCCACTTGCTGCTATTAGAAGCGTATCTAAGGATCAGAGGAACACATCAAAGTGGATATGTAAGGATTTTTAGTATTTCTCACTAACACAAGCAAGGGTAAACAACACGCCCCCCATTATGCCCACGTTCTATATAGCGGATGTTAGTAAAAATACAAGATGACAAAATCAGCGCCATGTGGGTTTTGACATTCAAAATACATACGCGAATGCGTACTTAAAACGTCTTTTAAAACACATAACTGTTCCTAAATACACTGGACATGTTTTTAAAAGCAAATAAGTGTTGTGCTTTGTTTATATATTTCGCAACACATGTTTTATTTTTAAGTCTTTATTGGATATTATATCTTTTCTTTTTGTTTATTAACATATTCGCAGCATTACAGTGATAGTTGTAGAACCATTACGTCCATTTTAAGCATTCACATAATATACAACATATTTTTACTGTTAATGTAAAAATGTGTTGCCGCGAGTGCTAAACAAGTGACTGTCGACTACGTCGGGATTGAAACCTACGAAAAGACAAATTACACAATAACGAGTTTGACCTTTCGGACACGGCGTTAGCTTGACTATTAGTGATTGGCACCGAGTCACTGCATTCAACCGATGTTTAGTGTAGAAATAGTAATATTGTGTAACGTACCTAGTCTGAAGTAGAATATTGTGACTCGCTTTGTTATGTATGGTTTTCTTGCATTCATTACTGTTAACAATACTAATAAACACGTCAGTGTCAACGTTTTTCGCACTTTAATGAGTCCGAGGTTTCACTGTAGCATATACAAAGGTGTGCTGTGTTACACTCGTGCAAATATAAATACACACAGCTGCCAACTTTTCAGACAATATCCACTAATGCACATCATTATTGTTAACATGGATCTTACAGAGACGACAGTTGTATTGTCGCTTTAAATCAAACATCTATTAGAGTTGAGCCTTATGCGTGATCGTTAATGTTCTTTTCCTGTAGAGTGCATAAGGTTTACTGCTTAATGAGATGCACGCTCATACAGTGTACGCACTCGTACGTAGGTACGTAAATGTTTTATATGTCTCGGGAAATGAGATACCCAAGTACACGGGGAAATGAATGTCTGTACGTCTCGCGCCCTTAGAGCCCATAAGCTACTATTTTGAAAACCGATTTATATGTGGTTCATAATTGTTATTCCCAACAATTCTTTTTAAAGAGTGGAATGGAGGAATTAACTATCGAGAAACGCAAAGCTCTTAACAATGTATACTCTTTTAACCTTTAATGATCTAGAAGAGCCAGGATAAACATAAGTTTTCTTCGTTATATGTTTTAAACCAAGCGTGGCATTGAATTTATAATTAATATGCAGAGCATTGAGAACACTAGCAATGTTTTTAAAAGGCAAGCCATGAATGGGTGAAAAAGTTGAATCAAAATCCGACATTTAATTTTTATGCATACCGATATTAGTGTTCAAAGGAAATTTACCTCTTGTTATTACCAGTTTTAATGATACATTATCGATAACTCCGTTTTCTGACTCAAATATATATTCATTCATTTCTTATAAAAATGCCCATGATTGGTTAATAGGAACACTTTCCTTATCATGCGCTTTCCAGCTACAGCTCCTAATGGGTTAATAATTCTAAATAAATTAGCGTACGTTCCAGCACATATTCAGTATGTGTTTTCCGTCAGAATGCTTGTTGAGATTCTTATCAGCTGACTAGTTTCTGTAAGGAATGAAAATAACTATGCCTGTTAGAATGTATCACGTATCGAGCCGAGTAACGTAGGCATTCCTAGGTTCGGACACAGCCTTAATGACACTTGAATCGATACATTGAATATACTGATTATTTGTACGAACAATCACCTTTGTAGTAGATCACAACCCCCAAATGTAAACATTACGTACAATTGTAGACCGTTGTGCATGTAACATATATTTCTCCACTACTGAAATATTATTTCTTCTCCATTTCCTTTCACATAAAAACGGAATGAAAATTTACTATGATATATGACATCATTCATGATTAATATGACGTTTGTAATTGTAAGTGCCAAAAGTACTAGTATTTTACCATGAACACTTAAACTGTAGTGAAATAATAGATTATAATTAAATACAATGACCGTTATATATTTATGATAATACATTTTCGCAGAGGTAAATAAAACCAAATAGTAATTGATATCTCTGCAAATTTCCGCAAACGCATAATTCTACGAGAACGAAACATATGCAATGATCGCCTCTA
Organism: Dryococelus australis; assembly: GCA_029891345.1. Lineage (NCBI taxonomy): Eukaryota > Metazoa > Arthropoda > Insecta > Phasmatodea > Phasmatidae > Dryococelus > Dryococelus australis. Next base: position 98,759,886 of record CM056998.1, on the reverse strand, counting down.
GTAAATCATGAGTTGGGTATTAGCTGCAACGGATGGTGGTAACTCGCATGTGGCAGGCTCGCCTTTCTCAGAACTTGAACGAACACGTGGGTGAGCCAAGGCCAGGGTTATGACGTACTTTTACTGGCTGAGGTAATGGCGACACTGCTCGGATGACGTCGTCAAGAACACTAGCGCTCCTTCGGATCATTAGTGGAACTAACACATAAAACTGGTGAGAATTTTTCCTGTCCCATGGCCACTCTAGTGTATATCTTTACTCAATTGTTCACACTTGCATTCACAATACCCACGGACGTCCGGCAACCTGACGCCATAATGTCGAGGTGGGCGACTGACGTCACGGAGGTAAAACGGGGCCCGAACGCGGTCCAATGAGCACGCACGGTTAATGACGAATGGCAAGTCCCGCGATGATGAAGGACAAGTCCTTATGGCATTCTGCGGTAATTACTTGTCGTCTTGGGGAGCGCGGCTTCTTCGTCAGCTGAGCAGCCGCGCGTGCTCCGTGGGCAGCTTATCCCCGAGGGGCGGGTATAAAGGTCCGTTACGGCACCCGGGTCATCTTATTCGACGAACAACCCTGTAGAAGTCGCCAACCATTCACCGAGGTGAGTGGTTTACTTCGTCTTCAAACTCTGTAACACAACTTACTGTAACGCCAGCCTACGGTGCGAGGGATTCTGGTTTTAAAACTCTCGTAACGCATGGACGTGTGGTAGCTGCTTTATGATTTAGTCTTAAATCGAAAGCTTCATTATCCTCATAGCATTTCATTTTAACTCAGGAGCATTGCAGACTACGGTAAACTCAAGTCATAATCGGTCCCGTCGATAAGTGCCATATTGCCGTGTTGGATTTGGGCTTAATTATTCCACATTCATTTACGAATAAGTTTTTTCTACGATTAAAATATTTGAACATCTAACATATCTAATTACATGAAATATCACATCTGAAAGTTTCTTGGTAGTTTTCTTATTGTTCCGAAAATATTATATATTGATTCCTATCCACTTATAAGCCTACAGAACATTAAATACGAACTGGAATGAAACAGTGATTTGGTGGAAAATACTATAATTCTTTGCGAAGAAAAGTATTTAGTCGCTGATGTAATATCACCATATACGGAAATCGCTTATAAGACTTCGTATTAGTAGTATTATATATATTTTAATGCTGATAAAATTACTAATTATATTTTACGTACCAAGTAAGCAGATATTTAAGCGTTAAGTGTGTTTTATTTGTACCCGCGACGACAACCCAGTGATCATTTTGACGAAAATCTTTGCAGATGTCGGCAACCAGTCGTCAAGGTGAGTGGGCTAGTTTGTCTTCAAATTCCATAACATAATTGAATGTAACGCCAGCCTAGCGTGCGAGGGATTCTGGGTTTAAAATATATAACAATGAGCTTGCTAATAAGAGAGATTCGCGAAATATATGTACATGAACACTGCAACATGTTGTATAACATTTAGGTCTATTAACGATATAATTTAACTGTTCAGAGATTTCTTGGATTCTAACACCAGTGCATACAAACATCACGTCTCCCGCGGACTTGCAAGCTGTTAGTGATATAGTGTTGTTTAGCAGGATTTCCAATTGCCGCTCGGATTGTTCCTTGGCTGATTGCAGACCACTTACAGAGGCAATTCGCATCGCGCAATGTTCAAGAATGAGAACATCCGTGATTTTTTCATTCAAATAACGTGCCGCAGGTGTCAAACTGTTAAAGCGTCAACTCAGTAAAACTTCTTGGAAAAAGATTTCAACTTTTTTTAACCCTTTCAGACCCACTTTAACTTTGGGCTTCAACTGTTGCAAACAAAAACAATTATGATGCGCGCTGTACTTCAGTCGACACAATACTTGTTTCGTTGTCGCAGCCAACTAGCTGTAGGTCATATGTTTTGCTACAGTTATGTGAACCAATTATAAACTAGACCAGTAAGATGGTTTACCAATCATTTACCCACAGGTAAGATCATTGTTCATTGAGCTTCGCAGTGTGCAGTACAGACCAAAAATTACCTACACGTGCGTAATATACACATTAATTGTGTACACTGGGTGTGAATGGGTTAACAGAACAATTCTAACACTGTAAGATTAATAATGCAAACATCACATTTGTCATTCAAATATAAGAATATTATGTATTACAATATTATGTATTACAAATTAGTTTTGTGGTTGTCTTGATTAAAAAAAAAATGTGTAGAGTTTGGTTTCGTGGTCCTAAAATGTATCTTGATGTATTTTGAAATCACGTGCTCAGTTATTTCAACATACGTCAAAATATATATTTCCTTGTAGCCACTCCACATATGTGGCCCTCCTCGGTTGACTGTTCCTCGATATGTCGAATAAAATCGTTATTATTTTAAAGACGATGTTCATAAATGAGGACAAAAAGTTTATTCATTACCATATTCGATGATTGTCATAAATAATGTCATTATAAAAAGTTAAATTAACATCAGTTACATTATTTCGTAGACACAACACACCAAGCTAGAGTATTTTTATAGAGACAGTTCTAAAAATAAGGGTCTTGCACACCTAAAAAGTATAAATGAATATGACCTGCCATTATACAACTTCTTTGCCAAATTTGCAAAAATATAGGTTGATTGTTTCCCTATATTTGGCACAATAACTTATTTTTGATGTGGGGCTAACTTACAAAAAGTCGGGAAAACTGATGCCTATTGACTGACCTGATATATTTAATAGATACTGCCGGAGTACAAATGTAATTTGAAATTTGTTTCGTAGTTTTGTAGATATAACCAACTGAGTTAAAATGTTTATATAGGTGCAATTTTTTTTTAAAACTAAGCGTCTGATCTATTGAAAACATTTCAGTTTAAATTTCCTGTCGTAGTGATAATATTTTTTTGCCAAATTTGAAAGAAATCTGTTCGTTCTTTTTTTAAAGATATGGGATAATATGCTTAATGTTATGCTATATTATAAAATGGTGGACAAATGGGACTTTGTGTTGACTCTTTTGTTGGTTGTTATTTATATTGCGAGCACACACATTTTAGTTACAATTTATTACATGGTTTCAACAATATAGTATACGAAGCTTAAATAGCTACAATGCCTCCATTTTACAAATAGGTGTCTCACGTCCCTAAAACATGCTAGTTTACATCACCTCCCACAGTTCTACTTGTTTGCCAAATTTGGTAGGAATCGGCCAATTGTTTCCAGAGATATTACATACAAATTTGGCTAATTCCTGTGTCGCTATCTTACAAAATAGTTAACAAAAATGTTTTTGGTATATTCGATGCTTGTAATAGACATTGTTGGCATACAAAATTTGTTCGACAATTTTTTAATGTTATGCTCGTTATACCAAATAAACCTGAAATAGTTTGACCGCAATTTTTAAAACAAGTGCCTCATTAATTAGAATTGCATAAATTTTAAAGGCGTACTATAGTATAAAAACCTGCCAAATTTGCGAAAATTTATTGAGTAGTTTGTTTGAAAACTGTAGATGTCAGGTATCCTTACTGATTACTATTATGTGTACATAGGTTGATGAAATTCGTTTAACGCGCTCATAAATTGACAGGGGTGGACCCACATACGCACAGTAACAACACACACAAAACACACAGAAACACACAGGAAAGTGATCTCATATGACTTTAGTTCCTTGGAATAATAAGGTTAAAACCTGGGTATTGGGAGGGGGGGTTATATTATGCCTTCGGTACTTACTGTAAACTTCAGTTCAACCTTCTCGAAACTGATTATTGATATGCAAGTTTCTATATTTTCCAGGATTTTATTGCAGAGCCAACCATATTCTACTGAAAAAGAACGGGTCTATAAATCTGACCCATGAGTTTGAATAGCGAGGAGAATAAAACTCTGATATAATGTTACTACTAAGATTATTGTCGGAGTGTAGCGTAAGAATCCAACAATAATAATGAAATAATAATAAATTATTATTTTATGTCCTGAGGATTCCAGTCGATAGATATAATTGGAGAGATTCATAGTAAAGCACTTCACTGGCATTAACCTAGCTCGGAGAAGAAAGGACAAAGGTCACCTTCTGCTGTCAGCCAGGTTTGAATGAGAGATTCCGAATGCAATGCAGGCAGAGTACCTTAATAAAGATCGACGTCGTACCTGCGTCGTGTTGCAGATGTCTCCGAGCGTGTTCCTGCGGCTGCTGCTGCTGCTGACGGCGGTTTTCGCCGGCGTTCCTGGCTCCAACGACATAGTGCAGGCATGCGGTAACAACCTCGTTGACATGCTGCACGTGGTCTGCAACGGCGTCTACAACGACCCCGCCGTCAAGAAGTCACTGGCAGGTGAGACACTCCTCATCTTTCTCTCGCCATGCACTGCACGCTCTAAATCGGAATCAGTAATTTTTTTTACTGATTGTCAGTTGAAACTGCTCCATCCGGAATCTGTAGAAAAATATCACTAATTCATCAGTTAAAAGAAATCTACTAATTCAAGCAGTAGAAAACTTCTTAACTATGGTTGTTAGTAATAAATAAGCAGAGAGCATTCCTATGTGATGTAAATTAGGTACGATTTATTTTGTCGCAGAACAAAATTATTGTCTACATGAAAACATTTTTGGACGTGGTTGGGCTCGAACCTCCGCCCATAAAGCAAGGAATGCTGAAGCTATCATGATCAGCCATATCCACTGCCCTACTTTACCACTGCCAAATGTATGCTCGTGTTATAGGTACTGAATCACAAAATGTAATGTCGAATATTGCTATAAGTTTCAGAATGTGAAAGTATATCTTGTTGTCGAAATATACAGATTTTCTGCACAAGTACACGTCTTTGCAAAGTTCGAAAGTCAATCTGTCTTTAATTTAGTTCAGATTCTGTGCTTTAAAATATAAGTATAGTGGTTTCAATTTACGAGGTTATTGATGTCCACTAGTATACGCCATTTTACAATGCAACGAGACATTACAGACTTAAACAGTTATTTTTAGTGACTGATAGATCAGTGATAATTTTACTGACTCGATAGTGCGGTGATTCAATAAGAAAGATGGATTTACAGCAACAAAAGTTTTGTGCTTTCTGCAAGTTAACAGATCAAATAATGAGTAAACGACAAATTTGATAAAATATTGCATTGTTTCTAACGTTCCACTGTCTAATTAGCACAGTTATTACTAGTCAATCTGTCTCTTCAAAATAACAATTTCATTGTGTAAAATGTTGCATTGTAAAATAGCAGATACATAGAAAACACCGACAACACAGTCAGAACCACTCTATTTCTCTTTTAAAGCACACAATCTGAACTATTAGACTGACTTTCGAGCCCTACAAAGCAATGTACCTACGTACGCATATTATGTGTATATTTCGAGCACATGAAGTACTTTCACATTACAAAACTTACAGCCGTTCGCCATTTTAAGTTTATGTTACTACGCAAATGCGAGACCGTTTCTCTCAGTGGCAAAGTAGCAGAGTTGGTAGGACGTCAGCCAAAAGAAACAAGAGAATGTGTTACATTTTGGGGTGGCGGTTCAATACCAACCACTTCGAAAATTTCCTTGTACATCAAATAATTTTGGTTTGCTAGAAAATAATTTTATACCTAATTTATTTCAAACCGTTATGCACGGTTTTCAATCCTTGTGCTTTTTATTAATCTACTATAAATAACTGATTTCTACTGTCCGTATTAGTAGTTTTCTTTTTCTACTGATTCCCGATGGAGCTGTTTCAACTGACAATCAGTAAAAAATAACTGATTCCGATTTAGAGTGTAGTTCACGACTGCAATATTGACGTGCAGACGTGCGGCAGCCACATGGTCGACACTTCGAGGTTCGTCTGTCGCGGCATCTACAACACCCTCGTGTCCAAGAAGTGGCTGGCAGGTGAGTAACTCCGCGCAAACTCTCAAAAAACACACAACACATGGTCTACGAGTGCAAAAATCGCGTGCAGCCATGCGTTAGCCACAGCTTCAACATCCTGAGGTTCCTCTGCCGCAGCGTCTGCAAGAATCCAAGTAGTCGCTGGCATGCGAGTCACTCCACGCACGCTCTCAACAAGTGCTGACAACACATGGTTTATGACTGAAATGCATGCAGGCATGGGGCAGCTACTTCGTCAACACTCTGAGGCTCCTCTGCAGAGACATCTAAAACATACAATGTACATGAAGTCAATGTCAGGTGAGTTACTCCACGGAAACTATTGTCTAGCACTGACAGCCTTTGATTCATCACAAGAAAGGATATTTAAACGACCAAAACCACAATATCCACGTACTAATTACAACGATGACGCTAGTCTCCACGTTGGAAATCCACAGGTAGTGACAGTTATTAAAATAATTTTTGTGATCTTTGCAAGCTGTGTAGGTTCCTTGCTGTCTGTGCACGCTGAGATATGTGCCGATGAGACCAGACTGGCGAGGTTTCGCGTCTATATTCTGACAAAACGATATTTTTGGGAACTGAGTAGTTTAGGAATTAAGTTGGTGAACTCCACAAAAAGGCTGTTTCGTCGTTCATAGCTGTATATTCTTTCTTATAACTATAAACGTTCAACATACAAAACAGGCAGTTTCGTTTTTATTACTATAAGTGTTCGCCGTATAACTGAATATCCATCTATTTTATCCGCTTAGCTAAGTATGCATAACTCCACGAGATACTAAAATATACAATTTATGCTATGAATGTGAAATATAAGGTATAAATAGTGTAGCAATTATTACAGTCACGATTATAGGATATTATATACGTTACGCGTCACATTATTACAAGAAGTTACCAATGTAACTAACGAGCCTACTTTCATCTATATGGAGGCAATTAATTTTTATGTTTTTAAAAGATTAGATGGTGGTTATGCCTTGACGTCTTGTTGACAGCGATGTCATTAGGGATGAAATAAGAAACCTTTACAATAGTCGTGAGAAAGTAACAAATTTAAACTTGCTTTACCAGGGAATCGAACGAAGAAAATCTTGTACCATAAGCAGCACGCATGAAACTGCATTACAGAGGTAGGTTTCAGAGTGTCAACCGTGGGTGTAATCAGTTGAATGTTTTCAATCATAAAGTTTACTAACCTGAATTATTAATAAGGATGTCATATTGAAAATAATTTTCGGAGTAACTTAAAACACTCAAGTTTACATTGACTACGTTAGCCAAACTTGTGTGAAGAATTTCGTAGAAATAGATTGAATGGTTCCCCGCGATATGTCGTAAAAATAATTTACTTATTTGGCGCCATCATACAAACAAGGCAAAGAAAAAGGTTCTTTGCACGATACTTGTAATATTTACTGTCAACACACACACACACACACACACACACTATATATATATATATATATATATATATATTGAATTTGGTTAAATTGCTTAATACATATTTTACCAATTTATCTAAAATTATTTATAAAGCCACTCTTTTGAACACCGTTGCCTGACACACATAACTCATGAAAGTTTACATTGCATTCTTTAGCACTAATATTGTGTAAACTTTCGTGGAAATTATATTAATTGTTCAATTACTCACCTGGCAGTATTTTGTAAAAAAGGTTGGGAAAATCGTATATATGTACGGTTTATTGATGCTTCTAATGAATATTGTTAGTGTACAAAATCTGGTTAATTTCTGTGTTGGATAGTTTCAGATGTATATCATATTAACCTAAATTATTTTTATTTACACCATTATAAAAATTGCTGCAGCATGTTAATCATGTCATTTTTCAAACCATACTGTAGCACTACTTTTGTGTATCATGTGGTGGGAATCGGTTGATTGTCCCTCGAGATATGGAATAAAATATCCATATAGATTTATCATGTGACGATCTTCATAAATGGAGGACATACATTTTTATTAGCACATTTGATAATTGATATTGCAAGTATACACATTTAAGTTAACACCGATCACATTGTTTCAAAGATATAGCACACTAAGCTAAAATTAATTTTATAGCCGCCATTACTAAAGTAAGTGCCTATCGCCCTTAAAATATTCTTATATTTTTAATATGTATGGTCATACTCATCTCGGGAAGCATTCAATAGATTTAGAACAAATTGTGTATGATAACAGTACATATTAAAAGCATTTAATTTTAAATAAAAAATTGTTGTTGGTCCGCCATTTTGGGAGATAGCACCACATTAATAAATACAGTTATTATATTATGAAAATCATGTAACATATTTCCACTAAATTTCTCACACAAGTACGGTTACGAAAGGCCATGTAAACCTACGCGTTTTATAAGTGGTTAAACAACTTATTTTTAAAATGACAGCCAAATTTAGTAAGAATTGGTTGGTGTCGCATATCGTACAAAATGGTGGAAAACGCTTTGCATTGCGGATTGGTTAGTTGTATTATATACTGCCCGCAAAACCTAGTTATGTTGGAATTGTTTACACGGTTTCGGCCATATAGCATGTCAAATTGACATGATTTTACGACCACCATAATAAAAACTGTCTGTTATACTCAAAATATACAATTATTCACTATCTGTCGAAGAACTGTTTGTTTGCCAAATTAGGTACGAATCTGTCAATTGTCTCTAGAGTTATGACATAAAAATTTAATTGATGTGATTCTATCTTACAGAATGTGGTTATTTTTTTTGTCTTATAGGAGGCTTATAAGATAATTTCAGCATACGAACTTTGGTTCATACTGGTCTAATGGCATAGAAGGGGTATAAACCGAAAATATTTTTATAATCGCCATTTTGAAAATAAGTAACGAACAAATTTAGGCCGTATGTGTTTACATAGCAAACCAAAGTGTTCCTTTCATGCCGGATTTGGTGAGAATCGGTTGAGCAGTTTTTGAGATATAACATAAATACTCTATTTATTCACTTGGTGCTATCTTCCAAAATGGCTGACCAACAACAATACCCATTTTAAATTCAATGCTTATGGGATATACCGGTACCGTTGTCATACGAAATTTGATTTAAACCTGTTGAATGGTTTCCGAGATGTCATATCACACTAAATATTGAAAAGGCCGCCATTTCGATAGCAAGCATCTGGAATAATTGAAAATTATATAAGTTAGATTTAATTTGCAAGTACTATATGTGTACCGAGTTTGGTGATATTCGAACAATTCGTTCGAACTAAAAAAAAAGGGGGGGAGGGTGGACACACACACACACACACACACACACACACACACACACAGGAAAGTTATTTCATAAGCCTTTATTTCCTTAAGAAAGTAGGTGTAAGCAGTAAAATAAAATTAAATATTTAATCTTCTACAGACCCCTTATTAAAACAAAACCTTGTGTGTCTATGTATACTAAGTAGCCATAAAACATTCTTATTTAAATTTGTCTCAGATTTTGGTATATGTAATGAAAAAAAAATTATAAACGTATTAGTTTGAGTTCACGAAATGAGACACAGTGAAATGAAAATTGCACCTTTAATTTTAAGTTTGTAGCTCATTTATTTCTTTAATATATTGTTATGCTAGAAATAAAATAATATTATGTTATTTTAATTAATTGAATACTCGGTGTGACTTGTTGCTACGTACAAAAATCTGTAAAAGAGAAGAATTTATTATCCATTATGTGCTTCAAAAATATCTAATTCTTAAGATCTTACTGTTCATATAATTGAATATTATTATTATTCATATCTCCTTTAAGAAATACCGGCATTTGTAGTAGGGATTTGCCGAACAAGTAATTTTAAATTGTTTGCCCGAAGAGGGCTTTACCATTCTATATGAGTTCTGTGTAGTTTAAAGGATAACTGGAAGAAAATATTTATTCCTATGGAAAGAGATGATAAAACTACATTTTAATAATAAGCTGGCAATATCAAACTTGATCTATGCTTCTAAAGAATTTTTTGTACAATAACTGGTAATACCATTATTAAATTTAAATAGTATTACTAATAATTGACCAAGAGAATACCTTATTATAAATATAAGATCTCAAAAGACGGAGATTACTACTAAGAAAGTTTTCCAAAGCTAATGTGTAATAATTAATGCTGGAACATAAACACATTTCAGTAAATTCACAATTGCCATTTATTGAACGAATCATACAAAATACTATGGTTCTCATTTGCAATTGTGCTAGAGAAGAATTATTAAATTTTTTCCTGTTTCTCTTGTTTAGTTTTGCGATTCTAGATTCTCGATTCTGTGTCTATTGTGTGAAGTATTTGTTGTGTTGTATTGAAGTTTGGATTTTGCACTATTAGTAAAATGCACGATTTCATGGCGTACGATCGAGTTTTGTACTTTTATGTAGTGTAGAAGCTAACTTGATGATATGATTCTTGGTTCAAATGATATGCATATTCGTTTGTCGATTCATGAAATTTCTGTCGTGTGCATTAATAGAGTTTGTCCCAGGAGTAGACAGATTCCATGCTCAGTTAATCTCATGTAAATTCTTGTATAAACTTCCGTTGTAACACCGTCCTACTCAGATACTAGAAAGTGTTGTACACCCAACACATATTGAGCTTACACTTCACATAGGCAAAAATATTTATAATTTTGTCAATCCTATTCGAATTCACACTATAATAATATATAATATTATGTTTTACATCAATAATTAGAAATAAAAATTTTTATAACTACCATATTACCATTTTAATGTGGTACATTGCACCCTGTGCACATTCGTAATTGTTTGTGTTTATTTTGTGTGTGTGTGTACTGTGCTGCGTACTTTTATTATTTCTTCTTTGTCTAAGTCTGAACAACACGTTCCATAGTGGGGATGCCACTGTTAGAAACAATGTAGATTGCAATGTTAAAGAGCACGCTTGTGGTGTGTCCACAGGTATGGGCACAGATGAAGACTCTATCTTAAGGTTGCTTGGAGCTCCTCAACTGGAGCAGAACGGGCTGGACTCATACCAACACTCCCTGCTGCGGAGAGAAAGGCGTCGTCCGTGGGGCATCGTGGACGAATGCTGCCACAATCCGTGCACTATGAACGTCCTGCGACAGTACTGCGGCTAGGACGACACAACTGCTGGCTACCACTAGGGCATACCGACTTGCACCGACCACGTAGACGAAATGCTTCCTCAGAATGAATACCATAACTGAGAAACTACCGTCATTATACTCAGTGTAGAAATTTCGAAAATATAATTTAAAATATGGCTATATTATTTCTTCCAGCCTCGTCTGTCTCTATCTCTCACGCTCTGTCAGTCTCTTTCATTCTCCTTCTCTCATGCTTCTCTCAGTAACCGTCATTATTTTTTAAGCATGGTTAACTGTATTAACAACTTCAGATATTAAAAATTCTTTAATATCTACACCAGTGTTTTGATAAGATTATTCTCACCATTCATACCAATATACGTTATAGTTGTGATTTCGAGTGGGAAATAAATTTATAATTTATATATATTTTAATGACAGAGAACTCATCAAAATTAATATTGAAAAAAAAATCTCTCTTTTGTGGTTAATTCATATAAATATTTAATGAAATTCATCATAATTAATGCTAGAATTTTTTATAATGCCTATTGTATAAATATAAGTCATAGACATTTGTGTATACATGCATATTATGCACAATTTGGTGCACTTAATTGTTTCAAACTCTCTTATGTAAGGACACATTTCAGTACTTACCGAGGAAAATCTTAAGACAAAAATGTATCATAATTAATTTTTCTAATAACTTTCATTAATTAATTAAACATTTTTAGGACGCTTTTACTTAGGGAGTGAATTGATCACTTTAAGTCACAGAAATGTCGTGGACGCTCGGCTGTCCTTCCCGATGAAGTTTATTGACAGTAAAATTACTCAAGTTTCGATGTTGGTTATATCATTCATATGAATAAATCACGGGGATTTATAATACGCCTTACGCATTTAATATAAACGCTTCCTTTATATGGGTACAAATATATTGAATTATATATTGCCAGATGTGGGTGATAGACCGGAGAATAAGAGTACCTCAAAACCCGCACCACTCCCCAAGTCAAGGCGTAACTCAGTTAATGTACTGGGCTTAAATAACCTATAAACTCGTGTCACTCGCCCAAAAAAAAAGGAACTAAAACAAGATACAAGAAACTATTAGTTAACGTTGCCTACAGGACAAGTTTCTTACGGTAATTCACAAACGTCAAATATTTCTCGTAATTGCTCAAACCTATAGCCTATGATTGGGCAAGAGGTGCAGAAATTGAGACGGCCTGCACGGAATATTCACCATATCTACAATAAACCATTTGACGTCCTCATTTAACTATTTGATGCCTACGCAGTTTTAGTACGTGAAGTGTACGAACTTTTCCCGTTTCTGCTTAAAATGTCTTCTGTCTGAAAATGAACCTAAAATATTTATAAACTATTACCATCTCACCAACCTATTTTGTGGAAAATGTGAAAAGGTACGTGGAAGACTGATTCGACAAACTTTTAACAACCGACACGTATGGCCACCTGGAATTCGGACATAGTTTCAGCTCGCATGACGGCCTTCTCGCCACTAACTTTCTTAGTTAATACGCCTGGGTCGGCAGCCTAGATGGCACGATGATCGTCGGCATCTGGTTGCTGCCTCCCACTCCTGTCACACCATCAGTGCAGCTGCGCAGGGGTGCCAATTGATGTTCACATGTTCGCCAACGTGTAATGTGGCAGCGCTACATCACTTCCTGTTTTAGTGACGTTTTCGCCGGAAATATAGTGATGTGGACTTGTTCTCGCTGGCGATTGGCCAGTTTTCCCATTACGCTTAGGGAGATCTCCTTATTTGGACAAATGTGCAGCCACTGGCTGAAGGAAATTAGAGACCTTCTAGGAGGAATTATAATTTATGGCTACCTGTGTTCTTATTGATTAAAATAAATTTACTTCTCCCCTAAGGGGAATTGAACATGTAGTTCAGTTGTCTCAGGGTCAGACAGCAGCCTCGAGAGAACTTCAGCATGGCAGTTAAGTACACTACAAGTTGACAAATAGAGGCCCTTATGGCAGGAAATACTTAATGTCCAAGTGGGCAGATGTAGAGTGCCATGATGCCCTAAAAATTAGTCAAATATTTACTTGAGAATGCTTTGTTTTTAATTTCGACTACAAAATAATAATTGTAATTTTAAAGATCTTTGTAGATTTTTATGAGATGCTAAATTTTAAGAGACATGGAAAAACAAAATAAAAATTATGGTCATATATGGGGGAAATGCCCATAAATTTTGCACATTAAATAAACCAAAAGGTGGTTAAAATTTTTCCCCGGTTTTCTGGAAATAGACCTTAAAATTGATGTTGGGTTCAAGACAGCAATTTGGTTTTTTGTCAATTCTTAACAGAAAGATAGTAGGTGTTTTTTCTAGAACTTTTCCCGATGTAATTCAATCATTTTAAGGAAAATTAAAATCTACAATGTTTAAAAGTCATTGTAATATTTCATAGTTTTTGAATATCAAGGAAACTAAAATGTTATATTTTTCTCTATGGGTTGAGAAATTACCGTTTGGAAACAGTATTTTGCCTTTATATATAAATGGTTTTTTGTAACTCCTATATAGCCTGAATATTAATTGTAACTATTGGTTTTGCATATTATTGATATGCCAAACAGTATTTAGCCTGTATATATAAATTGTCTTTGTTAATCTTACATGGTCTGAATAATGAATATACAAGAAAATATTTCGAAATTCTGTAGTAATGGCCAAGGAATAATAAGTGTATTATAATATTCAAATTTCACATATTCATAATTTGAAGATTTGGCCACCTTTTGGCTACATGGCCAGAGAATTGTTGGTGATATAAATCTGTTTGAAACAAGTAGTATAAAAAATAGAAAATAAATGGACATTGGCAAGGTTATAAGGCCAGTATTTTAAAAATTATTTAATTGAAATAGTTTGATCCCTTTTTGGGTAATTATAGAGGAATTGTAAGATATAGGGAACATAAATTTCAGAGTCCCATTGAACATTTATATAGATACATTGTAAAGTTCCATGAAACTCGATTATTATATACCAAATATTTAGAAAATAAAAAATAAAAATGACAATTTAAAAATACGCTATCATAATTAATGTGTATGCATTTCAGCTAATGGTATTTAGTATTTTCCTACAATTTTTTTTTGTCGGCTGTATTTACTTTGTCTAAACGAGAGGTATTCTTCACCTAAGTGATTGGTTTTTGCTGGATTGTCTTAAAGATCCACTTTGCCGAGCTCTTGGAAACAATGGCTAAATAACAAGGTTAAAACGCAGCTTCTTACAAAAATTACAACTGTTTTACTGTCAAAGAATTGCTGTAAAAAATTAATTAAAAATATATATCAATAACCTGAAAGGTACTGCATAACTAGAATATCTACACGTAGAGATTCTGCTACTATCTCCAATAAATAACTGTATTATTATACTGAATGCAATAATTCAAGTTCAAATCAATGATAGAGTGCCAAAGATAATCTCGTTCATGAAATTAATATAAAATAAACAATTTTTAACACACTTACTTTTATATCCATACCTTAATTTTAATACTTAGTAACACCTAAATTATGTGTTTTAAATCGCCGATGTCCACAAACACTCCCCTCGATCCCGAAAATAAAATTTCTTTGCAGGATAGGGGTTTTATGAATAATTACCTTAATAATAAACTTATATTATGAATTTAAGTTAAATTTAAACTAATAAATACAACACCACAACTGTCTGGGATATACTGCGAATTTCACATCCTTCTTTGCTCACTCCTTTACGGCGGCCTTACACTTTCATTCTATCATAGCCTATTGAATAACAATTTAAAACCAATGCAGGGCTGGCTCCAGACCCACCTAGAGGTAGTACGGATTCCCTGTGGAAACGAATTTCGCATTTACACACCAGTCCATCAAATCCCCGGCCCGAAAACAGAGTGACATCGCGTATCGGTGGTACAACAGCTGACCGGTGAAACCTCGATTGTTGAATGAAAGAACAGTCGTAATGCCCGTCTACGCATTTCGCATCAGGCAGGCTACTATCGCTGGAAAAACTGTATATTACACGGAATTATTACACTGAACCCATGGACGAAGCGGCTACTTCGTGAAATATCAGCACAGCCCACACGATGGTGACCTGCTGTGAAGTGCCGAGATTCGCGGCCTCTTAAGTCGCGTCAAAGAAACTTTTCAAGCCCAGAACAAAACGAAATATAAAAGCCAAATTTATACCCCAACACTTTTTTCTCTGTGTTATGATCTTGTGTTCTCACAGGCAACGCTGGAAATATCTGCTGAGTTTGGGTTTACATTCGAAATTATGTCAAGGATGTTACAGTATAACTGTGCTGTTTTTCACATGTGTTCAGCAGTACATATTCCCGCCAGCATCGAAGATGTGACATTTTTTTCTGCATTCACGAATGCTCTCGCCACGGACTGTACAGAGGGGGATCGACAGTTTTCCAATAGTCTCGTCGAGATTTTGCAGCTTAACGACTAAGACAAAGTTTTTCTGCATCTGCGATGTCTTCGACAATTTCAGAGCAAATGGGTTCTATGGTACTGCCATTTATTTCTTCTTCGGACATGGTACTAGTGATGCCGTCGACTTCTACTGGAGTGGTACCAGCACTGATATCGAATTCTTCGGGTGGCCTGCCTACAGTAGCATTGCCATCAACCTCTTCGGGCAGATCGCCCACACTAACATCACTTTTTACAGCTATAGGTATGATACCAATGCCATCACTGACTTCTTTGCACATAGCACTGACTTCACTTCAAATGTTGTAAATTTCACACACACACACACACACACACACACACACACACACACACACACACACACACACACACACACACACACACACACAATACATACATACATACATATATATATATATATTCAGAATTCGAACTCGGAACCTTTCGAATAAAAGTCTGCCATGCTAACCACTAGACCAATGATCTCATGCCCAGTTAACTGCTTAAAAATTGTGCAAACATAGACATCTCACATAAAATTACAGAAATATTGTTTATATATTTTATATTTGTTTCAACCATTTTATGTACGGCTTAGTAATAATGTATTTTAAAGCAATTTTGGTTTATGAAAATCCATGCGATGTGCTGTATTTTAACATCTCGAAAATTTCAATTGGAGTCTAAATTCTTAAGCCCACACCTAAATTTTTTTCTTATATATACATTTAAAAAAAATTATATAGCAAGTCGGGCTGCTATAAGCAAGTGGATATTTATAGGCAGGTGAATATAATTTGCCATATATTAAGACTAGGCTCGTGAAATTCAATTATGGGAGCATCATTTCTAGCTTCGGGAATTTATTTGTTAAAGCCCTTAACACAACCATAATAGTAATTAGCTTAAAATAATATTTAGCTCTTCTTAACGAGTTCTAACATACTTGTTAAAATACAGGATTGAAATAAGAAATAAAATATTCAGGATTTTCTCTTCAAATTTTATATAAACTTATTACTACAAAAAAATGCAAAAAAATTTCGTGTTCGTCCACGTACATGAACAAATCTCAGTACTTCGTTAAACATGAAACCGACTATTCTGGCACTTGTAAACTTCGTTTCATCGTGTAGAAAGCTTGAAGGCGAAGACATTGCAGCAAAAGCGGCACCGATTAGCCACTGAAAGATTTTTAGATGATACACTAGTGGGTCCAGATGGTTCAGCTGTCATGTCGGAAGGAGCGGGAACCAGGAACGAAGTTGTCTATAACGCCGATGATGAAAGTTGCAGCAACTCAGATATAAACTTCTCGGCACTGTAGGCCCCTTAAAAATGTAACCATCATCTATCCATAGGCTTCTCAGAAACCTAGGCTCCTTGCATATATACACTTCGTGATATCATGAACTGCGAACATTTTCATATGTTCGACAGAGCTGAAAGTCCGGGATCCAACATGGCGCCCACGTAACCTTGACACCTAGCACGTCACACTGCAGCCAGGGGATCAGAGCGTAGAGGGGGGATGTAGGACAGTCGACTAAACAATCAAAGAAAAAGAAAATAGCTGGGCTGGAGGTTTGCCGTCTTAACCACCCATACAAATTGGCGATCTTCAGTCATGTGCTGGCCTTCATGCCGGGAGCTTAGTTGTTGATCGCTTCAACTACCATCGTTGTTTCGAATATCGAATCTCCTGCATTCAATTATTTAAATTTTTTGCAAATTTTTTGAAAATATTTTAATATTTTAATATTTTTCCTAAATTTTTAAACAATCTTAAAACTTTCTCCAATTTTCTGATATATTTTGGATTCAAGTTTTTTAAGTTCATAGGCACGAGGTTAATGTTAATGTCAACAAGATCCAACATGGCTGCCGGGTGACTTCACAATAAGACTACCTGCCGACGCCAGACGCCTCTCCTGGATTCTGTTATGCCCGAATCGGCGCACTCATTCTACCGATTTAGTCTGAGTTCACTCCGAAGCCAAAGAAATGATCTGGCTGAGATCCACATCAACTATTTACGAGCATCAGTACATGTGCCACCCTTGTCGTAGATTTTAGGAATACATCAAAGGCACGCTTATTCTAGGACTAGTATTCGTTGATGGTGACAACGATGAAACTTTCCTTCTTGAAATACTGCATTGCTAAGAGCGACAATACATTGATGCCTTCTCATTGGATAACTTTAGCGGTATAAAGTTTTAACTTCAAATGATGATTGGCGAAAAGTTATTGAACATATGGCCACAATTAAGTGAAATATCTATATTTATAAAATAGCAAAATTACCTGGATACGACATCAACAAGCAATAATAATTATTTATCAATGAAATAAGACATATGACATGGGTATATCAATGGTACGCCACAGACATTTCCTGTATTGGTACAATTCTTCCCAAACTTTTCAAACATACAGTCAACAGCATATTATGAATTATATGAACTAAGATCCAATACAATGACTGCAATACTTTTAAACGACATCTTCAATGTTTGTGGGCCCGTAACTATTTCGTATGTTTTCAATAATGTCACATTATATTTTCCAATAAAGTTTCCCATTTTTCCTCAAAATGAACTGTTTTGATTTCGATCATTTCCCTATCGCCCCACAATACACTCAAAATACCAAAACATTTGTGAAAAAAATTACTAGCTCCAAAGTCTGGCTGAGAGGCTCCACATTGTTTCTGAAGATCCGAAAAGTTGATGAAAATGAGAGGTAAGCGAAATTGTGGAGTCAATTAAATAAAAACATTTATTAACCCCCTTCCACACCAACATCTCACACTCATCACCACCCATTCACATCCACTTCCCTCACCAATATAGTGAGAAATGGGTGATGGTGATGGGGAAGGGAGGGGATATGATGGGGTGTGGATAATGGGGAGAAAATGTGTGGGTGCAGGAGATGGGATAGGGAAATGTATTGAAATGTTGGAGGACAACGGGGCAAGGTTGGGGAAAGGAGGAATGGTGCCGCTGGAGGGATAAGGGTGGGTAAAATGTGGTGTGTGGAGAGGGTGAGGAGTAAGGCAAGTGTTATGGGAGGTATCATGTACTGGTGTGTTGGATGGTTTGAGTGTGGGGGGATGGGTGGTTTATATGGGTGGGGTGATAAGGGAGGAATTGTTTTGTGGAAGGGAGTGAGGGATATAAGGGGGTTGTCGGAGGGGTTGGGGATAGGAAGAGGCTGGGTGAGAGGGTTTGGTGGTGGGAATTTGTGGTTGGGGAGAGGATAGAAGTGTAGTAGTGTGTGGGAGGATAGGGAGGATGTGGTGTGGTGATTGTGATTGAACGAGGGTGGGGGTGGAAGGGGTGGAAGTGTTTTGTTTCAGGAGGGTATTGGGGGGGGGGCATGTGATGGTTTAGAGGGCATGCCGTAAAGGTGTAGTGGCATGTGATTGTTTATGATGGGTATTTAAGTGACTAGGCGGAAGTCTATTGGTTTTCGTGTTTAGTGTGGGAATTTTGGCAGGGGGGCGGAAGGATTAATATATGTTTATAATCGGCAAGCTCCACAATGTGGCTGACATTTCATTAACTTTTTCTGTTTTTTTTTTTTTTTCAGCCATCATGTAGAGCCAGTCAGTCACATTGTGAAGGTGGGACTTTTTTTTACATATAACACAGGCAAACATAAAAAATTAAATCTTTTTTAACCTTAATAGCTGATTCTTATAATTTTTCTGGTGCTGAATCCATATTTGACCACAGTTTATCTTTAACGCCCACAATTTCGTCACAACGTGACTTCGTTATAAACTAAAAAGTTAGCGGAACATACAATAGAACTGAAAAGTAAATTAATGTTTCAATTTGGTCAAAAATTCTATTTTCGTATAAATATGAATATTACATCTTTATTACATAGGCTTTATGTGTTCATTGACTTATATTTCCTTTCCCTCTTCCACTTGAAGCTCCTGATATAGCTTTTTTTTCGGTGAATTTGCTTTCTGAAAGTCTTTGTGAAGTGACCAACAGTAGTCTCCCATCATATAGGAATTCCAGCGGACTTGTTACCGTCTTTCCATCACTTTGATATCTTAATGAAAATGCTCACCTTACTCCTCACTGACATCACCCACAGTGTCTGGGAAAAAATTAACGTGACTGTTCAAGAAGTGAATCTTCAGGCTCATCAAACATCCTAACTTTTTGAACTTTTCTAGCATGTTTCCTACAGTAGAAATATAATGTGGCTCATTTGTGTTACCTAAAAACTTGGTAACAACCTCCTTATATGATACCCAAGCCTCCCTCTCATTTGAAGTCATTTTTTACTCAAAGGTGGAATCGAACATCATTTTTTCGGATGCCTGGCCCAACAAACACGCCTTCCTTCAATTTTGCTCCTGACAACTGAGGAAATTTCTCTCAGAGGTAATTGAAACATTGTCCATCTTTTGGTAAGGCTTTCACAAACTGTTTCATAAGGCCAAATTTTATGTGTAGAGGTGGCAGCAGAATGTTTTGTAGAGGTGGCAGCAGAATGTTTTCCGGGTCCACGATATTCTTGCACAGAATTTTATTTCCAGGCTTTAGAGATTTTCTTGCAGGCCAGTTTTTTTCTGACCCAATGTTGAGCCCTTGCCCTACTGTCCCATTCGCATAGGGAACATGGGAGTTTGGTAAAGCCACTTTGCTGGGTAAGGAGCATTTATAACACTTTCAAGTCGCCACATATCATCCAACGATGAGCGGAATAGTTTAATTTTATTTAACACTATATTAAGGTTCTCTTAACTTTCCTTCATATGCACTGAATGAGCAACAGGTAATGATAAATATGTGTTGCCATTGTGTAATATAACAGCCTTTAAACTAGTTTTAGAAGAATCCATAAACACCCTCCATTCTTCCTTTTTGTATTCAATTCCGAATTCATTCATGAAACCGTCAATATTTGAGCAGTATACTAAATCACCTTCTTGTTTGAAAAATTGATAAAAGGTCTGCTCTCTTCTCCTATACACATCCATATTTGTTCCTACTGGCAAGTTATTTTCTTTGAGTCTGGAGCCAAGCAGTTCAGCTTTCTCCTCCGTTAAGCCCAAATCCCTAACCAAATCATTTAGCTCGGTTTAAGTAAACATCTTAGGTTCTTAATTGTCTATACATTCAAACTCATCATCAGATTTTTCATCTGCATAAGAGTGAGCATCACTAGTAATATCCAGAATAACATCATAAGAAACCTCTGTTTATTTAGGGACAGGAAGATCTGGACCATGGCCTACTGGCCGGATGGCAGAAAGAAAGTTAGGGTATCTTATTACTTTCTTATTTTTTGAGTCGTAACCAGTAACATCAACGCTACAATCATTACAATGGTTCCTTGGCTCCCTCCACATCATTGGAACATCAAATCTAAAGGCTTCTTTCACCTTTTTTTGACAATTTTCTCGGATCTTCAGAAAATACATAGCACACCTTATGCGGCGCCCAAGACTTATCCTGATCACGAAGTTTAATTTCTAAGTATGAGAGGTACGCTTTTTTCTAACGAACTCTGCAATGTTCCCTATCTAATCACAAACTTACCACTAATATAAGTTAACAAAAACTGTCAGGAAAGTTTTTACAACCAAGACTAGCCATTGTACTAAACACATGCATTGAAAGGTAGAAAAGTGAGGTTAGGTTTATGATAACAAAATGAAAAGCTGTACACTATAGCTGGACACTTCATCAATGTGACCAGTGATACCACTCCCAAGTGTATTTAAACCCATCTTTACAATTTTAAACTACATATAAAATAACATTGAATTCATTAAAATAAGTCATTTATTTGAATATTGAGTGCTTGAAGTGAAAAATGGTCTCTGATATGGCTTTTATATTTACCTATTCGGATTCAGCACAATATAAACAACAAGAATAAGGCTTATTCATTAAAAAAGAATACACTGTTTCACCTTTTAAATCGTATATAAAATATTGTAGAATTCGCAAAAAATTTCATTTATTTAAATATTCAGTGTTGAAATGTGATAAAATGGTAAGTGATACAGGTATTTTACTATCATATTCAGATTAAGTACACTGAAAACCACAAGAATAACATAAGTGCATTTAGTAAGGTTGCCCATTTTTACCATTTTAAATATTTTAAAAATACAGTGGAATTCTTTTAAAAAATTCTGTTATTTAAAAACTGAGTGTTGAAATGTGAAAAAATTGTGGGTGATACAGGTTTTTTGTTGTCATATTCGTGTTCAGTATACTAAAAACACAAGCATAAGTCAAATTCATTCAAAAAGTTTTTTTCAGCGTTGTCATGTGTAATTGATATTATTGATGTAAGTAGGTTTTGTGAGACACATGGAAAAATTATGGAGCTAAACAGGCATTTTAAATAATCAAAAAGCTCATTTTAGTGGGAACAGTGGATATTGGTCATCGGACGTGACGAAATCTGAGGTAACTAATGGATAAGGACCCGGAAATGTCTTGGATTCATTCGGCAACAAGCTAGACTCCACAATACTTTGTGCATTAAAACACCAGTTAGTAGTTAGTTCATTGGCTGTTACTCTAGTTTAACCACAAACAAGGTAGCACGGGATTCGTTTCTTATTCTCCTTGCAGATTCGTTATTGGTTGAAAGTCGTTCGGGGTGTGTCTTACAAACTATGGTCCAACGGAAGCACAAACACATATGTACACGTGAATGCAGTTTAACTTGTCCTCAGATGAATTCGCGAAATTTCCGGGTCTCTGCTAATGGATTATACTCAGATCCCTGCTTCTTTTTGTCCTAATACTATTCCCATGCCAGACGATACTATTCCCATTGCCCCCCAAACGAATAAAACACACCACTGAATATTTTGCCAAAAAATTTTCGTGCTTCGTTTGCGCATGCTGCTGGAATTTTTTTGTTTTCTGAAAAACTGAACAATTTGTTGTCAAAAAAATTTTCACTCCATAAGAATTACATCGTCCAGGTACATCGCTAATAGTTTTGTGATGCTTGAATAATAACTGCACTAAAGTTTCTTTAACCTCAGAGCTTGTGTTTTCTTTAGAAATACAAGTATTGGAAACCGGACTTATGAGCTATATTTGATACATTATTAAACGGTCTAATTGATGGGTTGTGTGCCATCCAAGCATTCGGATGACAAAATTGACTGCGTTGTTTCCTGCCAGTATGAATTATGGTTTAGCAGCAAATTCCAAGGAAATGGAATTTTTTATGAAAGAACTTCTGCCCCAAGAATAAGTTCGTTAATAATGTTACTGATATTTGTGAACGATAATGTGCAAATAACTGATATTCAAATTGCCCCACAGTTGGGAAGTCAAATGAAACAAGCTACGTGTAGAGGATAATATGCAAAAAATATGCAAATAATTGCACTAGGAATCGTATGTTTAATTGTATGAAAGGCGGAGTACAGAGTGTGTTCAGAAGAGCACCTTTTTAACTTTGTAGGAAGCCTTACTCTGTAGACTAGAATACGTGGGCGCTAATATTAGGGCGACTTCCCTTACTTTAAACAGCATACAAGAAAAATAATGACACTTCAGACTAATAGTAAAACAAAACAACCAGCAACTCTACAATTAACAGACTGTCTACAGGTGAAGTAAATTTTTAATGGAATAATGCTTTACTTGTTTCAATGTATTCAACTGAAACTTACATTTCAGTGAAATAGGAAGCAGCATAAAAATGTTCACCTTGGCCTGTTGTAAAATAGCAATCTCTCTAAGTTAACACGCAGCTGGAAGTCAAAAATCATATAAGTGCCAAAATGAAAGTTTTTTTAAATTATATGTAACTCTGAATCAGTCTTTACACACAACACAAAGTGTTTAGGATTAACCTGGCTTTATGAAAATATTTATGTCGGGCGAGAACAATATCTTAATCTTAGGTTATCCGTGGTAAATAGAAGGAAAGTACTGAATAGATGTTCACTGTCTCTTACGCCTTGACTTCACCTCAGGAGAAAGAAATTTTATTTAAAAACGAGAGAAAACGTGTACTTTATTTATGCAGTTTTCATGTTATATTTGCTCAATAGCCCTCTTCTATCACTCGCTCACTGTTGCGACTATAATACACTGATTGAGAAACATATTTGAAGTCGATGCCGTCCTTTCACAACTTATTTCATGGCTACCACACAAGGGATAAGAAACCCTGGCTGTCCTACATTATGACATATGAAGACCAGGTCCAATCATTATGATATAATTTTCACCTAGTAATCCCATTTCAAAATAGTACAGCTGGTATAGGACTTACTGAGTAGCCACATTCAAAAAGCCCTCTTAAATATGAGTCATGCATTGCTGCCAACTTAGGTAGACGGAAAATATTACCAATACGTAACAAAAAAAAAAAGTGCAAATTTATTAAATATTGAAGCTGATGCGTATAAATATAATAAACAAAACTCAGAAAATAACAGAATAGATTACATAAACAATTCATAAAATAAATATTATATTAAAATAAGCAAGCTTATAAACAAGTATGTAAATATTACGCGTATCAGTCTATGCCAACATGAATGTCTATGTGATTCAAGGTAGCCAGACATCACAATAAATTGCATACAATTAAGCAAGGTCTATCCTCAGATTTCCCAAGATTTCTACATCTAATAAAGGCTGTATATTAACTAATGGCTTGATCTTGAAGTCACTCCCATTTTCAGTTGTGCTATTGCAATCATAGGAATAATTATCTTTGCTTTTTTAAACTCGCAAATAATATCTTCCGACACCCAACAGATATCTGCTCCTTTCTCCAGTATAGCTCAACATTGCAGGTCGAATACCAGTATATTAATTTCAGTACACAGACTTTGATGGCAAGTTTTTAAACACGAACGATTATCCTCAAGCCGAAAGTCATTTTCATTTTCACACAGACAATATTTGCTTAATATTTTCAAATTGATTGATTTGAGAATTATCAAATTATTCTTTTTAGAAATTTTGTGCGAAGGCTACACTGTTAAAAAATAAAAAGCCTTACTTTAAAATGGAAAAGTAATGGTAACAATTTTTTTCAGAGATAGCCCTGAAATATTTGTACAACTACGGACAAATAGACTTTAAGAAACAGACTTTCCGTGAAATTTCAGGAACCTTTCCGTGAATTCACGGAACATTCCCATTGGTTTACTAGTTAGTTTTCTGTACTTCCAGTTTAAAATGAAAAGAGATAGAGTAAGGTGGGGCTATTTGGACCATTTCAAAATTGAAGCCTTATTTTTTCTCACAGTGCATGCTATAAGATATAACATAACATAGACATTTGGCTCCAGAGTAGTGCAACAAATAAAGGAACAATGAATCTCAATAGTATATGCATTTCTGGTAAAAAAATATTATAGCAAAACACTGCATAAGAATTAAATTTCAGGAAATATGGGGCTATTTGTCCTGAACATGGGGCTATTTGGATCACATAATGTTCTGCTTCATAGCGCATGTATTATGCCTATGAATTCTGCAATAGTCCTTAAAAAGTTTTAAACACATTTACCACATATATTTTTCTTTCCGACAAGCACCTACACAAATTTCATGAAACCACCTTCAGCACTTTTCACTATAGGCTATTCACAGTAAAGTGAACACTTTTTAAGGCCCTTCTAATCGGCATTAGCCACTAATAAATATAATTTATTACAGATTCAGACATTAACTTTTGGGAATAAAGAAAAGTATCCACTGTCTTTGTTTGTCAAAAAGGAATGTTTATATTAAAGTGATAGGAATATAGAAATCTGCCAAAAAGAAAAATTCAGCAGGGCCTTAAAAATGCTCACCTTACCGTGAACAGCCTATACTTATTCATTCACCTTTACTAACGACTTTTTTTCCAAATATCTCACACCACAGAAGCTAGATGCATGTTGTCTTCATCTGAAGATTCTGAGAATTCTTCGCTAGAACTCGTAGAAGTTGGGTTTTGTTTCATAATTCTGCGCCGTCGCTTCCGTTTTTTATCAGGCTTAACATGGCGTCTTCTTGTTGATTTATTTCTTGTCACTGATACCTTCTCAAAAGTTTACTTATTCTTTGTTCTGGTTTTTTCAATGTATTCTAAAAATGTCAGGTAACAAGCTGATCCCTTCCCTCTAGTTAAAATTTTCTTCCTTTTCTCTTTGTATGGCGTTGGCATCACAACAGTAAAAGACGCGGATACATTAAAAAGTGGTCCTTTATTAGACTCTTGGTGCACAGATCTACTATTTGATAACTTTTCCATTTATGATGATTCCCCATTCTGTACTTCACATTTATTGTCATGATCGCCATGAATTTCATCATCGAAAATGGCTTAAGGGAGGAACTTTTTTGGAGATATTTTGCCTTGATGGAAAGGATAAAAACCAGTGGATTTAAATCCATTAAGTGCGTTGCTGACAGTTCTACTCTTCCTCCATGCTGCGTCAAAAATGCCACCAAAAACAAACTTTGTTATAGAAGCTGTGGAGTTGGTGTGCACGGGAGAATTTGTTTCGTGGTGGTAATATGTTTTCATAGGCTTGCAAACAGTTCTGTCCAGCGGTTGTAAGACATGAGTAGTGTGTCGTGGCAAACATAGCAATTCTATTTGGTGTTTCACACAATACCCCAAGCTGTTTAGTGACTTGTGTGAAGTATGTCCATCCAGTAACAATAAATATCGTCCCGGTGAATGGTGTTTTTGGAAATGTTGCAGCCAAGCCAAAACAAATCTTTGTTAATGTATCCTGACTCCGACATTCCTACTAGACTGCCAGGAGGCATTCCATGCTGATATTGTTCCCTCGTTCTCTTCCCTTAGAATATAATAAATGAGGGAATAATTACCACACTGGCACTGCAACAGACAACTGGCTCTTATATCTTTCCCTTTTTCTAGACTGGTCAGCAACGTAACTTCTTTCTTTCCCCTTTCAAAGGCCTATTGTTGATTTGAAACTCGCTTTCGTCACCGTTATAGGTGCTGTGAGGTTGGTCTTGAATTTCTAACTCGAAGTATACGCCCTTCGAGAGGTCGTAGAAATTATCCACAATCTCTTTGTTCAGTCCCATTGCCCCAGTTTTCGAAAGACGTTCCGGTTTTCTCAAGGATATGGAATCCCTATGCATGTTCATGAAAGAAGAAAACAAATATTTCCCATCCATTTTTGTTTCATCACTCCATGAAGTGTTAATGTTCTTCAGTTTGGTCTAATGGTACACTGCTCTTCTCACACTCATGGACGAATGACGAAAACCACGATATGAACGACTTGTAAGCCTGTCCACCAGATATGTTTCTTGCTCCGGGGGAAAACTCTTCATTGACCAATGAACTGCCAATACGTAGGGATTTGTACATTGTTCAGATCATTCACGAAGTCTCTATGAATACGAGTTTCTTGAACTCTCCTCTCCATAGTTGTTTATAATAAGATGAAGTGCGATGCTGCAACTCTCGTACCTAAATGACCATTGAGTATTTCTTTCTTCGCAACACTGCGAATAGGCATTATTCGTTTTCTATTTCCTCACCATCTGAAAGCATAAATAACCCATAAAGTCGCATCAGCGCAAATCTCAAAAATAAATTTTGTCTACAAGATATTATAGTGTTCTATATTTTAATTAAATTTTTTTCACCGTGATGAAATATGCTGCTTTAAGATGGGCTTTTTCTAGGAGAAAATTGGCCACTTCTTTTTCACGACATTCGATTCACTACCAATTGTACAAACCACTTTGTTGGAAAAATTTAAGCTTCGCCAGCAATATTTCGTATAAAAATATTTTATTCATATTTATCTTAGTAATTGATTACACTTTTAAAATTGCTCGAGTATCATAATGAAAGAAATATACAAATTAAATTCAAACAAACTATTATTTTATTGTGATTCAAATAGTCCCATCAAGAGTGGTCCGAATAGCCCGACGTGCAGCAACAGTCATCAACTTTCAATAGTTCCATAACTAAGCAACATATGCCGCTTGTGGTCACATAGAACTGCTAAGTGGTCTTCGCTGGCCATGATACAAACAAAACATGCACAAATTGGCTATTGTTTTTCTTGTCAGATCTTAAAATACAAACATTGGACACTACATTAGCGTCGTTTCTATACAGTGAACACTTACCACAGTTCGTACAAATAGATTTCGTGTGAGATCCGTTGAAGATATTTGTTCAACTCGTCTTGTGCGTTCTTCTGCAACATCACACACAAGCTACCACACTGGAATGATTGGCGTCCAGGCTGCGCGTGAAAGAGGCACAATAAACTGTTTTCTTATTTTTATCCAATAAGCCTCATGGCACAAATAGCCCCCCCCCCCCCCCAATCTTACCCTAACGAAAAAGTCTTTAATTTTTGTTATTTATTACCATGTGTAAAAATATATATTCAAAAATGTTAGAATATTTTATTCTTGAACTAGGTTTGAGCCAGAGTAAAAAAAAAATTGCAAGTTATCGAGTATAGTCACTCACCTACAAGTCTGACATGACCTTCATAGTATAACTGTGTTATTTTTAATACAGTCACATAAGCAAATTTTTCTGTTTCTATTAAAGTTAGTGTATTTTAAGTTTGCTAAAAAAAGATGATACCTAACGCTATTTTTTTTTAATGTTTGAAAGAGTATGTGCTAGTGGTGTGGATAACATTACTGAAGAAACCATAATTTTCTGCTTATAATGCCGAAGAAATCTTCGTGTATTCTCGGCGCTGTTCGTACCCGAAACCCAAAGGTGTAGGAAATATGGAGACTTTCCGTATCTTGTATTTACGGAGTTACCTTTGTTCTTCGTCATTGCGGATTGCGATCCCGTATATTTACTTTACGTTTCGGTGGAAATTTCTGTAAATATACGGAAATATTTAACAGTGTACTCACTTTGACTACAATCAGTTTGCCCGTTTTTACCCTGATATATCATTGTTCAGCGGCTGGCGATCGTAATCACGAGCGTTAGGGTCCAATCGTGAAGTGTTGGTCCCTATTTTGTGTTTCAGCTGTGTTATCGTGTTGCGGCGACCTGAAGCCTCGTTGCCTCTGCGATGATGGTTCGTCTTCGATCCTTGTTTTCGATCCATAGATCTTCGCACATGACGTTCTCCTTGGCATTGATTATCTTGATTGTGTGACTCACATGGCGGGGTATGATTATTGTGTGGCGAATCAGGTGTAAACTGTGGCTTTTCATGGTGATTAATATCATGAAAATCTTGGGAATCACCAAGATTTTCTCGTTCGCGTTTCGTTATCCAGTATTGACGTTCTTCATTAAGTGTATTACAGAATCAGCGTCCCTCGTTCCATGACTCATAATGCTGATTATTTAAAATGGCTATTAGGCTCATAATTAGTCTGATAAATGGCGAGACGTCAAATATCATGTAATGTATCACCTTACAACTCATAATATTGTCACTGCTGGTTGCAAAGCAAAGAACGCAAGGCGATTAGTGGGGCTGATGAGACTGGTTTCAAGCTGATGAGACTGGTTTCAACATAATATCTTGAACATCTTTAATTTCTAAAAGAATACCAATATCAGAAGCATCAAAATTAATTAATTTGCCATTTTTGTCTCTAATTTCTAAGGCAATTAAATATAATTGCTCATTGCTAATTTGATAGAAAATTTAATAGGGGGGGCTCATAAATTATATAATCTCCTAAATGGAACTTTGTTTTTGGTGGAAAACTAGCAATTAAGTATGTTTCTAAGTGGTTAGATTTGTCATATTTTATGAACATTCCATAGGCCAAATTACAAAGACATTTATTGTCCAAAATGAATTAAAATTAGGCAATTTAGTCACTATAGCAATTTTGTCTTTTTCATAGTTACATTTCTTTCAAAACCAAGAATATCAGATAACCAGTCAACAAGTTTAATATCATTTATGTATTTAATAGATATTCTGTTTTTCACAATATCTGATATTAACTCAATGTTGTTTGTGGAAAATTGATCGATTGCATTTATAGCATTTTTTAAAGATTCAATATCATATGGCCCCTAGGGATACTTATACCTTTTTTTTTTATGAACGACAGCACTAATTTTTTCAATACTTGTTATAGTATTAATGTCTATATTTGGAGTCTAAAATTTTGTATGTAAACTAACTAATGCAATCGATTTTTGTTATGGACAATATCATAATGAAGCTCCTTCTTCAGCATGGAACTATTATTTGTTAATTTAAATACTTTACTATAAAAATTATTGTTATTAAATGAAAAAGCAGCAGCCAAAGCAGCCTATACTGCGTAGAGTTAATTGGGGTGTTGGTGCTTTGATTTCTGAACAAACCTCTTAAAATAATATGAATAGTTAATTATTGTCTGATATTAGAGGGGTAATGGTATTCCAAAGTATTTGTGGGAAAACCAATTTATTGACCAATTTAATTTATAAGTTAGGATAGTTAAATTTTAATAAACATCTGTTTTGTTACTCCAAGAATTATGAGAGTTATCAAAACATAACCATTTTACATAAATTTTATCACGTTCCTTTTTAGACTTTTCCGACCAAATATTCATTGGGATAATCTGTTTTCATAATTTCGACTTCATAAAAAACTGCATTCTATTCATTCTCCTTTAGTATCTCTTAATGTTTAAGCAGGCACAACATAATTCAAAACTTAGCAAATAGTAAACAACTCTGTTGACCAATTAGCAGTATAACCCTTCTGAAATTTTTTTTAATTTGCTCACATAGATGCCATCTCCAACTTTGTATTTCGGTTTAGTAAGCATGTCTACAAAATTTGTTTGCATTAGATTTTTTTCATTGGCCTTATTATCATCAATGGGTTTCATGCAGATATTTCTGTTTTGTGTTGTTATATTCTTTCACTAAATCGTCTAGTTTATTTGTCCATCTAAAGTTGCCATTGAAGGCAAATTTCTTCCACATATTTTTCAAAGTTCGATTAAATATTTGTACAACACTTGCTTTCATTACGCTAAAAGAATAATAATGATTCACATCATGTTTTTGCACAAGTACTTTAAATGTTATTATAAAATTCGGACCCATTGTAGCTTTGTATATTGTGTGGTTTCCTTTTAATTAATGTAGATTCTAAAGCACTTACTACATTTTTGCTGTTTCATCTTTAATTGGTGTAGCAAATGCTAATTTTGAAGGAAAAAAAACTATCGATAAATCTCATGATATATTTGTATCCATTATTGATATGCGATATGCCTTTTATATTGCCAGTATCCATTTCAACAAGTTCAATTTGCCTCGTATAGTCTATACCATTTGATATTAAATTTCATCTTGGAAAGTTTCTTCACGCTGTCTAATCAAATTCATTAGTTATTTCCTCTCTCGCAGTAGGCAATTTTTTTAAATGTTGATTTATTATAAGTACATATCGAGCATATACATTTCTGAACTAATCGTCCATTTTTAGTATTTTCCATTTTTATATTATTATTTTTTAGTAACTTTCTTGCTCTTCAAACACCAAGTATTCTCCATTTAATAAAAAATATATATGTATTTAATCTTAATTTTTCACGAACACTACTATTGTAGTCATCAAGCCATCATTATATTAATATATTTTAGTATTTTTATTTAAAAAGTTAAAGTATCACATATGTTAACAACAAAATACTCACTGTAATCTATTTTTCTCTAGATCCCTTAATAAAAGTCACAGTATCATGAAGTAAATTGGGATTTACATTCATTATTTTATAAACATTACAATCCATATAAAAGTAAAGAATATTTTACTATATCTAAGTATAAATTATTATTACATTTATTCCACTTTGCAGGTAAATAAAATATATGTGATTTTTCTTCCTTACATTTTTCAATTTTCAAGTTAACAAGTGTATCACAATAACTCAAAACTGCTTTGTTTAAATTTTGCTATATATCAGCTATTTCTTTATCGAAATATCTCTTGTTGACAACATCTTTTCCATCTGTGGATCAGCCATATTATTAATTATACGATTTTGCATAGAAACATAGTCTGTTGTATAAACAAAAACTTTACTAAGTTGATCTCGTACAACAGAAACAATACAATTGTATTTTGAAACAACTTTTTTAAATGCATAATTAACTAAATTTTATCAAAAAATATTTTATTGAGTGCATCATCTCCATCTATAGGATAAACCAGACTAGTAATTCTACGATGTCAAAATAAATATAAATGTTGTATAAATAAATAGTTTACTTAGCTGATTTTGTAATTTTACAAAAAATTGGTTTATAAAAAACATTTTATTGAGACTTTATTGTCTCTAGGATATCTATATCAACAATTCTTCGCCCTAAAGAGAAACTTACGATTTTGTATTATCAAAGAAAGTGCTCAGTTTACTTTGTAACTCAGAATCACCTGAATTGCATTGTGGATCTACATATGATTTTAAAGCATAAGCACTAATGTCAAATATTTTATTTAAATATTTAATTAATAGTTTCCCAAATATATGTCATTTAATAACATAGAAATCATATAGTTAAATTTAAACACTCTCGAAAAAAGATGTAATACGATTAAACATACATGTACATTTAATTGTTAGGAATATTGCCTCAAATGGGTCGAAATAGTAAACATTGTTGTTTTCTTTAAAATGGCAAACCCAAAGAGTACCAGGATTTGTTGAAGTATCGAAATAAACCACAGCACGTTCATTTTTTAGGAATTCTATTTGGTAATTCACCAATCATATA
This sequence comes from Dryococelus australis, assembly GCA_029891345.1. Lineage (NCBI taxonomy): Eukaryota > Metazoa > Arthropoda > Insecta > Phasmatodea > Phasmatidae > Dryococelus > Dryococelus australis. The sequence continues at coordinate 98,727,605 of CM056998.1, read as the reverse complement.
AACATTTCTGAAATTTTTAAAATTTAGTATTTTAAATATTTTTCAATATCGATATTAGATAGTGGGCATAAATTCAATTTTGTTTCGCCTTCCTTTTTTCTTTTTGCAACTAACCCACTTCCTGATTTATTTTCCATTGCTAATTCGTGTCTCTGTTGTTCTTCTAATCCTATTTTATTTTTCTAGTTTGTTCAACAGAATAGTAAATTTTCACTACCTCCTCCAGCTAAGGCACCAAATGTACCTAAAGCAGCAAGTATAATAGGAATAATTCCTCCATAGTGTAAACCACTTCCAGATTTTTTTTTGGACATCTTTTTTACTGTTGGTGGTGATAAAGTTAATTTGAAACTTTTACCGTAATTTAATATTTATTTTCTTTACAATTTAATCATCAGGGAATATTGAAAGTTATATTTGTTATCTTCACTTATGAGTAAAGAAAAATATATAATCAATAAAACGTTTAATTCCCCATCCTAATTTTCTTTTGTAAACATAGTTGAAGCAACAGCAGCAGATGCAGTTTTTTTCTCCAATAGGAGTATATTTATTTATTTATTATAATTTATTTTGCTTCTTTTTGTAAAATTTGATTAGCTTCATGTTTAGATTCTAAATCTTTATGATCCCTATAAACAATATTGCGATATTTGCATGCTTAATCTAATTTATTTATTCCACTATCGCCTCTTTCCAACCTTTCATTTAATTTTGTAAATGTACCACAATAATTATAGCTAGGCAAATGAATTTCGGGTAAATTTGAATTATTTAATGCCCAATATTTATAATACCTTTGCCATGTTGTTCAGAATTCCAAAATGGATCCTGATGTTAATTTATATTCTTTATCCATAGCAAATAGTGTAGCATTATTTATCATCATTACTTTTGTATCACAAATGTACAAATTATGCCAAAATCCACATCAATCAAATTTTTCATCAATAACATTAATTATTTTGCAATTTCTATTCCGATATTTATAGTAGATATAGACGCTGCATGTGGTAAATTTTTCAATGGTACAATTCCCATTTGCTCTTCTAAATCAGAAGATTTTTGTTCTGAGAATAATTCTCTTTCAAACGTTGTTTCTTCTGGTGTTAGTGGATAACCTAGAAACTAGTACTGTAATAAAATTTTTGTTTTCTTCACTTACTTTTTATACATTTTTACCGATATTTCGTGATTCTTCGATTAATGGTAGTTCTTTCTTCTTATTTTTTCATATTCATTTTCATTACATTTTATATATTTTTTATAGCTTTCAAACAGTAATTTAACTCGAGAAACTCCCTTTTATTCTGCCATTTATTTGTAAATTCTTTACTTTTAAATGATTTATAAAATACTGAGAGTTTTGAGAGGCAGAATTTTTCCTCCAACTGATCAAACTAAGGGGAATTTAAATGTTTACAACAGTAGAATCGAATTTGATATTCCTATAGGTGATGGATTTCTTCTGAAATGATGATTATGTTTACGATCAATATATATATATATATTTACAAAGAGAGATAAAGTAGGAGCTGAGGCAAGCTATGACGAATCAGATAATATTGATGTTTGTTATTTTTTTTTCCTTTCCAATTTTATAGAGTAGAAATCTAAAATCATGGAAATATTATTGAAGCTGTTGATAATGCGTGTACAACAACAATGATATATGCTTTATTAAGATCACGAAGTGAACAAAATTATTTAGAATTTACTGGTGTTGATAACATATATATATATCGAGATAAATCTCTTTCTAGCAATATAACAATAGAGATTAAAACTATTTCTAGTAATAAAACAAATTGAATAATATATCCTCTTAAAAATCTATTTGGTATTATTCGTGATAACAATTAAGTTTATTGGAAAGGCGGCTATAAAATTACTTTTTTCGAAATTCATCTGATAACAACTGTTTATTTCTTTATGAGACTTTAGATAAAGATGATAAAGTTACGAAACATCGTCCTGATCCTGGTAAAATTGATATCAAAAATTAGAAATGATGTGGCCTATTGTTGAATATGAATCTAACGCGGCCCTTGCAATAAAAAAAACTATACAAAGATCAAATAATACCTATTAGTTTTCGTAATTGGAAATTCCTAGAAAAAGAAGTCCGTGTTGGAAATGTTTTTAGCTTTGATATAAAATATCAGTTTAATAATTTGCAATTTAATATGCCTTATTCTGTAATTATAGGTTTTCAATTTAATTGAAAAAATCGTGTTGAACAGCATACTATTATGTTTGATCATTGTGGTGTAAGAAATATTTAAAGACATTGAAAACAGTGTTTATTATAAATAATTTCTTGCTTATAATGATTTTAGAAATTCAAAAACCAAACTAGATACTGACTATAGAATAAAGTTAACTTTATTATAAACCGACTGTTGACTTTGATGGTGATATTAATTACTATTCATTTTGGAGACGAAGGCTTTATGTGTTATTGATAGTTGGTACAGAAAAACACCGTAGTTAAAGAAAACACAAACATAATAATTAGTGCTGATATTAATAAAGATGCCGAAGCAGGTACCATTTGTAATGTTGTTTTAATTAGTCGAAGGAATCTTACTTAAGATTATTTGAAAGAAAGAATTATTGAAGATTTATAAATTTTAATATTATTAAAGGGAGGAAACAACAAAATTGTTCCGAGTGTTTAATACAATATTTTTGAATCATAGCTGAGTGTTTAGATTTAAATGTTTTACGAATTTTTAGAAATAGAGACGAATTATTTGATCAAGTTAAAAATTATTTCCATAATTCTAAATAAGTATTCTGTTTCTCTTAGGACGTTAAATTTCTTTATAGATTAAATAAAAATGGCTTTTGTTTCCATGCAGTTTCACTAACATTTTAAAAGTTGATGGTAGTGGTTCAAGACCACCTTCCTATAGATTAGATAATGCGTCTGAAGATCTTTAAAATATAGTTCACAAATTTCATTCAAATTTACAAAACTTAAAATTATCACTCTTAGAAATCGTTAACGATAAATATGAACTTCGCGATATTGGTGAAAATCTAGAGCAAATAGAATAAGTATTTAAGAAATTAGTAGAGCTTCGAATATAAACTGTAAAGAAAAATAAGATAATATTTCATTTAATTTTCAGATTAATTTGCTTGATTTTGATTGCTCGCTTGCAAAATTGACATTTCTAGAAAACGTGAAAATTTGCTTGAAAGCGAGAAATTTGCATGTGTTTTGCTTAAATTTTGCTGGTTTTTTTTTTAATTGGCACAATTCCTGCACTAAAAATTTGAAAAATTCAAAATGTTGCTTGTTTTTGGTATTAATTTGTTTGTTTTTGGCTTAAATTTGCTTGTTTTTGAGAGATCCTTCTTAAAAAATTTTAGAGCCTAAATTGAGCCTCAAAAACCTTAATCTTGAAGGAAAAAACCTCGATATTTCGATGAAAATAAGGGGTGAGCCAGGATCTTCATTATACATATACTTTTACATACAGGTATTTCTGTTGTTTTCCATAAAATGTTATATTGTACAAACAGTGTACATATTTTTTTATTTGAAACGTGGTAAACCGTCCTGTTTTTGGAGGCAAGGGGCAGAATGCACCACCGAGAAACATGAAGTTACTGATATAACTAATGAGCCTACTTTCCTCAACATGGGTACAATTACTTTTTGAATAATTTCTTAAAAGCTGAGTTGGTAGAAAGGATTCCACTTCTCTTTTGAAAGCAATAACTTTAGAAATGTAACCAGAAACTCATGCAACAGTAGTGAGACAATCACAAATACATACAAGCTTTACCTGGGACTTGAACCCAGAAAACCTCGTACTAAAAGCTAGCGTGCAATCCACTGCATTATGATAGTTGGATCCGGATCATCAACTTCGGATTAAATGAGTTAAATTTTTCGAATGATATGGTTTACTAACCTAAAATATTTACAGGGCTTTAATATTCTAAATTCGCAACAAAATCACACGAGCTACCGTAGCGTTATTTGTCTACTTGTGTGAATAATTTCATAAAAATCGGGTTTTTGGACCCTGAGGTATGACACACAAAACTTGATTGCCTAATTTGATGCTATGGTACAAAATTGCAGTAAAATAGTCTATATATGCGATGCTTCTAATGTAGACTATCTACATACAAATGTTGGTAGAATTTGGTTAAATTGTGTCATATATATGTCAAAGTAACCTAAGTGATTTATGAACCTGCCATTTTCAACGTCGATTTATGGCCCATTAAAATTATGAAAATTTACATCGCCTTCTGTAGCAATTATGGTGTGAACAATTTGGTACAAAAATATTTTAAATATTACAGTGTTACCTTTTGTGGTAATCGGTTGATTGGTACTTCAGACAAAGCATGAAACATTCATAAATTTCATTGCGGCGGCCTTCATAAATGGAGGACAAAAATGTAATGCAGTAGCTATTTCGATGATTCCATAATGCAAGAATACAAAGTTAAGGTTAAATATATTTCATAGCTTCGTATATATCGCCCACAAAATTAAACAGCTTATAGCCACCATTCTTAAAGTAAGTGCGTGTTACTTAAAAAATACATCTTCGCCAAATATTCTAAGAAAGGGTTCATTGTTTCCCGAGATACGAGATAGATACATTATTTTATATTGGTAGGACTATCTTACCAAATGGCAGAGAAATGGGGCGTTGTTTAGACAAATATGATAGTTTTAATAGGCACTGATGGCATACTAAATTAAGTTGGAATAATTTTTTCGTTAAAAGAAACTGAACTAAAACATTTATATAGCCGTTATTTTTAAAATATTTTCCTGAACTAGATAAAACATAACAGTTTACACCATCTGCTGCAGTACTCTTGAATGCCAAATTTTGAAGAAAGCTGAAAATTGTTTCATGAGCTATAACAAAAAAAAAAAAATTATTTACTCGCATGGGGCTATTTTACAAAATGGTGGACAAAATATGTTCTTTGTACATACATTTGATAGTTATAACATATGTTATCAGCATAAATTTATTTAAACATATGGCGCTCTCTTCCGAAATGGCCGACAAATGTGGTTATTTGTCTGTATATATGATGCTTGTAATAGATACTTTCAGTGTACAAAATTTGGTCAAAGTTTGTTGAATGGTTTGGTAGCTGTACTGAATAAACTTATAACATTTTTATGGCTGCCATTTAGAAAATATAGAACTAATCAAGTTCAATTACTGGTGTTTAAATGTCCTATCATAGTATTACTTATTAAAGGCTGTTCACGATAAAGTGAGCACTTTTGAAATCAACGTTAGGAAAAAGTCACCGCCTCTCTCTGCATATATTTTAACGGGCGCCCTGAGTGACATGCACCCTCTGAAGTTGGTAACGACCGATGGAAAGTAGTTTCGTGTCTTAACGTCCAATAAACAGTGTTAACTAATCATTTGTGATTACTTAAATTATTTATTTAGCTTACTTTAATTATTAATGCATTGAAAGTTCACAAAGGAACATATTTGTAAAATGATTATTTTTCTAATAATTTCACAGTTTCACTTGTCCGACGCAATAATAAAATGGTGAGGCCCATGCCAATGTTAATCTTACAGAATGCGAAATAATACACAGCGTGCATACAAGTAGATCTTAAGCAGGGCTTTCGAAAATGAACATTTTACCATGAACAGCCTATACGTACATGCCAAATTGGGTGAGAATCGGTTAAATATTTTCTGAGATACAATGTAAAATCATAATTTTTTTCAATTGGTGCTATCTTAAAAAATAACTGACCAACACAAATATCCATCTCAAAATTAAACGCTTACTTACTGCTCTGATAGCACACAATTTGGTTTAAATCGGTTGAGTATCCTAGCTCCCGAGTTATGACATATTACCCCAAACTTCAAAATGGCCACCTTTTTGAAAGGAAGTGCCCGGCGTGGTTGAAATACTGTAAAAGTAAGGCGTGCTTGCTACGTATTATATGTGTACCAAGTGTAGCGAAACTAGTTAGAAGCGTTCAAAAATTGAAAAGGAGGAACCCACATACCCACAGAGACACACACACAAATACATACACACACACACGCACCTATAGGCTGTTCAGGTTCAAGCCAGTACTTTTGAGGCCTTAGTGAAATTCTCCTTTCAGTAATCACTAACAGACCAGTTGTAGCAATTTGCCCTTTAATAAAATTTTAAAATAAATATTGCCATATAAATAATGAATAGAGTTTGTACATTCCATCGCACTATTATTCAAGAGGAGAGGGCTTTCAAACATGTTCACTTCACCGTGAATATCCTATACTCTACACACACTCCAACGCATACACACAGAAACTCAGACAGGAAATTGATCTCATAAGCCTTTCTTCCCTTACTGGTAATATTTTTGTACACACAATAATCTTTGTATTGAGGAAAGCAATTAATTTAAACATTTAAATTAATTAATATTTCAAATTATTTTTTCAAGTAGTTAAGAATGTTTTCATTATAATTAATCTATTGTTCTCAATTTAAAGTATATATATAATAATGAGAGCCACTCTAAGTAGTGTTAGACAACCACAAAAGCAATACAGGTTGTCTCGACGCATACCGCCGACGAGGCGTCTGCGGCGAGCGCGAGGAAGTCAGTTTGCACACCCCAGCAGATTTTAAGTTCAAGGTCCAAGCGACCATAGTATAAACAAACCACAGCATTTTATGCAGCCCAACTTGCTCGAGGACGGCAAGGCAGTTTCTTTTACCTAAAATTTCCGTATTTCGGTGCTATGTCCTGTTGAACAGAACCTCCCTGCCGTAGCGAACAGGTCGTCAACCTAATCCTTTTTGCTACTGTCACATCAAGAGCACACAACTACCACTAGACTACCAAATTTATCCAGACACCTGGGTGAGGTGGGGGCACCTCGGTAATGAACGTTTGGGGTGATGCTATGATGTCGTGGGAGAACCTTAATCTAACATTCCTGTCTGAACACGGCATCACCTCTTCATATTAAACCGGAACGCCACGAATGATAACAAAACATTGCGAGAAAATCCAAGAGGATTAATCCCCTCCACCAGACAGCGATTGGGGACAGCTTACCAAATAACGCACCGATATTGGCTAGCAGAACGTGGGGCGCGTAGTCTGTCCACGTCCGACCAGCATCAAGGGAAGATCGAAGAGTGGGTGTGTCCGATCGCCGCTTACCGCTCTCCCAGAAACAGCCTCCGGGAAACATGTTTAAGGTGGGGACTGTCCAATTAGCTTAACATAGTAGAGGCGTGATTAATCATTAATAATAACGTAAACTAAATTATTATCAGTCAATAGTGCTCCCGCGAGTGTTTAATATCACTGTATCATGATATTGTAAGTGCCTGATTTCTAAATAAACCCCTCTCAGTCTCAGTAATGCTCTACCATCTCATCTCTTGCCATTCAGTTAGATCCCTAAGCCCTATCATCTATGGAGTTGAATAAAATGTAAATTCATAACAGGTCATTTGAACGTGTTGCTGTATAGTGGCGCCAATTGCTGGCATGTGCGGCTGGAGTTCGTGGAATAAGTTTCTTCACACTTTCTGAACGAATCTCATGAAAATTACTCCATGCATGATGTGTTTGGTTGTTTCCTTAATATACTTCGAATCACAAACATTTTGTACTTCCGGTAACGTAAAAGTACCTAATTGTTATTTCAACTGAACTTTTACTTATATTTCGTTAACATTTTATACGAATAAAAACAGGGAGAATATAGGTATGTTGGTAACGGCTAGTAATTAAAAGTTCTTTTGCAAAATAATATCACAATAAGTGCGCACGAATCCGGTGCATTGTCCCTTTGCTATAATTTTCAACACTAGGTTAAAATATCATTTTTATATGGCGAAATGGCCGTGGTGGCAGAAAGGTTAGCCTACTCGCCTATCACCAACGTGAACCAGGTTCAATACCCAGCCAGGTCTCTCGTGCCGGACGATGCCGCTGGTCGGCAGGTTTTTCTCTAGGATCTTCCGTATCCCCCGCCATTTCATTCCAGTGCTGCTCCATACTCACCTTAATCACCCTCATCGGCTCTCAAGACCTCGCTGTTAAGGGCCACACAAATCTCTTCCCTCACTCATAAGACGGAGGAGTATCCTTAGAGTAGAAAGTTAGCAGTGCTTCAGAAAAGTTGGAAGTAGCCATGAACAGCATGCAATGAACAGCATAATATTTCTAGCTCACCTGCAGAACGCATACTTCTCAGTTGCGTGAAATAACTAACACATAATCTAATGCATGGTGAGAGTGTGCAGTGCTTACTATCTTAAACAGCGATATTATACAGTTTTAATGTTCATGTACGACACATACAGACAAGTAGGAAGTGCGTGCTATATAAATATATAAGTGAAGGGAAGAACAACACTTTTGCGTTATCTGCAATGAAAGCCTTTAGGACAGCAATAATTAACCTATCGGTACCTAGCGAAAATATTGAAATTAGACAAAATACCCGGCGCCTCCACCAGTGTTCTACTATTATTTATGGTTAGATAATTAATGTTAGAAATAAGTTGTTAACCAAAATAGATAATATGGAACTTTTCATTGTATTTCAAAGAAACAACTATAATTACTTTTCCGCCTGAAGGACGGCATCTAGCTATTAAGCTGTACAGGCTGTGGTGGGGATAGTTCTTCTACTACACGTCTTTACCCGGCGACTCCACCAGTGTTACGTTTCATAAAAATAGTGTAGGGACTTTTATAGCTTGTATTTAACGTAAAAGTTGCGGTAAGGCGTAACTGAAAGGTGAACACAATTTACATCTTTATCGTCCTGTATTGAAATCATTGAAATTACATCTCGTTTACAACATTTTCGTTAGTCTTTATCTTATTATATTAATTGGTTACGTTGTGCTCATGATAATAATAATTTATTATTTTATTACTTAATTACATTAAAGCCACTCTGAATAGTTTCTAAAGAACGTCGTCACCTTGTTTATGAAGTCATCGGCTGATGACTAGACGTATGCCAGCGGACGGCACGCCACCATCTCTGGACGTCTTCCTGGCGCAGTATCTCGACGACAGATACCTCTTTCGCCGTGTTTCCAGCCGTAATATTGGCCCTTGTTTGGTAACAACCGGTCCTGCCTGGAGCGGTTTGCTTTTAAGCGCTCAAGGCTTCGTTCCACTTCCTCGTAGTATGTTTATGCTCTCGCAATCAGGCTAGCACACCTGTTGCTGCACACAACATTGTTAATACCTACAATTTGAACCTTACTACCTTTCCCCCCTTTTATAAGCAAGGAAAACACTTATTTAAAAATGCAACGTCCTTAATTTATTCTCCATGTTGTCACTGTGGATTTAGAAAATAGTACAAAGCAGTTTCCAATTTTTCCTCACCGCCTCAAAAAAGAATATAACTGCCACATAACAAGCACCTGAACAGACGTGATATAAGCACACATTTGATGCAGATATATTGAGTTGAGCATATACAAAACATCAAATTTCGCTTTTGTAATTAGTATTGGAGTCACGGAAATATATTCAGTTTCCTATATGGCGTCGAAAGAAAAATTAAAAATTCCAAAATTAATTTTACTCCAACACCAAACATAAACTACTGTGAAAATAACCAAAAACCCGTTTAACCCTTTCCATAAATGCTACATTAGGCACGATTATTTTGTTGAAATATTATAAATAATTGGGGTTGTACTTTGTTTACACGAGTAAGACATCATATTTAAGAAATAACCACGTTTATAACATAATTTGTTAAAATCACTGGAATCAGATAGCATAAAAATAGTCCTCTCCTCTGAACTGGCATGGTTAAACAAATAATTACTTAAAATAACCTGATTCACTCAATTAATTGCATGTACTACAAACTGACACATATTCGTAATATAAATGAAAAAAATACGCTATTTTCGAACACAAAAATTCTCTTAGTGTAACAAGTCAAACGTCCTCGGATTAAAACGACGAGTGCTACTTAAACCGTTATTGAATATTAAATGAAACACGCACACTGGCTATGTTAACAATTTCTTTTAAAACAAAGGTTTCTCGTAGTTTTTGCTCGTTACGAGTCCTGTGGCGACGTCGAAATGACGGTTTTAAAACATACCACCTATACTAAACACAAATTTTTACACGAAACAAAAGTATATATCGAAACCAGTACGGCTATCTTACGTTTCGTTAAAGTGGTTTTCTAATGCAGTGTCGCCAGTACCAATTTATTGGACATAATAATGGTTTCTTCGTCGAAGGAAACGTCACGTAGAACATGACCAAACGAAGGACAGTGACACCCTGCGGAGAAAATTAGAAACCATCTGGAAGTGGCACGTTGCTTGTAAGAGATTTACATATGGCTGGCTTCTAATAACAAACTGCAATGTTTTTTAACAGGAATTCAGTGTGTTTTACACATCCAAAATGATGTTGCACCTTTAACAACATTAAATGTTATTTTACGTATTTTGCAGACGGTTTTTCAGCAACCCAGCATTTTGTTCTGGAATTCGTTATTTTATAATATTGCTAGAGATTTTATTCATCTCATTACTTACAATCTAGTGCAATTATTTTAGCTGCGTCTTCTATATATATATATATATAAAACTGCTTTCCGATCAACATACTTTAAGGTGCAAAGTGCAGTGTCTTGATACACTATTTTCACATTTTGATATCAGCTACACACATTCTTAATTCACATGCCTTATTGGATTACATATAGGACACACGACAATTACAAATACAGCAGTTCAGGAAAGCACTATAAAACACCGATATATAACAACTCCAAGTCAATTTAGACATCACAAACTAAGAATAAATTTGTGTAAATAATTAATACACAACTGTTTGTTAAAACACAAGGAATTACTGGCCAGATGTAGTAGGTATGTACCACCCATAATTGCAGAAACCTCCGATATTACATCATTGCTAACGTAACAGTTATCACCCGACGTAACACCATTACGACCATACGTAAAGATGTGGGGGAAGTATTTTCGGTTGCATTCGGGCGTACAAGGAATACGAATGGAACACACTGCTTTTCTGGGCTACTGTTATGACGTCATTGTTTAGCCACATACCTTAACCATGCACTACACACGTAAACTTAAGGTGCTACAGCATGATCACGTAGGTGAGATCCAGTTTAATGGTATTACGGTAATACCATGTCGTGTAACGGTGTTACCTCTACCACAGCTTTGGGGAGAACTTGTGTTTCATACGTATTAAAGCTGTAGCATACAGACTTAAGGGAGAGACGTGCTGCAGCATGGCATTAATGGTTCACCTTTACAGCTTGACTTAACATTTTTCTCAGTGTAGAACTGAATATTCGCACTTTTTATACACTCCGTTCAGTAGGCGTAAATCTATGGTGTAGGTCTCTGAAATACATTACATCTAGAGTGCACAAATTTATCCAGTCATGATTGCAAGGTATTTATTGGTTAGGTGTATCACAAAATGAAGTAATGTGTTATACAGAACAATCTACTATTTAAATGAAATTTAGTATCAAATTCCTTTGGGTTTTACAATAAGTAATTCAAAATTTTAAGATTACTTCAATTCTGCCGTTATTCTGGGGTCCCGAACACATTCGTAGGCCTGTGTGTGCATATATATCTATATTTATACATCTATACATATATACACAAATATTTATACATAATTTGTGGGGTTTCATAATTGTCAATTAACAATGAGCTACACACACATAGTATATATGCCGCTTTGAGAAACCTCATAGGCGGGAATATTGAAGAGTATATGTGCGATGTGTCCACAGGTATGGGAACAGATGAAGATTCTATCTTAAGGTTGCTTGGAGCTCCTCAACTGGAGCAGAACGGGCTGGACTCATACCAACACGCCCTGCTGCGGAGAGAAAGGCGTCGTCCGTGGGGCATCGTGGACGAATGCTGCCACAATCCGTGCACTATGAGCGTCCTGCGGCAGTACTGCGGCTAGGACGACACAACTGCTGGCTACCACTAGGGCATACCGACTTGCACCGACCTCGTTGACGAAATGCTTGCTCAATCTGAACACCACACCTGAGATACTACCGTCATTATTTTCATTTTGGGATATTAAGAAATATTTGTGAAATATGTGTTTATCTCTTCTTCTATCGTCCTATCTCTCTCTCGCTATTTTCTCTCTGTGTAGCTGTTCTTCTTTCTAATGTTTTGCAAAATGTATTCGCAATTTCCGATATTAAAAAATTCCGTCAGCAGTGCCGTCGGCTGCTAAGACTGGCAAGTTGCTAGATGAGCTTACACTGGAGAAGGCCACGTAGCGCTGCCCATGTGAGAAGTAGTCCTTCCTCAAACCTCTCCTTGCCACATTTACCGACTTCTTGTGGACCTTTCTTACAAATCATATAAAACAGACATTTAGGGGTAATTGTAATCTCTTTAATTCGAAAGTGTACTCTGGTAGAATGAGTGGTATGGCGTTACGAGCATTTCTTCTCCTCCCCGAGCAAATCCAATGAATGCAGTGGCCTCGATCACATATTTTTCTAAGTATTCACTTGTTTCCTGGTGCTATTGAAGCGTTTTGGAAAGGATAAGATTTTTTAGTAACGTTATTGTAGCTTTTACCTTGATGAGTGCAGAGGTGTTGTTGATGAACGGAGCAGGGTAATGGCCTGCTTCATATATTTCTAAAACTGTATCCGTAAAAATTTCATTTTATTTCTGTACCGTAGAGAATTTTAAGCAAATTGTATTAATAATAATGCCACATTGGTAACGTTACTTAATGATCGTTAAATCTTCTTCCATGGCAATATATATTTTTTAACATTTTTTTTAAATTAGGTTTAAAAGAAATTACAATTCTATAAACGTGATTTTGTTTAGTTATTTCTGCCGTTTACACTACTGAAAGATAATGAAGTTAAGTAAAATTGTATTTTCTTGAGCAAAGGCTCTAATCTTCAGAAGAAAAAAATTAAACAAACGTAATGACCACAGTTACAACATAAGATTTTAACAGTTCTCTAGGCGATTCGCAAGATTTTCGTTCTTACAGTTATGGTTGAAAAAAATAATTAATTACGGCTTGCGTGTGCACTATATCCAACTTCACATTCCGTCCAAAATTACGAACCTAATTATTAACCGCTATATGAAATGATATTTATAAACCCGTGTACGATCTCGTAAGGAGAAAAAAAGATCACATTACGGTGTATTTCGCAGACCACATAATTTATGAAAATTGGATATTTAATAACAGATCCTGCTTAATTCTCATTTGTATGTCTGCAGCTTAACAGTAAAAGATGGGTGTCTTTTGTGTACATACATTAATTGTATGAATTTGTATAAAATATGCTGTTTCAAAGTTTCACACATGGAAACGGTATAATGAAGTATCATGTAGTTGAATTCATATTTTAATGATTTTCTACATCTTAGGGATTTAAATTTCTAAAAATCCGGATAAACACTGTTTAGTTATTTATGAAGCCAACTTTTGGAAACAAAGAGCATAACGATATTCTACTGGATAAATGTGCTATTAAAGGGTTCCTTGAAAACACTTTTGAACATTCATAACATTAGTAAGTGCGCAATTCAGGAAAAGGAGAAACAAACAAAAACAATTTTAATTAATTTTTAGGAATTTATGTGGCCAACCTTTTTAGGCTACGGACATTTGATAGATTATTATGTGTTAATAAGCGATTGAGAAGTCTTTGGAAACAAATTTTACCTATCACCCCTCCCCCTTCTAAGATTCGATAAGTAAAAAATCCCAAATGAGTTTGTCAGCACTTATATGAGTACCATTTTGAATCAAAGAAAAATCGATATCTAATCGCGTTAATGCGCTATTGAGGAGTCTTCACGAAGCCATTTTACTCCTTTTCACCCCCTTATGGGTGATAAATATGTTAAAATATATGTTAATATATGATCGGATTATACGGAAGTCCTCAAAAATACATTTTCCACTTTTCACCCTCTTGCATGTTGAATTTGAAAAAATTCTCAAATCAGGTTTTAGACATTTTATAGCGGACATTTTACAGAAAAGCCTATGATGATCTTTTGCGGACCTAATAAGCTATTGAGGAGTACTCGAAAACACATTCTACACCTTTTCACTCTTTTAGGGGGTTAATTTGAAAAAAAATAAAATAAAAAATCGATAACAGATTTTGGATAGGGCATATTTGTAATAGCTACCTTATAAAGCTGAGAGTACGATGCAGTCTCATCTGGTTAATTATTTACAGAGAAATTCTCGAAAACACATTTTACCCCTTTTTACATCTTAGGGGTTTAAAAAGAAACAAACACCTGAAACTCCTTTTTAGGTATTTGCACATAGGCTACCTTTTGAAGCTAAGTGTAGAACGATATCTCATCGGGTTAATGAGCTATTGAGGATTTCTCGAGAACACATTTTTCCCGTTTTCGCCATTTCAGTGGTTTAATTTCGAAACTATTTGCTTAGTAAATGTCTACACCTTAAAGGAAAGCCATTCATAATTTTTATTCTTCTGTATTAAGCGGTTTAGGCTCTGTGTTGATGTGTATGAAAGATAACGAGTCAGTTAGTGAGTCGGAAACTAAGTTTTATACATAGGCATTTCGATTATTTGTACATTTTACTATAGTCCATTCTCGTTTATTTCGCACTGTATTAAGTGCTGCTAATGTCCTACTTCCAGAATATTCCTCTGCCTCATGCGAACCAACCCTTAACCGAGTCTATAAAAAACTATACCAAAAGGACAAGGCATCACTTTCGTGCGCAATGACCTTAATAACACTATTTAGAAAAACTGTTTCTTACTAGGCATTACCAACAAATATATTTCCTCCATGTTTTTATTGGTTTAAATCATAAATGCAATACTAATATTTATAGATAAAATATGATTACAAGTTCAAATTAATCAAAAATTAGGTAACAGTATGTTAACAAAAGTATGTATAACAGATTTGCGATATATGACATAATTAGAAAAACCACCAAACACGTAATATATGGAATTAATTCTCAATGGTTCGATTCAAAAAGTGCGAAGAAACTGCGAATAGACTAAACATAAAATATTAATCTCCACAATAACACAAAATATTTAATTTGTCTGTGAATATAGACAGAACATGTTTAAAGTATGAAAAGAGTCGGTATATCAGTGGCTGAAATAGAAATCACTTATTAAATATTAAAACATAACAGATATATCAAAACTTATTTTAAAACAATTTTGTATTTTAATTGTAATATATATATATATATATATATATATATATATATATATATATATATATATATATATATATATATATATATATTATATATGTATATATATATATATATAGGGGGAGAGACAGACAAGTTTAGTACTTTGACTCGAAAACTAAATTTGGACGTTATTTATTTGCACATACATGAAACGCAAATAAAATTAATTAACGGTTAAGTGTTCTGTTGTGCTTTATTTTTGCCAAAACCATACAAATTTGTCTACTTGTATATGTGTTACATAAAACTGTATAAACTCTTATGCCTTTAAACATTTTCAAAATCTTTACATAGGTGCATATTTAAGTTGTTTTCAAAGGAATGTATAATTACGAAAAAATTTATAAACACTGAGCACTATAAGAAAATTTTTTTTTAACAACTACATTAATTTTTATATTACTTTCCTAGAAAATACAGAGATCATCCGAATATTAGCAGGTGTACTTCCCCTTAGTAAGTTTTCAACCCGTCAATCGAATTTCACTAAACTTCTTACACACACACACACACACACACACACACATATATATATATATATATATATATATATATTATATATATATATATATATATATAACTTAGTACTTAGTAAGGACATCCAATTTTTATAGTTTTGTCAACACTAGTACTAACTTTCAAAATTAAGACAATTTTAAATATTTAAGTTCATTCGGAAACCTTTTAACCAAATTCGTTATGTTGACAGTGCATCATGAAGTCATTGAACTCATAGAAATATATTGTTTTGGTTATACATTTTGAGAAAAATGTACCTGAAAAATAATACTTTTGCATTACATATAGGAAGCTAATTAATCTATTTACAATATATTTGAAAAGCAAATAATAATATACTATGCCCTGTAAATATATACAACTTCAATTAGTGATGCATTTATTTTTAAAATTGTGGCAATAGAAATAATTTTTGGATCATGGGTCTGTCGGAACTAGTTTAAATTTCCCGCCACATTGTGGTAACACTGTCGATGGTGGTGCCATCGGTCTGAAGCGGAGCTGCCGGAATTTACAAGACGAGCTCGGTTTTGTTTACGTATCGGTAAGTCGCAACTCAAAATGTTTTCGTTAAAATAAAGTTCACATTGTTCTCTATCCCAGACATTTGGTCCTTTCGGGCTGGATATGCGGTGGTGTGTGTGATCGATATTTCTTTTGTTCGTTGTGGGCTCGTATATCTGTTGTGATTTCGCTTTGTTTAGCGAGCACGTGCATGATGTAAAAGTGTCGTTAATGGTCGCGAACTTATCCAAGTGACACTTGGGTTGTATAGTATGATAGTATGACAACCAGTGAACAATACACAGTTTGTTGACTTGGGTTAGCGTGTTTGTGTGTGAATTAATGCATTTTTCTTTGTTCGTTGCGTTCATCACTTGGCTTCGTCAGCTGTTTTGTAGTGAAATTTGTTATGTGTTTTTTTTTATTTCTTCGTAGTTCACTCCTAACATGAATGGTACATACATTCGTATGACTTGATGCCATCGACCGTTTGCAGTAAGAAGATTAGTGCAACGATCATGTGTTTTTGTTAGCTTATGTATGTTTTCCCACCCTTTGTTTTCCATATCTCTCTTTTTGCTGCTCTACGCACATGAACACACAGCTCTTGTGTTGTGATACTTAGTTTGAGGACACGTTATTTCACATGGCAGCAACTTTAATCATAAGCGATTCTCGAGTAGAAATACTGGGTCTACGATAAGCCGAAGGATGCCTCAAGCGCGCGCACTTGGCCTTGCCAAGTGTGTTGTTACAGAACCCTCTCAAAGGAATTTATTCCATGCAACCATGCGAAATTTGCCGGAAATAAAACGTAACTTTTGAATCATATTAGATTACTGTAGAAATGTCAGCCAAACAACTAACAGGCTTCGATAAAGATACACATGCAGCTTGCATGCTGAACTTCAAAGATCAATACTACGATATTATGGCAATGGTAGAATCTCTTGCACGCAAGTCGGAGACAGCACATGCAGTATCAACCAGTACAAGGAAGGTAAATTTATCACTTCCCAAGATCTCCTTTCCACAATTCAGTGGAAGTGTAAATGAATGGGTGAAATTATCTAACTTATTCAATGCTCTTGCAGCTGATCAACCCGACCTAACTCCAGTCGAGAGGTTGTTCTATTTAAAGTTGTCTCTTAGTGGTGAGCTATTAAGTATGATTCGGGCAATGCCTATGTCAGATGAAAATTTTGACATTACAAGGAAGTTGTTATCGGAGCGGTATTTGAACCAAGATCAATAGTTTCTTTGTATCTGAAAGCTCTGCTGGAAGCACCCGCAGTATCCTCTGAATCGACCATCTCAGTGTGTCAGATGCTGACAGTTGTAACAGAGAATGTGACAGCACTGGAATCTCTGAAGACTCCTTTACAACACTGGTACTTGATCTTAATGCCAATAATTTGCAGGAAACTGGATGCGCCACTTTGAAACACAGTGGGAGATGGCCTCGGCAGACACTGAGCTCCCCAATTGCAAGTCTTTTATGCAGTTTTTTAGAAAAACATTATCGTGCTATGGAAGAAGTTGTATTAAAATCTAGGCCTTTAACATCAAAGATCAAACCTGTGCAGGTTTCAGCAGGTCGTAAACGGGCTAAATTTTACCTTTCACCAATGCATTTAAGGTGAAACATACCCCTTCTTGCATCTTCTGCAACATAGCTTATGTGTTGTACAAATGGACCCACTTTCAACAGAAGCCACATGAGCAACGATTTGCTCTTATCAAGGAACGCAACAATGTTTGAATTGTTTGGAGCCCTCGTGCCAATGCAGAAACTGTCCCTTAGTAGTATCGTGTCGTTACTGCAAATCTCGGAATTACTCCCTGCTGCACTTCCTGGAACCATGCCCTCAAGAGGATGTCTCAGATCGATCAGGACAATCCATAGAAATGCCCGATAGCAACCCGAGTGGCGATACAAGTGTTACTGTGACTGTATGCTCCTCATTTTAGAGGACACCCAGCATTGCTGTGGTTATGCTGTCAGCTGCTGTAATTTATGTACAAGATGTGTGAGGGGCATTCCAACGAATCAGAGAGTTTCTGGACTCTGGTAGTCAAACCTTTTTCATCGCTGAAAATTGCTTATCTCGCTTGGATAACCCTTGTAGGAAGAAAACTCAATCAATTTAGGGGCTCCGTAAGGCATTACATAACATTGCTTGCAGTGTGGCATCTTGTGTGCTAAAGCTTTGTGGGCTTACAGGGCCAATATTTTTAATGGATTCTTTGTGTTACCTCACTTAACACGACACCTCCCATCTACACCTGTGGACCCCCAAGCCTGAACTCAACTTCCCCATCTTTGGTTGGCAGACCCAGCCAGTGCGACTGCAGGGTCAATTGACATGCTGCTGGGTGCAGAGATTTCCCCCTACTTCTTGAAAGGAAGTAATTGTGAAGGACTGCCTGGTACGCCAGTAGCTCTGAACACACACTTTGGCTGGATCGTGATGAAGAATGTCGACAGCACTTTGCTTCATTTGTTGTCATCACATATTTCGTCATTCTTTGTGGCTTCCATTTTAAACCCATCTCTGAACACTGTTGTGGAACGACTAAGAACTGGGTCCTTATAAACCTACACTGTCACAATATGATATATTTGTGAAAGGTTTTTGCAGAAGACTATTTTCATGAAGAAACTGTTTGTTACAATGTTGTACTTCCCTTCGATAGTTCAGATTCAGACCAAGGAGACTCCTACTCCACTGCATTCGTGGTTTCCATTCATGCGAGCATTGTATCAAACCCCAGCCTGATCTCAAGGCAAGTTATGTTTCATTTATGCAAATAATATTAACTCAATTCATATGAGCTGCATTGACAATTCATATGTGAATTCCTGTCACTCCTATTATATCCCACATCACTGTGTGCACAAGCTTGATAGTACCACCATGTAACTTTGTGTCGTGTTTGATGAATCTTCCATGGCCAGTTCTGGTTTGTCTTTGGATATGGTATTGTTTACTAGGCATAAGCTTAAAATGGACATAGTAGAGTGGTGCTTCATTTTAGAAAACCAACGATTGTATTTAAAGGCGATATAAAGCAAAGGTACAATTGAATTCTGTTCGCAGATGCGCATAGAAATTACCAGCGCATCCTTTGGAGGGAGTCTGAATATCAGCCTCTCGATGTGTACTATCTTAACACTGTTACATACAGTGTAAGCACGGGTCTCATTTCTCGCTCTCCGAACTTTGCATCAGCTAGCACAAAATGAGAAGGAAGTATATGCGAGTGCTGCAAATGTTTTGTTGTCTGGCACTTATGTCGATGATGCGAAGCTGAGACAGTAATTCAAACAGTTGTTCCCGCGAGGTGGGTTCCTGCTTCACATGTTCACCAGTGACTGCTGTGATGTGATGGACGGCTTGTGTCCAGAGGACAAGCCACTATTGGGTATATACTACTCTTTTGATGAAGACCAATATGTCAAGGTTATACGGCTGCAATAGAATCCCAGCACAGATAATTTCGGTTATGATATTCATCCAAGACCCCGGGTTCTGACAAAATGCGGAATTCTTTCGGACATAGCCTTGGTTTTTGACCCCCTAGAATGTTGTCACCATTGACACTCATAGCCAAGCATTCTATACAACAGCTGTGGCTGGCAAGAGTTAACTGGGACTGCCCAGCTCCCCCTGACATCATTACGAAGTGAAAAACCATTCAAAATGAATTGCTTGCTGTTACAACATAACCTGATCCCTCTTCCCCTCCAATTAGGCAGTCGAAGTGCGGAAAGGCCTCACAGCTAAGAACGCTGCATTAAAATACAAAAGCACGAAAGATCGAGAGATCTATCTGTAATTTTTCAACATAACCATTTCTTGTTGTATCACCCTTAGCAGGGCAGACACAACCATTGAACTGCATGGTTTCTCTGACTGTTCAGTGAAGGGGTATGCGGCTGTAGTGTTTCTTCGACAAGTGTGTTTATCGAGTGTTGTAAACATCCATTTGATGCTTGCTTAATCTAAGGTGGCTCCTTTCAAAGGGGTAACACATCCTCGCCTTGAGCTATGCGCTGCTGTACTTCTGGCTCGGTGCTTGCACTTGTTGGATAAGAACTCATATATTTTGTCCTTGGAAGAGACACATGCTTGGACTGACTATTCAGTTGCACTTTCGTGGATTTAGGCTTCACCACATGTGTGGAAAACCTTTGTCGGGAGCAGATTATGTGAAATTCAGAGCTGTATCTCAATAGAATGGTGGTATCATTATCTGAGTGAACTGAATCTAGCAGATTGTGCCTCTTGTCGCCTCACTCCTGCACAGCTTGTCGAGCATTCCCTTTGGTGGCCAGGGCTTGCCTGTCTCTGTGAAAGTAATAAACATTGTCCACAGAGTGCACTTCATGATTCCCCACCTGCAATGGAGAGCATCGAATTATTTTGCTGCAAGCCTCCTTGACACAGCTACCATTCCTACACTTAAAGGAAAGACAGTCAAAATCAAATAAGGCACAATGTATTGTCACACTATGTTGCAGATTTTGACATGTAGTCGGTGCAGGCGGGTCACCTACCACAGGTCCAGTTTTATTGGTTGAGATGCAAAGGGCTCTGAATATCCTAATTAAGATCTCGCATATAGAATTCGCTCAAGAGTTCGCATGTATAGCGAGGCACCAACCTTGTTCCCCGTCCATCCAGAAGCTGGCTCCTTTAGTAGATTCTAAAGGTATCCTGAGTGTATGTTGTCGAATGCAGAGGGCTGAATTGCAATTAAAAGAGAAAGACCCGATCCTTCTCCCAAAAAATTTCCATCTTGAAGTGCTGCTATTCGATGAGCATAATTTAATGTTTTTTTTTTCACCCAGGGTCCCAGATGCTGCAGTCACAGCTTCAATGAGAATTTTGGATACTCGGTGCCTGGAATCTCATTCGCAGCCACCTTCATAAATGTATATGCTGCTTTCGAACCAATCCCAAACCCCTCACACCTACAATGGGATATCTTCCAAATGAAAGGGCGTGCCAGAACAAGCCATTTATGAACACTGGAGTCTATTACGGAGGTCCCATCTCCATCACCATGGCTAGATTCAGAAAACCTCATGTGTTGCCAACATACATATGCTTGTATGTGTGTTTTGCAAGAATGGCCATACATCTAGTGCTTGTTTCAGATTTATTAACAGAAGTATTTCTGGCAGCCTTTGGAGGTTCGTCGCTCGACGTAGACAAAGTGTCAACATTTTCAGTGACTGTGGCACTAGCTTTGTGGGAGCCAGCCATCAGCTGGAAAAAGTGCAAACATTTCTTGCTGACAGTGACACTCGTAAGCAGATTGTAGACAGTTAAGCAGAGCATAAGATTACCTGGCACTTCAACCTTCTAGCAGTTCCTTACTTTGGTGCTTTTTTTAGGCAGTTATCAAATCTGTAAAGTCTATTTCCAAGAAAGTTGGGGTGATCCAGTTACGGACATATGAAGAACTGAGCACTGTTTTAGCCCAGATTGAGGCACCGGTCAATTCAAGACCTGTGTGCCCATTGTCTAGTGATCCTAGTAACTTCTGTGCACTTATTCCTAGTCACTTCCTTACAATGATTCAATCCCAGATATTGCCTAAATTGGACATGCCATCAACTCCAGTCAAAAAGTTGAAAAGGTGGTTATTCCTTCAACAGATCCACCAGTAGTTATAGAAGCAGTGGCATGTGGAGTAGCTCTACCATCTCTGGTCCAAGGTTAAATGGACCAGTGGAGAAGACAACATAGCTGAAGGCAGTTTGGCTTTGGTAAAATACCAAAACTTGCTCCCCTTTCATTGGAAGATTGGCAGAATAGTAAAGATCCAACCTGGGGCAGACAGTGTTGTGCGCATCGCTGAGGTTCGTACCCAGCAAGGCACCTTCACCAGACTAGCTGTTAAGTTATGTCCTTTTCCGCTCAGCTAGTGCATGGCTAAGAAATACATCTGTGTATATAGAACATGTTTCTCTAAATATAGATTGTTCTGTTTTATACCTTTGTTTATTGTTAACAGGATTGATAAGTGATGAAGTGTGGACCATTCATGGCAGGCGGGAATGTCTGGGTGCATGGGTCTGTTGGAACTAGTTTAAAATTCTTGCCACATTATAGCAACACTGTCGATGGAGGCGCCATCGGTTTGGAGCGACATTGCCGGAATTTATAAGACCAGTTTGACTTTGTTTCTGTATCGGTAAGTCGCAACTCGAAATGTTTTCGTTAAAATACAGTGTGCATTATTTTTGAGTCCAGACAATTACATGTTTATTTTATATAAACTTAATACCATCTTTCAAGATCTCGTTAATAAGAGTGACTCAATTATCTGCATACTCTCTCTCTCTCCCCCCTCCATACCAGTTGACCAAATTCGACCCAACTTGGCTAAAAGTATCTTTTGGAAGCATCAAATGAACTACTACATAGCCTTTTTATGTTCGCCAATTTTTAAGACAGCTCTACATAAGTTAATAAATTTTTCGTGTCATATATTTAGAAACAAAGAACCGGTAACTTACATACCAAATTTTGAAACAATTAGTACTATGGTAGGTTATGCAGTCTGACATGTTTTAAGTAGGAGAAACACGTATTTTTAAATTGGCGGCCTTATATACATTTTATTTTAGTATCCTATATCTACAAAGCCATGAAATAAATTTCAACTAAACTTTGTTTGCTGCAGTTTCTATTACCAATGTCTAATACTTATACCCAGACCCTTTTTGTCGGCCAATTTGTAAGACAGCACAAAACAAGTAAATAAAATTTTATGTCATATCTTGGGCAACGTTCAAACGATTCTTGCCAAATTTGACAGAGAAGTAATTTATTTTCTGCGACAAGTAAAACTATATGCTTTATGCGGGCCAGAAATATATTGTCAAAATAACGTGGACTATGATCGTGGGCGTATTTCTGTACCTCGCTTCTGCAACTGGGCATTAGTCACTCGTTATAATAAACTGAAAAATTTCGCGATTTCATTTGGGACAAACCAAATATAAAATAATTATTTAGTTCCGTTTTGTCTAAATCTTAATATAGTTTATTAGACATGCCCAGGTGAACTCTGAGCCAATATCAGGCCTGTAAGGAAAGTAGCTCGAAATCCCGTGCCAACTGATCTGAGATATAACTGGCTACACATTGGGGCAGCAACCAATAAATAGAGCGCTGAGGCTAGAAAATACACACGGTAGAGAAGTCTGCATGACATGTCGTTTAAAACTAAATTATCCTGTCCCTATTCACAAGGTTTGAGGTAGAAAAATTTATCCATGAAATTGGAAACAAGCTGACCAAAACTACGTACTGACTCATGATAGCCTGAAAGAAACAACTGACGATATTTCCTGTGATCGCTGAATTTTCAACGATATATGCAAGTGGTATACACCCATCAACGACAATTTTCTACTCCGCAGTTTTTTGACCAAAGAATTGACAAGCCACATATATAATATGCGTGACCATTTCGCTGCCTGTCAGGCCACCCCAAATGGGTACTTTGAAAGACTTTCTGCATGTCGCGTTTAAACCGCTATTTCTTATTTGCCTATTTATTTTAACGTCTCAACCGGTAGCATTGCGCGTGTTGACCACCACCTTTTTAATGTTTGTCTATTATACCCCTTTGAATGTAGTATACTTCACGAAGAGCTATAATAAAAGAGCATTAAAAACGGCTGGTAACGCGCGGCAGATTATACAGTGTAACGTAACACATGTGGTGGAATGTTGCAAACTAAATAAGAATTTATATACTTACGGGTGATGGGCGTTGATAGAGAGTGGAACATTGAACAGACACAGCCATAAATAAATGAGCGGCTAAGCCACCAACGTGTTTTCAAGTCAGCCTGTTGTTACATTCTGCATGGGCCAGTGTCACTCGGACGCTCATAATGTATGACGTAGAGAAATTTGTCTGTGAAATTGAAAAACAGCCCAATAAAACAATGTACTAGCATATGGCAGTATGAAATAAATTTCTTCGGATATTTCCAGTGATCGTCGAGTTTTAAATGAAATGCACTTGAAGTATGGTTTGTAGATAACTGGATTCACGCAACAACTACGATGCTACACTATACCCCTTTTTTTTCTCATAAAACCAAGAAGTTTCATTAAAAAAAGTACACACAAGCCACATACAAGATGGGACGGTATTCGACCCACAAACTATGCGAGGTTATACCATATGCCAAATCAAATGGAAAATGAAAAGGATATTGTTAATTTAATAAATTGAGTGTCAAGGGAAAGATAAGATATTGAAATTCAAGATTTGGAATTAAATTTTTTCGTAAATTAAGTGATATTTTATTTATATTTCTTTAAACACTGTTTTATGTTATTGGATCTTCAAACTAAGAGCTAATTCTCATTAAATCCTCCCACCATAATAGAAATAACCGGGATGGGCACACACTTTTTGAAGAAATTTTTTTAACAGTCAGGTTCCAGACGCATAGGCAATATCAATACCCTCTGCAGGCGATCACTCACTGCCTGTTGCTAGAAACAAATAGCTAGTTTCAGTACTGTAAGCTTATTAATTTATTATACGCGTTGTTTACAGTAAGTTTTAGAAATTTTCTCTGCCATCGTCGCTGAAGCCCCTGTGATTTGCAGTGCAAACACACTGCACTACACATGCATGTGCTGCAAAGCTTCTCTCATCCGACAGCTATTTGTATGCATGATCCTTCACCATTGCCGATTTCAAGGCAGTCAATTGTAGCATTATGGGTAGAAATAATCTCTACGAAAATGCACCTGCTGCGAGGCATCTTGTGTCGTCGTGTGCTCTCTGTAGCAGGTGGTTGGAGTTGTGGAGTGGCACACCCACACTAACATTCAAAAAATAACACACAAGCCACTACACTCAGCTTCAAGCGAAGTCGCAGGCAAGGTCATAGCGATATGACCCCTAGCTATAAGTTTTTCGCTCTTATGCCTGTAACACACTAACACCTGTCTCTGTGTTGCAGAAAGATGACTGGCATCTGTTGCTTGGGTGGCTCAGTTCTGCCCCCCCCCCCCCCTTCACAAAACACCAGGACCGCATAGCGTGACCCTGATCACACATCAGTTTTGAACTCATTTCATATCATTGTGCACCAAACTCATACAAATTTATCTTCTTATAGCCCAATCCAGTCAAAGGGATTAATTTTATCCTCCGCGAATGTCGCACAGATTTTCCCAGGGCCTCTCCACTTTGCCGAGTTTGCTATGCTCTTCCATATAGGCCCTTCTTCTTTCGGGGTGTGTCCATGTCCACAATCGCTGACCAGACAGCCCTGCTATAGCTGCGATGCATGCGTCCATTTTATCATAATAAACCAGAGCGAAGGCGTAAAGGGCTTGCCGTGAGACGCATTCCATTCTCCAACCGACTTAGCGACTAACATGCATGTCGGAGGGCACACCTAACTGTGAAGGTACTCACGCTGGCGTAGCGGGATTTGGAAGCTCCTCAGATAAAAAAAAAAAAATTCAGTGAATTCTTATCCACATTTTGGAGATAATTTTATATAACTCTGTTTAGGTACCAGATTTCAAAACGGAGTACAGCAACACGAAAATTGTAAAACTACACATACATTGTGGGTGAATTTTCTTACAGTTATAAAATAATACATACCGATATAGGCTGTTCACGGTAAAAATTAGCACTTTCGAAAGCCCTGCTTAAGATCTACTTGTATGCACGTTGTGAATTCCTTCACATTATGTGAAATTAACATTGTCATGGGCTTCATTACATTATTCGTGCGTCGGTCAAGTAAATCTGTAAAATTATCACAAAAGCAAATACTTTACAAATATGCTCATTTTTACACTTCTGTACATTAAAAAAAAAAAAAAAACAGAAAGCGAAAGAAATATTTTTATGTTATCACAAGTTGTTAGCTAACAATTTTAAATCAAAGTTGAAATATTGAACTACTTTTCATCGATCGTTACCAACTTTACTGGGCGAATGTCACTCAGTGCGCCCATTAAAATATATGCAAGAAGGGGTAGTTTTTTTCTAAGGTTCATATCTGAAGTGCTCACTTTATCATGAACAGCATTTAGTAATATTCCTAAGTAAAACAGTGAAAAATGTACAAAAATGTATAGAAATAGTGTATTTACAAATAGAGTGAATCTGTGTTTTACAATTTTGTTAGATAAATAAGGCGCATTCTCTGTAGTGATATTAAAATTGCAATGTAGCCTATGTGTAAATTGACTTGCCCCTGAGAAAAAAATACACGAACGTTGCAGTTTATTTCCTGTTACATAGAAATTGTAAATTTACACCATTAAATATAAGATTATTTGTACAATGTACATGGTATTTTACTAATTTGCAGGATAAATTAAATATGACATTAGTAAAAAAAATACATTGATAAGATGTAGGTGTAAAATTACACCTGCTTCAGTGCAAATACTGCCACCACGTATATTACGAGTAAAATTACACAAGTTTATTAGGGCGTGGAGTGCAGAGCGGAGAGATTTGGGCGGCTGTTGACATCGGGTTCTTGAGAGCCGATGAGGGCGAAGCGAGATGAGCATGGAGCGGCGCCAGAATGACAGGGCAGGGGAAACGGAAGATCCCTTTGAATACCCGCCAACCACCGGCATAAACCGGCACGATTACCACGTGAATAAATCCGGAGAACGACCCCGTCAGGAATATAACCCGGTTCGCCAGGTGGGAGACGAGTAGGCTGATCACTTAACAACGGCGGCCCCTCATGTGGTTCGCATGTCCTTTGTTATAGACCACGTGCCGCTGCAGCTGAAGCTTTGCGTGCGTTACACGAAAACGGTGAGTGCTCGACAGTTGCAACGAGAAGACCATTTTTGTTAATCAGCTCATAATGATTAATAAACAATAATAAAACACCAATAAACCCTGATACAGGCTGTTCTCAATAAAGTGAACACTTTTGAAATCAACCTTAGAAAAGTCCCTTCCACTACCGGCATATATTTATCGGGCGCACTATGTGATATGCGCCCAGTAAAGTTGATAACGATGGGGGAAAAGTAGTTACATATCTTAACGTCGAATAAGTAATGTTAAAAAACCATTTATGATAATTTATATTATTTATTTCGCTTTAAATTTTGTTTAATGCCTCAAAGTGTAAATATTAACATTAAAAGAAAAAATGTTATTTCACAGTTTCACTTGACCGATGCATGAATAAAGGAGGCCCTAACAATGTAAATTTTACATAAGACGGAAGAATACACAACGCGTACAAGTAGATCTCACGCAGGGCTTTCAAAAGTGCTCATTTTACCGTGAATAACCAATAGAAAAAATCTTCAGTAAGAGGGTAGCCGCTCCTGTTATTTTCATTACGGCGGGAGGTGATTATGAGAGTTTGCTCTCAGGTTGAAAATCCCAGTAATACAGGACCATGTTCGGAGAATTTTAAGTTAATTTCCTTTCCAATTCTTTTCGCAAAAAATGCTGTTTAAAATGTCGATTTTCCAAGGTTACATTTTTCCCTTAATATTCAGTTTAGAAAGAAGGCGGCAGGTATATTTCCCACTTTATTTACCATAAAGAATCGCCTCACCAATTAAGTCTATTTTATTCCGCTCCATTCTGTATACACGTATGTTACATCCATTTTGCTACTGCCTGTCAGTCCACCTACGAACTTTGAATTGCTTTTCGTGCATCGCGTTTTAACGGCCCATCTTTTTTAACGTCTCAACAGGAAACTAGCCACGTATAACCCACCGCGTTTTTAACGTTCGTCTAGTATAGACCCAAAGGTTACGCATCGTCCTTATTTGGCTTCAAGGCCAACCGATTAAGACAGAAATGCACATAAAGTTGCGGTCGTTAGATTTTTGATGCGAGACGGTGCACGGGACGTCAGGATTGAAAGTCGTCTTCCACGAGTCGCACTGGAATAGGGTAGAGAGGAAACGTATCATGCTCGTGATGCAGATATTTGTCTCTTGGTGGTGCAAATTATACGTGTGGTTGATTCCGACATGCCTGACCGTGGAGTGTTAATTTATCATGCTTGTCTCTCCGAAACACCTAGATACTACCTGGGGCACGTGTATTTCCTCGTTTTATCCACTACTACCGAAATTGTCATCCAGTTAAGTCGTATCCGCCAGGGGGCGAGAGATTCGACAGAACGACCACCATGTCTCTTCTGTAGGCCAAAAGTGCGCCGTCTTACGAATAATACTGGTTGTTAATACCTGTGACGAATACTTTGTCGACTAACTTACTCACTGACGACTATTTACAAGCACACTGACCGTGCTGAAAACATCATCGTTCTAAGTCCCATTATGCTACTAGAGTTTTTGCGGTGTAAGCGCTCCCTGATGATGGTATTTATAAGCTGCCAGTCTCAGAAGAACTTAATTTATTACAATATTATCCATGGTAAAGGAGTTCACCATCATTGGACACTTGTGGATTTTTAGTTTCAAGTACAGCTAATTAATGTAAACAAATTTTGTAATTTTTGCTGAGAAATTGTTTGTAATTTTACAAATGCTTGTAATTTTACAAATGTTTCTCTTGTAAAACTACAAGGGCCGAGTTCTTAATAGTTGTCAAGAAATGTTTGTACTACTGGCCCGTATCCACGATCTTCAGCAAAATGACGGACAATCGACAACGTAAAACCGTATACAGCCATTTGTGCAAAGTTATGGGTGAAGTAAACTGTAGTTGCGTGTAAAAAGAAATGCACTGCGAGTTTGAATATCGTTAAACGTCTAAAGATACTCAAATAAACACATGAAACTATAATTTCAATTAAACGTGACAGTATTAGGTATTCATTAATTGTTAGTGTTTCCTAGCTACACAGAACTCTTAATAAGAAAAAAATATGCTTCTTAATGTATTCTTCTTAATCAAATTACTGCTTTAATATTTAGTAGGTACTTGAAGATATATTTGGTTTAAAAATTAGTTTCAAGTTCGTAAGTCAAGTTAATCTTGTGGTTAAGGGTGAA
The DNA here is from genome assembly GCA_029891345.1 of Dryococelus australis. Classification (NCBI taxonomy): domain Eukaryota; kingdom Metazoa; phylum Arthropoda; class Insecta; order Phasmatodea; family Phasmatidae; genus Dryococelus; species Dryococelus australis. The sequence goes on along the minus strand of CM056998.1, from coordinate 98,698,238 downwards.
AGCTTATAATAAAAGTGGTGTTGGTTATAGTCCACGTGGGACAAAGTGAAACTTTTCTTTACAAATTAACCTTTGAAATATATTTTTATAGCAACTCTCTGTTATTAATTTATCACATTTAATTTCTAGAAGAAAAAATAATTTTATGAATACTTCTCAATTATGTAAGTAAGTTGTAATTTAGTTTTTCAGATTTTACAAGAAAACTGTTTCTTGTTTTAAGAAGAATTTTCTTTGCTACTGGGTTTCCAAAAATTTTTCTTGTAAACGTTCAAAAAATATTTTAGAGTGTAGTTATGATAGTGAGTGTGTATTAAGCTTATCATAAAAATAATATCGTTATGAAATTAGATTAATTTTAAAATGTTAACTTGCAAAAGCGTTATGAATGGCAGCTATATTCAAACTATCAGCGTACTGATAATAAAAAAAACGTAGAAGCTACATTTTACGAACTTCAATTCAATTTGGTTTTTAATGTTTTAACGACAACGTATTTAATGCTAATATAATGTAAATGTTTTTATATATATTATATACATATTATATATATATATTTATTGCAAAGAAAAATATTTTTCTTTACTTACTCTTATAGATATTGAAACGAGGAGGCAACGATTATGTGCATGTAAATTTAACGTCACTAATTATGAAAAATGGTTGTATATTCACTTCATAAAATCATTTCTGTTTTCACTGTTACACTTAATTAATCACGCACAGTACGTGCCATGACGTTGACAAACTTCTGTATTTTAATGGCGAGCTGGCAGTGAATTTGTGAAGATATTTGGGCGGCTCTTAACATGAGAATAGAACATCGCCGGAATGAAAGGGCTGGGGAAACGAAAGATCCGCGAGGAAACCCGCCGACCAGAGGCATCGTCCGGCACGATTCCCACATGTGAAAATCCGGGAGCGACCCCTCCGGGAATCTAAGCCGGTTCGATTTGGTAGGAGGCGAGTAGTCTAACCACTATACCACCGTGGCCCCACAACCTTGCAGGTAGACGATAATTTAACGTGACTGCCTGGTCGGAAGTAATTCGCATGTTTAAGGCTAAAAGCGCGCGGTATCAAACTCGGGAATCCTAGATTGCGCACTCTTGTCTCATTTTCTGTACGCAAATTAAAAATGAACTGGTGTAGTGTCTTGATTCGCAACAGACCACTGTGTTTCTTAGTGATGACCTTGTAACTTAATGGCGTGCGTGCTAAGGTGTGTGGTAAAATTTCAAATAATAATAATTTTCTGGAAAAATATTACATGAAATAATACCAAAATTACATAATTTCTTCAAATGTACAATTTAATCAAGTGACTATTGTATACGTTTATACAATGATTACTTAATAATTAATGTAAATAATCATATATCTTAATATTTCTATAAATTCGGGTTAAAATTATAAAAGCAGAAGTTGTACACACATCTTAGCAAAATTCCATGCTGATTTGAAATCCAAAATAATATGTACCTGCACTCATCAAGAGAATTTTGTGTAGTTTGAATGAAAAACGAGTAATTCCGAAGGAAAAAAAAGGCGAACTTTGACCAAAATGGCCGTTGCTCGAGTTCAGTGAAATGCTTGTATACTCACCAAACCAATCCCATTGTCCCCGAATTAATAATTTTATTCCACCGCCGGATATTGTTTCTAACAGTTACGGAACATAGGTTGAAACATGGGATATTCTATAATAATTTTATATTTAGATGTTTATGTGGATTGCATAAAATATCCAACCCACTTCAGTGAAAGTACAGATAACGCAAACCTCATCATTCAAGCAGGGTGATTTGAAAACCTGTAATTTGAGATATGCAGCCTGTAACAAAAGTCAAGTTTGTAAGATATTTGATTATCATTAGTGCCGCAATACCTTTATAAGTCACTTCACGATTGAACGCTATTCAAAGTAGGCATAAATAATCGGAGGCCATCAGAAACGGAGCAAGTTACTCGTGGAACAGGGATTGAGGAAGGAATGGGAAGAATTCGTGCTGGCCTGTGTTAAGTCCCCATTCTAGCATTTACCTGGGCTGATTTCGGAAAGACATTGCAAACCAATTCCAGGATGGCTGAACTGGGGTACGATGACAGGTGGATCGACTAAGTTCCCGACACGATCGGTCCTCGCCCGATCGACAAATGTCCATATTGTCACCCGTGCTAGATGTTGATGACCTTTACCTTGACCTTCGACCTTAAACATGGATGACCTTGAAGACAAAATAGTATATATTTTTATTTAAACAATTTATAAAAAAATTTAAAGATTTATACTATAAAAAGTACTGAAAATGTTAAACAATTATTAGTAACGAACGTAAATTTCCGGAGGTCCCACCACGACCGACCCTCGCCAAGTTCTTTATTGGTTATTCAATCGGTCAATTACTGCCACTCGTAACTACTGCCAATTAATTTTTGTATCAACCACTAAAGCGCACTGGTAACTCATGTTTACACCCCCCCCCCAGGTAATATAAATCATCATTTGTAAATTTGTTGATTTATTTTTAAATGTAATTACTTTTGTTTTAAAATATTTTATACAAAGCAGTGTTTTTGAAATAATTAAAATACAATGTATATTTACACAAAATGTATTGTACTACAGATAATAAAATCACATAATCACAAATAAAATCAATGACATTTATTAATCTTCTTCGAACAGAGCTGAAATTACATATTCTAACGGCAGATTTTCAATTATAATGTTTGCATATCTCATAGACGGCTGAGCAATTCATGTATATAAGTAAAAAGCAGTGCTCTCGAAGATCTGTACAAATCACAGGGTCACTACGAAGACCATCGACACAAGCAGCAGCAGTAGTACTTGTCTCTGATTCACCATCCATCTTATTATCATTGCAATGTAAAAATATAATCTTTTTGATCGATGGCTCTACTATACTAGTACCAACATCCAATTCATCAACACCAGGTCTATCGGTAGCAGAACCTCCGTCAGCAGCCTCAGAAGTACGCATTGCCGATTGTCGATGACTGGGTGCAGGTTCATCTCTGGAACCAAAGGCAGAATCATCCGTAATGGGTATTTACACGAGTGCCTGGCGTCGGCGATGCCCTCGGCGGAGTCTGGTCGTCTAGCTGGCGGCATCCTTCTTGGACCCAGGTTACTGGGAGTAGACCACTGGTTTGTTTCCCGCCTGGAGCGAATCCACATCACAGTCTGGCGCATGGATGATAGCATGAGTCTGTGCCGGAGCCATGATTTGGTCCACAGTGCAGGGAAGCTGCATCGGGAGCCTCATGTGGAGCCCATCACAGGCCGATGCTCCCAGAGAGTCCAATTAAAACTGCGTTGGTTCGTAGACGATTGAAAAATGTGCTAATCGCTAGTTTTGCATGCCGCTACCATCACAGGTCTCGGTGTGGGTTCACAGATATGCATCTTATGCGATAAATTTATTCTCCACGCAACAGTAGTCTGGTTTGGTGCTTACATAATTGTTCGTAGGTCATAATGGAGTCATGGTGACGATCAGACCTCTAAGCGACGACTAAACGAGCTCGCCAGTTTTTCCCACTTATATATAATATGGATGTCGATCATCGTGTGTGCCACTATACGAAAAACCAAATTCTCTCACATTTCGAGAAGATCGGATGACTTCGTGTCTAGTCGTATGCAGCTGATTTCCTGTCCAAGTACGAAGCACATCCATTTACGCAGCAGCTGCACGTTCTTCTGTGCGCAGGTCCAGTCAGGTAGTGACCTGTCGTAGACATGACGATGGAAATCGCCATAAATTTTCTTCAGCTTGCGAAGTGAAGGACATTAATTCACGGTCAGCACACTATCATTTCCATTTAAAATGTACACAAGTTGGTAAGACATATTTTTGTTCAGGTCCAGCTGCATAAATCGGGACTTTCGAGTACTGCATCAGCAAGTCTCGCAGCACGTTTCCCACCTTATGGTATGGAATCTTACCTTCGTCTCAATCCAGTACGAGGTAGTATTTGGTTAGCCAGACGTTTGTTTTCTTACTCTGCTTGTCCAACAGTTTCCACGAATAAGGGGGGCTGAAGTTAAGGTTCGTGTTTTGTCATCGTCGTCGTAAAAGACTGCGATCACCTTGAGCACGAAGCCATTTTGCTCTAGGAACCCTGAATATTACAGTACATCTTGATGCTGAAGAGGCTCGAAGACAAATAAACAGTTATAGTGTTGTGAAGAGTTATGTTTATATATTCTCAGCTGAGCTCACGACAGTATTTCGACGGTCTCGTCTCGGTAATTGTACGATACAAGCAGGTCGTTAAGTATCAGGCAGAATGCGCGTATGTTGGTAGGAATATTTCCATGTGTAGTGAATTCGATCCTGCAGTCGCTCACGTTGGAGGTAATACGCTCGTGCTCTTTACTCACAGCGAATACCATGAGAGGGTCCAAACTTTTGAAAATATCAGGGCTTAGTATCATGGATTGCGGGCGTCCATAATATACATTTGGAATTGGACGTACATTTGATATGCTAATATATACTGCCCATTTTCAAAGTTCATGTTCATGCCAACGTATGAATAGCTTCCAGTATCAAAAAATATATTCGTATTTTCTATTTGACATGTGTCGAACTGCGAACGACTCACTCTCATATTGTGAGGTCTTTTGGTTTGTAGCCCAACGATGATGTATCTTGGTTTCTCAGAAGCAAAGCTGGACTTTATCATCCACTTGATGCATTAGATTGCTGACAATCCGGGCATGTCTCGAGATTCCACGACATGAAAGCCACATCGATGGTTTACCATCTCCCACATTCTTCAACATTTTTGTGTTCTGCAGTGCTCAACTGCGCATGAGGGAGCATCCATTCGATAGACTGTAGTTTCAGATTGTCTGCCTCCAGGTTTTCTCTCGTACCCACGATGGTGTAAGCATGTGTATTGAATAGACGCAGCATTAGTTCCTTCTTCGAGTTGAAGATGATTCGTTTGTAGTCTTCGACAAATCCCAATAGCACGGAGAGAGAAATGCACACCTCTACCTTGCCTCCAGGGTATATAGGAACACTGTAGTAAACTTCTATTTCTTCGATCTGCCGTCTTGGCTACAGGCTGCTCATTCCGCATATGGAAAGATAATTTTGGATTGTTGTGGTTATACCTACATCTTGCGACTGGTCCATCTTGACACCATGCCGACCTTCTGTGGCACAGTTGGTTGGTGTGCCACTGATCTGGGGTGCGGGAGACTTTGGGTTTGAATCCCGAGCAAGGCATGAGTGTTAATTTTAATTAGGTTCTAAGTTAGTCTGTAAGCCATCCCCTGCTAAGCTTTTAAGCATAAAATCCAGGGGATGTTAAAAGGTCCTTTACAGTACAAATCTCGACACTGCTGAGAAAATATGTGATGCGATCAATTAGGTGAAGAATTCCATTGCTCATTATTTTCGTCGATGTCGGGTTGGACCCATCTTCTTTAGTTAGAGTCCCACTAATTTGCAGGAAAGACTGGCATGGAAGAGAGCAGATATCTTGGCATTAAAGCGCAATCTGAACTTCCGATGGTTGTGTGTATGGTCTGATCAGAAAATGCTGGTGTGCACATCGTTCCACCTTCGTTATGCTCTTTTGAAAAACGTCCATCTAATCGATGTTTAGGAAATCTTCAATGGCGATTGATTGGAGCCTTGAGTCTTGAGTCTTGATTCAAGGGTCTTGAGCCTTGAGTGTTCGGTCTTACGTCAAGGACGTTGAACCAAGTGTCAAGTGTTTTTGAAGAATTTATAGAATTTTTTGATTTTTTTTTGGGATTTCTATATATTTTCGGGTTTCAAGGTTGTCCAATGTCAAGGTCGAAGGTCAAGGTTGAGGTCGTCATTATATTACATGGCTGACGAGATGAAAGCTGGCCGACCTGGCGAGGGCCGATCGTTTTGGGAGCTTAGTCGATCCACTGGCCATCGAACACCAGACCTTCTACATGTACATAATTAAATAATTGTTTTAAATAATTTTTATATTTTGTGTGTTATGCAGTTTTTAGGATGTTATAATTTTTCTGATTTTTTTGGAATTTTTGGGTTTAAACTTATTCAAGGTCATTGTCATACGGTCAAATTCAAGGTCATGGGTCAAAGTCAAGGTCACTGGGACAAGGTTACAGAAATCCGTCATGGTCGTTGGCTGATGTAATAACATGGCGACCAGTTGTCACCTCGACTCCTTTCCCAAGTCCCCTCTATGCCCAAATATTTGAGAATTTAATTATTTTTACTTTTTAAATCATTTTTAAGAAATTTGTTATATTTTTTTGGTATTTTTTTTTGGGTTCTCAAGGTCAAATCTCACCGGACCAAGGTCGAAGGTGAATGATAAATTTCACCATTATCCAACATAGCGGACAGAATAGCTGCTGGGCGATTGGAATGGCAGAGCATGAACAGCTCCGATGTCCCACGACCCCAATCCCTTGCCTCAAAGTCGGCTATTTTATTTTAATGATACCCTTTGATGTCATGAATGCTGTTGCTGCTTTCCAAAGAATAATCGAGAAAATTACTATTTAAGAGGGACTGGAAGTCAAAGAAACATACTTAGACAATGGGATGGTCGGTGGTCGGAATAGAGAGAAGAATGTTAAAATTTACAGTGGTTCTTTTCCACTGCTATATAGTACAGTCTTACTGGTAACTAATGCAAATAAATGGGCGAGAGGAAAAATAATAACTTTCGATTTACACTAGTTTTGTGAAAAATAAGTATACTGCTTTCCCGACCAAATATGAGTTGGATTGGAAACTTCACTATTAGACAATTATAGTTCTAGTAGTAAAGAACCATTATGCACTATATATTTAAGTGGAAAGACAAATTAACTAATAAAATTAGAAACACTTAGAACTGCCGGAGTGTTATCTTCTGTCCACTCTCATTGCACAACAATACTAAAAAACGTAACGAAAAATACCTTTACTTCAAAAACGCATTGAATATCACTGTATTTAAGAAAACAGTAATACATTGAACAACATTTGATAATTCTGTACATGACTTTTGTTAACAATGGCGGTTTTTCAGCAAGTGCACTCATTATTTTCGGTATCTGCTGTGTATCTCTTCATATAATGGCCTATATTCTTCAGGTACAGAGTGTATGACTTTGCATACATCACCAGGTTTGTTTCGATTGACTGGAAGTTTCCCAATTTATGATTTTTCGGTAGGCAAGGGCACATTTTCTTGTTTCTTCAGCTTGAATGTTTCCTCACGTAGGCCATTAATGAACTCTGATGTTTTCATATGTCCCTTTACCTCTTTCTTGTACACAATATGTCTGTATGTATGTATTTGAAGGTCCAGCCATGCTTGTGGATGTGTGTGGAAGTTCCTGAGAGTTTTCTTGAAGTACCAGGTTCACCACTCCTTGAAGTTCAGTACATGGTGGTTTTCAACATGTTTCACTCTAAACAAAGGGTCGTATTTTCTTGCACTTGTAATTATCTATTAGTATTGGTTTGGTGACTAAATCCGAGCCTTTCTGCGAACAGCTCGCTTGATGACTGACCACACTGTGTGGAAGCAGGATAACATTCCTGGAATGTTATCTTTCTTCCACTTATCGAATACTTCCAGGTCAGTTACGACAATACTATGTGCTGGAATATCCCCCGTTTTATACTCAATAGATAGATTATTGTAAATAATACAAAATGGCTATATCAGTATACTTTCCCCATTTTGTAGAGAGTGATCCTTTTTCCACTCACCCATTAAAATCGTCGGAAATGTTATTACCCAAAACAGTATCCAGCGAGACCCAGATCGAATACAGCCAAACTACAGTTACCACTGCCAGACAACTCACAATCGTTAAAACGAGCAGTTAACTAGTTTGAAAATTAATCTAAACTCGTCAAGAATTTATCAGCGAAAATGCAACCTTTGGTATCATCCAAAACTTTCCCTTATCACCGAAAGTTGTCTCAACCTTTGAACAATTAAAAAAGACAGCTTTACCATCGAGCACTACGATAAGAGAATATTTACCGTTCAGTTAAGAAACTGTCCCATCGGAATTCGCAATAGCAGCTACTTTATCGCAGGCTGGGTGACCAGTCGCATTCTTTTCCAAAACACTTTCAAAATCTGAGAAACTGCACTTTTCGGTTGAAAAAGAAGCGCAAGCTGTTGTTGATGCCTTCAGAAAATGGAGATACTTCCTCATAGGACGACCATTTAAGTTAATTACAAACTAAATGTAAGTCGCATTAAGGTTTGACCATTGAAAAGCTGGAAAGAGGAATAATGAGAAAATCTAATGTTGGAGACTTGAACATCCATGTCATAATTATGATATAACATATATCCCAGGGAAGGAAAACGTAGTGGACGATTCGATGTCTAGACTATGCTTGTGGATCACAGGAAGGCCGAATTTGAAAGAAATTCATAGAAAGCTTTGTCACCAAGGTTTAAGTCGAATCTTTCTTTGGGTAAGGTCCAAAAATTAACCATTTACCCTTGAAGAAATTCATCAGGTAACTTTTTCTTGCAGTGTCTGAGATTAAATCAAGCAAAGGTTTTGTTTCTAACAAGAAACTCTCATCAAGGTGACATCCTAATTTGACAGACTGAAGATAGACATCAAGTGGTCCCTTCCGAGTGCCAACAGTAAGCGCTTCATTATAACTATTGTTGATGAGTACTACAAGTACAATTTTACTTTTGCTTGCCGTAACATTTTGTCAACTAAAGTTGTCCAGAAAATTCGGGTGCTTTTCAACATTTTTTGTATGCCTAACTTATTCATTCTGATTGTGGATGTTCTTTCAATTCCCTGGATTTGAATTCATTCCTAGAGACTCGTAGAATAAAACAAGTCATTCATCTGCTTACTATCAATGGGGCTATGGTCAATTGGAGAAATACAATGCTATCATATGTAAGACTTTACTTCTAGTTCTACATTGGCAAGATCTCCTCCAAAAGGGACTTCACTCAATTAGATTGTTTGTATGTACCTCAAAAAATCTTACACTACACGAAATCATGTTAAAATATCCACAAAGTTCTTACTTTGGCAGGTCTGTTCCATCATGGTTGATATATCCTGGTCCAGTTCTAGTCCAGAACCACAACAAATCGAGCAAGTTCGACCACTTAGTCGAAGAATATGAACTTATTCAGGCGATTGCTGGCTATGAACACATCCACTGCTCTGGTTGTAGGGAGAGAACTGTTTCCATTCGGGACTTCGCTCCAATTCCCAAGGACGAAAGACCCCATACCAATGTGCTGGCATCTGAGGATGCACAAATTCTGGGATATTTTATTGTAGAGGCACCCTCTCGAGAAGTAAGCCCTTCAGCCTTGCTTGAAGCCTAAGACAGAAGCCATCATTACTATTCACCAACACCACCATCAGCTGTGCGGTCACAGTTAACTATGAACTCGAGGTCAGCTTCTCTGGCACCATCATCGAGCTCAAGACCTCCGAGAGTTCGCAGACAACATATATATCTTCAGGACTATGTGAAATTTTAGAGTGGAGAAGAATGATTTATAATTTACTAGTATTGCTATCTCTTTGAATACCATAGTATCTTAAATCTCTGTTCTTTGGTTTTAATCAAGTAGAATTTTGTGCTGTGATCAATAAAACCTTGTTAAAGGTATTTTGCTATTTTAGTTATATTACAATTCCATTTCACCTTGGGAGTATGATGTTTTGTTTCTAATTTCTTAGCCACGTAGGTTTACGGCGAAGGCGAACAGCATCGTGGGCTCTAACTTAATTTATCAGTAGATTTTAATAAGAAATTTAGTCAAAGTGATATTAAAAACTTTATCATTATTTCCACCATGTGCGGTATTACATTTATGTGTCATCGCAGCCCACTTATTAGATGATGAAGATTTTATCTAATCCTTAGCTGAATATTGTTGGGATGGTGGGCGAAATTGTTGCATTTTTTGCATGCATGGCTGATGTAGTATCGTAAGAAGTTATTCCATAAATTTTTGGTTATGTCCGGCTAATTCTGCCTCACTGAAGCAGCTGAAAACTACACACTAATTATACAGTTATTTAATGTCGTACTATGTATACTACGTTTTGAAGCTGGGCAATGACACATACTCTTTTTAAATGCTGTATGTTCAATTTCTTTGCCACATAACTCTAGCTTACAATACTAGCATTCTACAATGCGATAGTGATAATACTGGCAACCCTCTTAGTATTTCGGCCCTCCGGGTTTTCTCCTATGCTGATATTATGTTTGCTAGATTATAACTATATTTGAATTGTTATGAAGAGTTACAGCTCCCCTTTCAGCTTGCTTTACACCTTTTGCTAGGATTGGAGACGGGATCCTGGGTACTGTTAAAAAGTATTCATTATACTTTAAACATCCTTTGACACTCATGTCTCCACTTTTTGCAGCCATACCACTGCCAGCACAAGTTCTCTCCCTCCGTAACCTGGTACTAGTAGAACCACCGATACGGGCTCAGAGGTAACTTCGTGCTCCTCCTTCCTTTCCATAGCACATGTGGGTTTCCCGAGATCCTACTCCCCAGATAACTGTGCGCGCCAGGTCTACCGGAATAGACCGGCCCACACAGATACTGGCTCGTATTCCCTCCTGTCCATTAACATTTCTTTGGGTTTTTCACTGAAACCCAGAACTTGGGCTCCAATGGCCTGAACGTAAATGAATCGATCGGTCCACCAGCATTCCAGGCCATTACTCACTGCCGTAACAAAACTCTCTTTACTGGCAGATACCCTTCTCCACCCGAATAACCAAGGTGAGGCACAGGGAACGCCCGGGTTAACAACTTTTGCCAACCTTCCAAATATGTAGGTTTCCCAGCAGTACCGCAAGGAGGTGTGGGTCCCCATGAGTCAGTAGAGGTTGTGGACTTGCGCATATCTGACCCTTACGCAGCAATGTTGCGTATGGGCTCTAATACTAGGGCTTGGCTGTGTTCCCCGACACTTAATTGTCCATATGCTCTTTCCCAAGGTTGGTTGCACAGTTTCACATCTGAACGGGGAGTTAATATCTCTTAGTCTCGGACACTCCCACGGGGTATCATTAAAAGACCAATTTTCCCTGTACTATACATGCAAACTCACCACATCGAGAGGGCTTAGTCATTCCTCATGTCACGACTAAACCACCGAGCATATTGTTCATGGTGCCCCAAGCTTCCATTAACTGCCTTACGCCAATTACAGGCCGGTTTCTCGACCAGACCAAGACCATCCAGGAGCAATAGACCCATACTCCCTTCCAGTACCTGAAGCCAGAGAGGAGACACATTTGACCGTTAAGCCATCGGATGTCCCCACCGGTTTCTGAAGCGAGCAATTGCTCCCCCAGATTCGCTTTACACCCCTTTGCAGGCCGGGCCCCCAACTTCAGGCGTCTGGTAATGGCACGAAGGGAGAGTCACCGCCACTCCCGCCACTAGCATTCTACAGACAATTGTTCAAAAACTTACTGCTCTCTTCAGGGTGATTTAAATCTTGAATATATTTGTTGTTTTTTATCTAATTTTCCAGATGAGCCAAGGTGCAAGTGTTCCGCCACATGTAATTTTTAATTGCACTCCTGAAGGCCACCTTCGCTTCAACAAAACCATACTCGTCAACATATTGTGTCTCTGTTTCCAAATTTAATGATGGACTCAGTTGTGGGCATAAGGCGGGATGTAGGCACGTAGCACAGGGAAAAATAAAAAGTGAGGGGTGTGAGGAGAGGCTCAGTTCACTACACATTTTTCGTGTACCCGTAGCATGGTAAATTATTTGTTGTATTCTTGACACTTATGCATTTCCTTTGCTGAATGAAACCTTTAGCTTGACTCACGTCACCTAGCAGTGTGAAACGGAACAAATACACTGTTACAATACTATCAGTTCAACGTTGCTTGTCGTGCTATATCTTCCAACAGCTTCTCCAGTGTCTGGCTGCGTCGACCTTTTGACACAGTTGCACCTCGCAATTTTCGCACACCTGGTAGGGATCCTGAAGTGTTTGCATGAACAATACATTTTATTCCTGAGCCCATTGTTGTTGGCAATGAGCAGCTTTCCACAAAAATCATAGTTGAACCCGTGGGGCGTAAAGGATTTATGCTAGAGACAGTCGGCTGTAATAGAAGAGAAGACATCGAAATTGCAGCGGGTATCTGTTCTCAATTGCTGGCAAACTCATCAAGTAACCTCTTAACATATGGATACAGAATCTGATTAATAACGCATTTACATGATTGGCCTGGAGGGGCAGGGAAATGACGATAGGTGAGTGGAAAAATGAAAGGAAAATCTACATACCATTATAACTCAGACATTTGTATTGATAGCGACACTTCCTGAATTCTATTGCGTTTTCTCATTAAAGAGTTCATTTACTGGCCTTATTCTTACACGAAATGCCAGTTTTCTTAAGTTTTTACTTTCGAAGTACAAAAAATTTTAGTGCTGCATTTATGGAAACAGTCTTGTTTCCATTGTTATAAAAATTATTTCACCAGAATTTTTCGACAGTTGATCCATAATGTCGCAAAAGGATGAAGCAAACAGCAAATGCTAAGATATATACTGTATAACAGGAAAGTCACAGCAAATGTATAAGTCGCAAAATGAAAATTTAATTCTGCTTAATATTTGTCAGTACAACACATAATGAAACGCTTACCTTTAACTGTAGGAATCAATTTAACTGCCACTACACTAAATTTAAATGACAATCACTCCAAGGTAACTGACCATAACTCTGAACAAGTTCCTCCAATCACGCGATATTGTACCGTATCAATAAACGTACTTAGAGCCTAATAACGAACCATTGATAATACTGTTATTATGTAGAGAAGAAATAAAGTATACAGAAAAACGATAAACTGTATATTTTTCACGGACAGTCAAATGCTAAGCTAACGTCGTTGTAAATATTTCAGATCTATTATACTACTATACACGAATAAACTTTCTTTGATATAACTAAACAAAATATATATTTTGTATTACCTGACTCAAGACGGTCAATATAGTCCAGAGATTTTGAAGGTCATATAATCAACACTACAGCGCAGAAACACAGCCCACTTGGGTAAACTTAGGAAACGCATTTAGGTATGTAATTGTTTTTACCAAAAATCGTTTCTGCGAAATACAATGACGTGAAAAGAAAACCATTAGAAGCAAATCTGTCAATAAAAATGATTTTATAAGACGCATTATAAATGAATAATTTCATCCGGTGTGTAAAAAGTTACATCAATAAGACATAAGAAAGAGTTGCAGAAAATTCGCCTGTCGTATTATTACTCGTGAAGACTGCGTAAAGATGATTTGCAGACTCTTTAAAATTTCTTCTCTAATATCGAAAGAATACAGTAGTTTGCGTTAAATTGTTTACCGTATCATTAAGTGCATGTGTCTTAAAATATGAAAAGTGGCAGATATACATTTTTACAACGCACCTTCAAAATATGACCAATTACTTCGTTCTCTCTTTTCAGCACCCAGTTAGACTATGCCTCCCTTATTACCCGAAAGAAAAAGCATTGTGCATATGGTCCTGAATTCAGTTTTGAAACAAGCAATGAATATAAAAATGTGTTTACTTGATTCGGTCTTAAACATGTCAGAGTGGCAAAATAATACTAAAGTCATGGTGTAAATTGTCATATAATAAGCATTTTAAACAAATATTAAAGTACAATGCATTTACATTAAAAAGTGCTTAACGCGTTGAGAAAACTACCAAATGTTTATTTTCGATTATATCGAATACAATTCTAGAGCAACTAAAAAAAAAATCGTGGGTAAATTGTAACATACGTTAGTTCAGTGCTCTATATTTTAATATAATTGGAATCGATATATGATATTTACTAAAGGCATAAAAATTTCGTTGATTGTTTGGAAGAGAACCTTTAAAACTTCAGCGCACTATAATAAGGCAACTTCGCTTTAAACTGGTGAAAAACATGTTGACTAATATTACTAATACGCCAATTTTATGTTCTCAGTTTCCGGAAAAGTAATTCAAATTTACAGTAATCTAGTTTTTGTGGTGCTAAGTAATTTCCGGAATATTTTAAATTATGTTAATGAATGTTATTTGCGTTACCTTCCAAAATATTTTGCTATTTTCGTGTGTGCGTTAGAGAAATAGTTGATGGCCTCGACGACACTGGTTTTTTCATTATATGAGACTAACAACATGAGAAAACCAGAAAAAACGCAGCTGGTGAAACAAGAATGCAGCATATCTGACTTATTAAGAACATTAATTTGTGCTTATTAACATGGCCCAAAAGCGCCTTTTCAAACTTTCTGCTTACAAATTAATTTATGTAGGACACAGAGAGCATTTACAAGTGACTACACTAAGTTTTGTAATGGAATATTCGTCACTGAAACTACATATGTATTTTTTGACATATTTTGTTTACAAGTGAATGTATTGCAAATCTGTTGACAACCTTAGACGAAAAGACAATATCGCATTCGACACAAGTGCTGGTTTTTAAGTGCACTATTGTCGAGTGGCTAGTAATCACACTGCGATAAACTGACAAACTAAAAACAATATAAATATTCACTTGTATCTGTCAAGCTAGTTCAAACTTTAAATTTTGTGTACTAAAAATAATTCAATTTTGTGTCCAAATATTAAAATAATAATATTATCTTATTACATTGAGATGGCTACAACACGGCGATATACAGTAAATATTTGAAAATATGTAGGTACTAAATAAAATAATTTTTTATATTCAAGTTAAACTTTTACATTTTTCTTTAAATTTTGTAGCAATTATTTGCAGGTCTTCTAGAATACAGTGTTAGTATATGTAAATTATAGGGCTCCTTACACGACATAGAATGTAACTACCAAATATGTAGTGTTGACAACTCATGGATGCCGTACAAACAGTTACCGACGTATAGAGTGTTTGGATTGAACATTCGTGAAATACTTTAGTAAAAACACCAATATTTTTTACTAAAACCAGCATATGCTCAGTTAGATCTCAATCTTGGATTGCTGGTGTTTAGGAAGAAGTCGATATTGACTTTGGACTTCCTGTTCTTGTAGCATTTGATTGCAGACTGAAAGAAGTCCTAATCTCGAGTGACTAACAATGAGGAAACCTAAACGTTTAAGATAGTATTTCAAACATTACACTCTGGAACGGTCTGCAATCTCCGAATACAATTAAAGCTACATTTATTATGTTTTAAAGGATTATAGGCGCTTGTACTTTATTACCTATATAAACATTTTCTACTAAAAAAACACAGGTTTTACTGGTACAATATTTCTTACTAAGGGCAAAAGTCATTTTCGCAACTCATGATTTGATATCGTTAAAGATAAATTTTTTTAATGATGGAAAATATGTTCATATTTTACACAAAACAATTTATCGCATCCAAACGAAATTGTGTAAAACTGTATTTTTTAAATTGAGATGTATGTATTTCAGTATACAATTTTAAATTCCGTTGCTTGAGATCAAAGAAGCTTGCTTAATTTTGTAATTTAGAGGTATATTTGTAACACATTTGAGCTCACTGAACAGTCATACTCATCACGCCGTTTCAACTGTAATTATGTAATATTCATATTTGAAAACATTTCCCTCATAAATGTCACGTAGTAGTTGAAACTAGCACTCGAAATGCTGCAGGCCCGTTGTTGGCTAAGCAATTTTCCTTCAGCTGGCACCATGCGAGTTTAATAAGAGACCAGTCTGAGGACTAGGATACCCAAGTAAAGATGTCGACAGGACGAGGACAATCGTGGGAAACCCGTGGTGTATGGAGGTGAGAATCATCATTTAGGTCACATGCCCAATGTACCTGCGCCATGAAGGAAGACGCTTAGGACAGCAGAATCACATGAACGTAATACTGTGCCATCAAAATACGTCTAACAACCATTAAAGAAGATAGATAGTAACGTCAGATTACCCAGGACATGGTGACACCACTGCTGTGTCGCTCAGAGATAAAGAGAAGGTTTGTGAATTGTTCCTCGCCCAGAACTCGTTCCCACACTTGTGCGTTATCATCCTTGCCATAAAAAGCTCGGTTTCTTTAATAAAGATGCTACACAGGTATTCCCCAGGTGTGCACACCATCCCACCGCGAGAAAACTCCAAACAATGTCTGCCTTATCGGGTGTGTACAGAAGACGATGTAGGGGACATCAAGAATTCATCTTTTTCTCTGCAATCCGCCTTCAATAGTGTGACTGGAAGCAATGTTTAGCAGTGACCCCGTTGCACGCCGTCGGACGATGGATCGTTCTCTTCGTCTAGTGGTGTTTCTGGGGTGCCCAGAGCTTCCCTGATACGTCAGTGATCCTTCAAGATCCCACAAATTCCTCGCCACACAGTCCGGTCCTATCAGTCCGAATTTCCGGCACCTAGTCGGAACTGCCGCGCTGCCTTGGACAGTACAACGATTTGCCCTTTCTCAAAATCTTAGTTGCTCACGCCTGTGTCGAATGCCTCTCTGAGGTATGCTACCTTCTCTCTGACGTTGACTCAAAAAGCACATATTTATACAGCTCACGGCTTCGTCTTGAGGGCACCGCCCAGCTGGCGCATGAACTGCGATGCAGGGTGCGTATAAATGTGATGAAATCCGAAAAGAACACACACATCAGACAAGGCCTATAGAATGCTTTCAAGAAGTCACGCACGTTACAAACACTATTCAGGTCACTCAAACGTAGCTAAAAATTGCCTTTTCAAAGAACTATATCACAAAATATACGCGCCAGAGGCATACAACTCGAGGACCCTGCATTGAACCTTGCTATATACTTTTCACACTATAGTTTTGAATTGGTGGAAAATCACTGATTCGCCGTGAAATTCGACTACTCGTATCAGTTAAAAAGGTTCCACTTAGAATCAGGGGAAAATCACTGATCGTTTCAGTGAAATAATTTCACTTATCGAATAAGTGACACGAAACAATTTCACTGATTGAATAAGTGACGGCCAACTGCGCGCGGTGAGTTAAATATAGTTTTTAACGAATTCTGCCAAATATTTATAAGAAATAAACGTGTTACCCATAGTTATCATTAATACTGCGCAATTAACAGTAATATTAAAATGTTAAAAAACTTTCCGACTGTTCGCTTTTACACCATGATCTTTCCATCTAAGTTACGAAGTCACCGTTGATAATGGAAAGGAAAAAATATGTGTTATATATCCTTATCGAAAGTTTGTAGTTTTAAATTTTTACGTCCATTCTTTTAATTTTTAGTTTAAATAGTAACGTTAGGAGTGTCGAAACAAATAGCGCGTATGAGTGTACTCATTTCACAACAATAAATACAGGTAAAATCTTCAAACCGAGTGCTGTGATGATTACATGAAAACCAAATGAAAGACCGAATGCCCACGTTATTTTGTAAAATGGTGTCATAAATCATGAAACTCACATTTTACGAAGTATTTTGTGTTCGTTTTATTAGTTTATGCGTTGTTAATTCATTTCGTACACGCTGTGCTACATGTAGTTGGACGTCCATTTTCGCACGTTTTTTAAAATAATCCATCAGTCAAAATACAAATCACTGAAAAATAGTGAATAAAATGGTTGAAGAATTAGTGGAAATTATCACTGAAACAATAGGTGAAGGAAAAGTGACATTTTCTCACTTATGCATTAATCATTGAAGTGACTATAGAATAATTCAGGTCTCTTAATTGTTTGAAAAAGTCAAATTCTCTTCGATTAAATTTTATAGAACATGAATAAAATTATTGGATAACAGCTTAAAAACCCCTAGGTACACGCGAAACGACGAAACACTGCACAATTTTCTCAGTCTTGAGCGTAGTGGCGATGGTGCACTTAACGCACATGGCAGTCTAGCCCTTACCATCTTCGCACTGCTGAGCCTCAAACGCGGAAAATAGCATCTTATAGGCTAACCCCTTAGGACCGTTCACGTTACCCAAAGGGGGTTTATTCTAAGTTTGTCGGGTATTATATCGGCACGTCTCGATGCCAATCCCGATATTCAAAACTCCTGCTGATTTGGAGATGTCCTTTGAAACGATCGGGAGGAAAATACGCCCAAATAGTTATTTCAAGCACACTATCGTTTCGCGACCCTGATCTCTCGGTAATGCTCGAGGTTTATCGACCGCCCCACCACAACTCTCTACTCCTCCCTCACGTGTGTTCAGGCAGGTAACGTGACGAATGCAAATACCTGTATTAATGTATAATGATATTAGTGCCATTCTAATAAACTGAGCATTTTAAGTGGTTAATTAATGCATAAAAGTGTACATAAATATTTATTATTTATACGTTGTCTTATATAAAACGCGTACTTTTCCATGAACAAAGCTTAACGCGTGATATTTCAAGTGAAATTTCTCGATGTAGCTACTACCTCATCCCATTGTTAGACAACTGGCTGAGGAAAATGGCGACACGCGTTAAAGTGCTGTGTACCCAGGTTGGCAGTTAAAAAAATTACTCGTTTTAATGGAACATACTGTTCAACATACAAAAACGACTTTTAAAAGATGAGATCATTCTTTAAGTAGTAGTCCCTTCTAAAATTCATTGTTTTGTACGTAACGATATCTATAGAAGACAATACGCAAAATGTCATTTTAAGAAAATACAACTATAAAGTATGTCTAGGAAATTACGTTAGGCCTAAACAACGCATTTTACATAACAAAATGTGTTTAAATTTGTATTGTAGGAAAACAGGAATCCCTCTTATCACTAGTGAAGTGCTTTGTACACAAAAACTGTATAGTTGTTATATTTATTTAGAAAGTGACAGACGCTACCCATTTAATTAGTTAGAATTTTGGATGTAGGAATAAAATTGTTTTCTGTAATGAAAAATAGAAAAACCTTTGCAAGCAGACCCCCGAACCTAGGACATATTTCTTGACGATTTGCAACCACGCGACGAAAAGAAATTAATTCACGATACAGAGATATGACACTCTCACTTCCAAACATGTGTTACTAAAATTAAATGCTATTAATAATGTTCCAAATGTTTATTAGAACCTTTTATTTGTTATGCTTTACGTTTAAGAAGGACGGAACCGTAAAATTGATATCTGTTTGCAATAAATACGACCAGCATTCTTCTCACCCTTCGTGTTGAAATTACGCTTCCCGATCGGGAACGCAGCTTTCTACAGCTCGTTAGCTGTCGAGTGTTCTCGATCGTTTTCTCATAAGAATCGAGAAACCATTTTTAATTTCGAATACCACACACTGGAAATATTACGAAAATCGTTATTTCACGATCGGGAGATGCGTTTCCAGAAACTTAGAATAAACCCCAGGGCTTTAGCAGTGCTTGCTTCCTGTCTTTGTCATTATGCGCTGCTAATCTCAGCCCAGATTATACATTAAATCTGATATTACCTGTGGTGATTCTGTATATCATATTGCTGCTTTTGTAGAATAATTATTATGGGAGTGGCATATTGTACACACACACACGCATATATATATATATATATATATATATATATATATATATATATATATATATATATGTGTATATATATATGTATATATATATAATGATTTATCAAAAAATTTATTACATCTAAACAAATGCTAATGTTAAAGTGAATTTGATATTATATTATGAACACAGATTGCTTATTATCTTTGGAGTGATAAGTGTTCAATTAGTGTAAATGTAATAAAATGTTTCGTTATTATGTGAATTTATTATAAAATAGAGTATAAATGTATATTTATTAATATGTTTTACTTAATACATCACACACAGACAAAACTAGAAAAAGAAACGATTGTTGTTTAGTCTCTAAAATGATAGTCTTATCAATGTAACAGGCTAAAGTTACTTTACTGTTGACATAAAAATCGGTTATTTCATTGCTCCGCATAAAAGTACAATTTTCGTTTGGAAAACAGTGCACACTGCTTGTCTAAATATAACTTGCTTCCTTAGAACAATTAAAAATTACTTTTCAAATGCAATAAAATTTACATTACATATTACTTTTTCTTCTGTTAGCGTAATAAACTATTTTTCTCATATCTGAAGTGCCGCTTTTTTACTACCGTCTCGCATTCTTACAGACGAGACAGGCAACAATAAAAATACTTTACGAAAGTAATTAATGCATTTATAATCTGCAATACATATATATGAAACAGTGTTGATTTATAATAGCGAACATGAAATATTCTCAGATGCTCAGATTGTCTTTGAAGACGCGTGATGTTAAGTCTTAAAGGTGATACATACTGTAGTAGAGGATGGTTACTGCCTATCGTATTAATGTTCATACGTATCGTTGTTGTCAGTGCTTCAAGTAAATTTTTCTTAACTGTTTAAAGTTCATATAAATGTACGTTAATAATAAAACAAGAAATCACAGATATAAATAAAGAGCCTGCTTTCTTCTACCTGGTGTAATTAATATTTAATGAAGTTTTAGATTTAAAAAAATTAGATAGCAGGTAGGTCTGGATGTCTTGTTGTAAAATTAAGAATATTTATGAAATATTTACTCTTTTAATAATTTTATATTTTCTCTTGACCGACGCATGAATAAAGTGACAAGGCTCATGAAAACGATAATTTTACATAATGTGGAAATTACAGAACGTGCATTCAAGTTTATCTTAAGCAGGGCTTTCATAAGTGCTCATTTTACCACGAACAGTCTATAATTACATGAAACATTTACAAGACCGTAATATATTAAATAGGCGTCTGAGACACTTAAAACACGTAAAATTGCATGGCCTACCACAACGCTACTTGTGTGACGAATTTGGTGGAAATCGGTAGACTGGTCCCTGATAAAAGGAATAAAAACTTTGTTTACTTATTTTGTTTTACCATAGAAAATTACCTATAACATGGTTACGTGTACGATGCCTCTAATAGATACTCTCAGCATAAAATGTTTGGTTATATTTGGTTAAATTTTTTAATACATGTAACAAACATATCTAAATAATCATATGGTCAACAATTAGATAAACAATTCCCGATACTACTTAAATAATGTAAGTTTACATGGCCTTCTTTAGAACTAATTGTGTGCAAATATTTTGAATTTTTTCGGTAATATGGAAAAATTTTCAAATTTTGAATTGGCTCTCTTTTGCAAAAATCCAGGAAAAAGAGGACCTTGGTATGAATGATTTATGCTTCCAATGAATACTGTTAGTGTACAAAATTTTGGTGAAATTTGTTTAATTATTTAATAGATATATAACACTAACCTAAATCATCAATATTTTACGCCATTAAACGACGTCCTGTGGAACTAAAACATTTTTGTTAACATAAACTTTTGTACCACTACTTATGTGTAAAATTTGGCGAGAATTTTTTGTTTAGTTCTCGAGATATGGCATAAAACTTCCATTATTACTGTGAAGATTTTCGTAAATACAGGAAAAAAACTTTGTGTATTAGAACATAAGATGAATGTAATAGAAACAGCATACCAAGTAAAATTAAAATAGGTTACATAGTTTTAAAGATAGAGCACAATAAACTAGAGTGTATTATAGCCGTCTTTTTGAAAATGATTCTCTCGCCCACCTCAAGCATACAAATTAATATGGTCTTTCACAGTACACTTACTTTGCAAACTGGAAGAGATAATTTCATTGTTTCCGGAGAAATGATACAAAATCTTTATTTCTTGATGTTTAGCTGTTTTACAAATTAACGGAGAATTGAGACTCTCTATAGAAAAATTTTATGATTATAATATACACTGCTAGCTTGTAAGTTGAGCTGGAATCTGTTATGTAGTTTTTTAGATGTATCGTATGTAAGTTATGTAAAACGTATATTTGGTCGACATTTTGAAAACCAGTCTATGACCCAATTAAAACCTATAATTTGACATATTACGCCATAGTTCTACTTGTTTGCCAAATTTGGTGAGAATCTGTTGGTTTACCTGGAGATATGACATAACATTTTAATTTGTTATATGATGCTATCTTACAAAATTATTTACAAAAGTGACTTTGTGAGGACACTTTTGATAGTTGTTATATATACAGCAGCATAGGAATTTAAGTCGGAATTAATTTCACGGTTTCGACTATAAGGCATTCTAAACAATAATACCTTTATGGCTACCATTTTAAAAATAACTATCTGACCTACTTAAAACATGCCAGTTTACATTAACTACCGCAGAACTACTTGATTTCCAAATGGCAGAGAAGAGTGGTAATGTGTTGTTATACTAATATGATACTTCCAATAGATACTTTCAGCATAACAATATTAGCCGAATTTGTTCCAATGGTATAATATATACTCCCAAAAATCCAAACTATTTGTATGGTGGCCAGTTTGAAAATAGCTGCCTTAATCAAAAAATTACCTATAAATATATGGTGTACTATACCATCACTTACTTGACAAATTTCGCGAGAATGTGTTGGGTAGTTTTTCCTATATAAGTATTCAAAATTTGGTATAAATCGGTTAAATGGGTAGCAAGAAATTTTCTAATATCGTACATGTTTTTAAAGGTCACCCTTTTGAAGTAATCACTTGGTGTGGCAGAACACTTTAAAGTAAACATTTCTGTAGAAAGTACTATACGTGTACCGACTCTGGTGACATTGGGTTCAGGTAGCGGAAACCACACATCAACAGACACAGCTATACGCAGATACACACACAGAAGGTAAGCGAACTCATAAGCATTTATTCCCTCCAAAATGTACGCTGAATAAAAATCGTATATTCGTGGCCCAAACGTATACAATTTTGAAAATTTTGCTATTCTATAGCGCCCTTTTTTTAAGCTACTTTCCGTTTGAAAGAAAGGCTTATGAAATTACTTTTCTGCCTGTGTTTCTGTGCGTGTGTATGGATTACCGTAAAAAGTTTGAACCTGTTAAACGATAAACACCGAACTTGGTCCACCTATATAACTTTGTAAGGACATCTGTCAATTACAATTGTTTAACCATGCCATGCACTTCATATTAAAATGGCAGTTATTTTAATATTTAGTGTCGGTCCGAGACCACCCCGAGGAAGGCAGGCAGTGTCCAGCAACAAAGCAATTTAGGCCGGGTGCACACATACGGACAATGTCCGCGCGGCGCTGCAAAAGCGTTCCACGAGGGCTTGGCTTATATGTACCAGTGAACACGTAGCTGCGGCGCCGCTGCGGTACCGCGCGTCCACTGAGTGTGCAGTTGCCGCAAATGTGTTCCCCGAGGGCTTGGCTTACGTGTATCAGTGCAGACGTAGCTGCGGCGCCGCCGTGGTCTATGTCCGCACGTGTACACACGGCCTAAATGTTTCAACGTACAATAAAGGCCTTGCTCAGCGGCGTACAGGGTCGCGTCCCATTATTCCCCCAACTGAGGGGTTGCAGGACAGGAGAGTGGTTTGGCGGTGGTCGAATGACCTCTCCGGACTCCTCCCTCAGGAGTAGACGAGCCGACACAAAGGTCCTTGTAACATCGGCTTGATGGGAGAGCGACGCGGCTCACTCATTAGTCTCTCAATTATACAGGCTGCTGTTCGAGACGCAGGCAGCCTTCCAGCGAGGGTTTGTTGCTGTGGCAGCTCTTTTGAAGTGCTGCTCCCCCCACCCTTCTTTTTCTAGTTTGCGCACCACCGCAGCAGCTAAACAAAGCTGAAAATGCTTGCCCCTGCGTAGCAACACTGCGTAAGTACTCATGACGCAAAGAAAATAATGCAAAAAAAAAGAAAACATTCCTCAAAGACAAGAAATTTTTTAAATTACAATAATCACAAGAATCGTGGACAAAGCATATACACAGAGAATGTCACCACCCTTTTTTATCCCCCCCCCCCACCCTATTTTCACTTTTATTCAATGGCATATGGAATGGGTGCAAATGGTTAAGCAATTATTTTGAATTTGTTGGTAAAATTATTATATTTAAACGTATTATACATATAAGTAAACTCTAAAAAAGAATTAACATACTTAAATGTCAATAAAACAGTATACTATAAAATAAAATATATATCAATAAAAATTATAATACAGCTTTGATTATAGGTGGAAAAAATAATAGGATCTATATGGTATTTTAAACAAATAATGTTATAACGAATTGTGATAATTATAGTAATGTGACTTAAAAGTGCCAAGCAACAAATGTTACGTGTGCGGTATGGATTGAAAGATGTAAATAATTATGAGAAAATGAGCTTGCAACAGGTAAAAGTAGAGAGAAGTCGAATAACTCATTAAAAAACTTAACTGTCTATCTTCATTCCTTGAGAGAATATATAATCTTAAATACCACATTTTTTCCAGTTAAATACCATTTAAAGTGAAACATTTTATGGTACAAAATATAATGCAAATAACAAAAGAATATACTCGCATTATATTTAAAAAAAACTTATAAACACATAACACAAACATTTGCAATGTATAAAATTTAGAACCGAATATTACAGTAAAACAAAAGAACTGCAGGTATTGTAAAATCAAATAATATATTTAAAAGAGACAGTTGAAACACATAATTCTGTGTTAGAACTAATATAGGCCTAACTATACTTCCAGGCATAAATTTACTAGTTAAAATATTTTAGCACCGAAAATATAATCTAGCTGAAGTTGATGGGCTACTTAAAAAAAAAACTTCGTCGCAGAAACGTAACTGCAACATATGGCCAGTGCACTGTCCTTATAAGGGCACAACAAACACGTATATTTAGACAGTTTTATAATGGAGAGTTGCTTCTTGCAGCTGAATCTGCGAAACGTGTGAGTCACCTACTCGATCCCAAGGGCGCGTCCAACTACTGCAATCTCGTTAACGGCTGTTCACGATAAAGTGGACACTTTATAAATCAACCTTAGGAAAATGTCACTCTCCCTATCTGCACATATTTAAACGTGCTCACTGAGTTATATACTGCCAGTAAAGTTCGCAACGATGAATGGAAAGTAGTTCCATATCTTAACGTCGAGTAGAAAGTGTCAGGTAACAATTTGTGTTGACTTAAATTATTTCTTTCACTTTCTTTTTTTTTTAAATGCATCGAAGTGTGAAAATGAGCAGATTTGGAAAACATTTTATTTTGTAATAATTTCACATTTGCACATCACCGACGCATAAATAAAGTGACGAGGCCCATAGAAATTTCAATTTTGCATAAGGTGGAAGAATACACAATATGCTTTACAAGTAGATCCTAAGCAGTGTTTCAAAAGCGCTCATTTTACTGTGAACAGCCTATACCAGCACTTCACACATCGGTCAGATTTGCCATCCATTTCTCGGCTGTTCGTGGTTACAGGAAAAGTCTTTCTCGTCTCGTAACTATGTGGAAGGTCGAGAAAGGAATATTACTACAGTCAAATGACTCTCTATTCTCGCCAAGGCTTTAAAACTTTGCAAGTGGATACGGTTCATCTACGAGACCACACTTGAAAAAACTATTCCTACTAGGTTCAAGTTCACGTAACTGATAACGTAACTGTCTAACATGGAAAATGTGTTAGTTCAAAACGGATTAAAAAAATCTTTGCCAATTACCTATAAGAAAGACAATTTACGACAGTTAAAAATATCTAATCATTTAAATTATTTTATTAAAATCTTAAAAAAATATATCAAAAATATTTTTACACTGTCCCCGATATACTTTTTTTTTTATTAACTATTACAAAAGTAGGCTTGCCAACAAAACTGCTTTAATTTCACAATTTACACGCACTTTACCTCCACACTTGATTAGTTTTCTAAGTTAAATGAAACGGTTCTTTTCCATTAAAATTACAATATTATATTCGCCTTGCGGTGAAAAATTATTCTTATAGTTATCTGTGACAGAAAGTTTCATTCTGGGTATTTCATAAAATACTAGATGACTTTCCATGTTACTGTATGCGTGATTGATGTGTTAGGAATGGAATGAGAATGAACTGAGATATGATGTTCACTTTAAAATTTCCGGTGGCATCTTTCAACATAACATAAAAAATAATTACTCTGCAACTATATACAATGCTCAAAATAAGGTTAGCAAGCATTCCAAGTTGAGTAATATTCGGTTTTGTTCTTTAAAATAAAACACCAACATTTCTACCAAAGCAGACATAATGAAAATAAGTAATTTACACGGTTAAATTTACTTATTAATTGTAGTCCTTCATGACCTAATGGGGAATTTCATGGGTGGAATTTGTTTAGGCAATATATTAAATACGATATTACAAAGCTTGGTATCCTAGGCGGCGCTATCCTACAAAGTGCTAGACTAAGTCTAGAGACAATACAATTGCACGATTATCAAGGTCCTTACCGCATATAACGTTTTGCTTAAATATGTATAATAGCGTTATACCTACTGTAAAATAAATTTAAATAAGTATTTTTATTGAAGTAAGTTTTAAAACATGTACCTAACATACATAACTCATATATGGTTATATTGGCCTACCTCAAGACTATTGAAGTGCGAAATTTAGCAGGAATTTGCACTTTAAATGGCCGCAACATGATTAATGGTTACATCTAATTTTAATCTTAATATTTAGGACCGCCGTGCCGTTTTAAAATAAAAATTATATATGTTAAAACCACTGATTTTCGGATTCGAAATATTTCGGGAGTTTGTTGAGTGGATCCTTAGATTTGACGAAATAGATTTATTATTCAAGAGATGCCGGTGACTCGATTGAATATTTTCCTCTGGTTACCATTTGAAGCTCACTGAAGTAGACAATGATTGCTGTTTCATACTGAACTGCAAGTTTCCATTATCTTCTTCATTCCTCCATTTCTCCTGCAAAACAATTATTTCTCAATCCAGACTGATTGTCAGCGGAAGATGTTTTGATTTATTTTATTAGCGTCCCAGCTCTTATACTGGATGGGTGATTGGAAAGTGGTTTATGCACAAAGCAAACTTTAAAAATTTAATATAAAGAATACTGCAGATAAGCCAATCCCAAGAATTTTTCTCCGCTATTATGGCACTAATTTTCCTGCCTAGGTACTATGTAACATATTAATTATATTTATTTGCGTTTGGTTCGATAGTACGTTGAATCTATAACTAATAACTTATTATCGCTCTTGTTGCTACGAGAGCTGAACATACGTGCCAATATTTCGCACGAAAAAAAGGGACAAGAAAATGTATAAAGATGGTACTTTCAAAAATTTTATTCGAGATTGAAAAATAAATCCACGTATAGAAAATATGATTGACTGCTTAATATACCATGTATCGGTAGCGATTTTATTTCGGTTAGTGTTAAGCGCATCAACATTTAGATAAAATTAAAATTTCCAACTTTGAATTGCGCCAGCTATCTCATAGAAAATACGAATTATAGATTAAGAGAAAACATGACCGATTATGATGGCTTTACATAACATATTGCTTATTAAAGACCAGTTTCACAATATCTGATTTTGTTCCAGTTAAGGTTTGATTACAAATTAAGTGTTGGTTGGTGATATCTTATTTCTCTCACTGTTTGGATAGGAATAACTTAATATTAATTTGCTTCTAACCAATGAATATCTTAAACATAAGAATATGTTCCGATTCTTGAGCTAATCAGAACATTCAGAGTAAATATAGTGGTAATTCTTAGCTGCTGTAATCTGGTATTTGGTGTATACATAATTTTTAATATAATCAGAAGATTTTAATTTGTTATTTAATAGTTATGTTTAATAAAGTGTTGAATAATCGCCCGCAATATTTTGGAATAAGAAATTTTGATATATTTTTTTTTGTAATATGTCGGACGAACAATTTTACGATTCAGCTTAAAAATTTAAAACACGTCTTAGATGTTCATAGAGATAGGTAACTATTTTATTAAGTACAGAGGAAATGTTTACAACTATTTTGAAATATTACATTTAATGTTTACAACATCGACTATTCCACCGTTATATAGGTATTAAGATGTGTTTTCAGTAAGCAAACTCTAAGAAAAGTGTAGTTCTCTTTTCCATTTCTGCAAAAATCGATGATAGAACGTATAGAAAGTTCCCTTTATCTGTCCTAAGCAAATGCCCTACTTTAAACCATACCATAATTTATTATTTGAAGGGGCCAAGGTGGCTCCCACCATGGCGAACCGGGTTCAATCCCCTACCAGGTCACCGGATATTCGCAAGTGGGAATCGCTCCGGACGATGCCGCTAGTCGGCGAGTCTTCTCGGGGATCTCCCGTTTCCCCTGCCCCCTTATTCTGGCGCTGCTCCATATTCACTTCAATCACCCCCGTCAGCTCTCAAGACCTCGGTGTTAAGAACCGCCAAATCTCTTCACTTAATTTATTAATTAAAAGTTAGTGTAATTGCCACAAAATTTTAAGGCGATGCCGATATAAAGAGTGTATGGAGAAACCAGAAACCAACAATTCCGAAATAAATAATTTTTTGAAGCCTTCATGATGCCAAAAGCACAATAGATAATTTTTATCATAAGACCTCTATATTCCAAGTAAAGCTAATGCGTAATCACTCGTAAAATTGTTCTGAAAATTGTCATATTAATAAATGACATTTCGCAGAGCTCTCATGTCTTCTTCGATTTATATTAGCTCATCAGTTATGTATTCAGTAACACATAATTATCTTAGAATCAAAGGATTTAATAAAACACGATTTGAGGTAGCGAGGTTTCCATATCAAAGACATTTATTTTTGACATTCACTTACAACAAACATTTTAACAAGCACAACATAAACAGTTGATGACGGACTAATAGCCAATTGTGAAACACTTCGTTATTGATTAGTCAGATTTATCTTAACCAGCACGTAGTAACAGTATGAAACACTATGAAACAGTATGAAACGAAAGAATAATTATAACTTCTGTTTAAATTTATCATGTTGTCAATTAACCAATTATTCAAACAAACATTGTGAAACCGGCTATAAATTAAAAACTTTACTTTAGATGCAAATAAAACTTTTATAATTGTGTCATTAGTTTTGCACATAGGATTTTTGGAAACATATTTCACTGTAAAGGGCAAATAAATTATTTTCTGTCCTGCGCACAGGACGGTGCATCGTTTTGTACCTGGTGTTCCTTTACGTTTGTTTTGCATGTTCCGAAAGGAGATATGGTAGTTTAAGTACCCAGA
Source organism: Dryococelus australis (assembly GCA_029891345.1). Taxonomy (NCBI): domain Eukaryota; kingdom Metazoa; phylum Arthropoda; class Insecta; order Phasmatodea; family Phasmatidae; genus Dryococelus; species Dryococelus australis. The sequence goes on along the minus strand of CM056998.1, from coordinate 98,669,054 downwards.
AAGTAGTTCTTAAGCAGGGCTTCGGAAATTTCGAAATAATAAAACATAAACTATAATGTTTAGTTACTTGAGTGTCTGTGCGATGGTGCGACATAGACGTCACTTTTGTCAGGCTAAGAAGTTAGTTCCAAAACGCGGAGAAAATCTGTTATCGCTTCGATCATAGTATTCAAAAGACTCACAATTTAAGAAAAAAATAAGCACACAACGCCTATGGCTTAGCCATGTTAGCTAATAATATACGTTTAACTTTTCAAAACTCACGATGGTGTAACCCTGCATGGTACAAAAAACATGATCATCGCGGGACGAAGAATGGTAAAACAAACAGGTACACCAGACAACTTCTCGAGTTCTCCGGGAGAGAAACGGCAGTCGCGTAATGCGAGCGCCGACACAAACGAATGCAAAGTGTGCGGCCTTTAAGCCATCGATCCTCGTGCGATGGAGTTGTGTAGAAGTGGGACGGCGGGGAAGGCGAGCTCTCCGCGCGCCTCTTTGACCGTAAACGAAACACGAACCCTTCATCCCACGTCAATAGTAGTTTTCGCAGCTACTCGAAAATTGTATGTCTTCCGTTTCCTCTCTTCCTTTCTCACTAACAGAGAGAGAGAGAGAGAGAGAGAGAGAGAGAGAGAGAGAGAGAGAGAGAGAGAGGAGAGAGAGAGAGAGAGAGAGAGAGAGAGAGAGTATCACGATTGCTGTTCATTTGTGTCTCATACTCTGGAACAAATTACCTATCAAAATGAGGAACACACAAGCTCAAATTAATTTTTTTGTTGCAGTTATAAACTGAAGCTCAAGATGATGGGAGAACTATGGTAGCGACTGTTTTGTTTTTACTGATATAATTTACACCATGGCAGTGTTTTTGGCATGAAAGAACGCCAGTCAAACCTCTTTAACACACAAGTAGGACAGAATTGCCACAACAGCCTTAAGAGAAAATAACTACTAACCAGTAACAGACTGAAGTATTCAGTAGCCTACGTTGTCCTACATTGCTGTTATTTCATGTTATGTATTAAGTTCTCGGTGACATAGACAAGTTACCTTAATATTTATACAATTGGTTATTCCAATATCATATACCAGTGAAGGCCATAAATTGTGCCTTAAAGATACATAATTCATTTTTATAAAATAAAATAATTGTATATCCCAATTTTTTGATTTTCTATTGTTTGGGCTATCTGCAGTATGTGAAGAAATCTGCACTGAAATTAAATCATTGCTACCAAATAAATTATCGAAAGTATGAAACTTTTCGATTTAGCGATTAGGGAGAATATACAAGGAAGTTAACGAACAAATAAATTTTAATACCGGAGCGGTAGAATGGAAGGGGTTGAATTAAAAATTTTCCAACAAGAAAACTAAAGTGAAACGAGATTACGTCTAAACTAGATTGACAATGTGAATGTGTAGGAAAAGCACAGATTATATCCTCAAGCATACAGAGATAACAACTACCAACACGAATCTAACACCATGATTTTGTCACCAGAGAGAATATCTGGTGGGGCAAAACCGATCATCTGTAGTAGTACCTACTTTCAATGGCAAATTTTGAGGAACTGACCACTCGACCGCAATTAGTAAGCGACTGTTTAGAGAGAAGAGGCAGTCGTTCCTGTCTCAGATCACGTGATTCCCTTTCCTCTATCTCCGCCATACTAAAATGGACCGAGAGGGATGTATACTGTCCCCGAAATCAAGGCCAGTTACACCAGGTAAAGCCTTAAACCCGTTACATGCCACTCACTAGGCCAGTCCAACTCATCTTCAACTGAAATGTGCCAGCAAATAATTCTTACAAAGTTTACTTGTTCATGTTGCGATATCTTACGAAATGGCTGACAAAAGTAGCTATTTGTTGATACACATGAGACCTGTAATAGACCCTTTCAGAGTACAAAATTTAGTTGAAATTGGCCGAACGTTATGGTATATATGTCACAAAAATCTAAAATTTTTGTATTGCTGCCGTTTTGAAATATTTACGTGGCGAACTATTGCAATTTTTGCTAGCCAAGTTTGGTGAGAATCGGTTGAGTATTTTTCTATATATAACGTTCTAACTTATATTAACATGTGCTGCCTTCCAAATGGTGGGTCTAAAAATACAGTACTAATTTCAAATTGCCATGCTTATAATGTTAAACTGTCCAGATTCACGATTTGGTTTAAATCGGTTGAATGTTTCCAGGAACATATACAGAAGCATACATTTTAAAATGTAAATACCCAACGTGATCGAAAACAATATAAGTCGGATGAAACCATAATATATTTCAATAATAAAATTTCGTGTTTCTTAACATATTCTGTGTTTTATTTGCCTGGAATTGATGCTGAAATTTGTTCTACAAACGCCCTTAAAATTTTATATGAAGTTATATTTATTGAGGCAGTAATGTGGCGTGATAAGTTTAAGGGTGGTATTAACTTGACATAATTATTAGGTCAGTATAATGTTTCAAAATTTTTTATATTTATATATACTGTGATTAGAAAACATTTATTCTAACTAGCCACTTCAAATTAATCCATAAACTCAATGAGGCATTGCTTATAACACATATTAGGATACGATAAAAAATACACTTAATAAAAAAAATGATGTTAAATCGAATATGTATTAAAAATTTCCTCGAAGAAAAGATGGCATTAAATATAAACTGATAAGATTCCTGTGCTTGCAGTATATTACAAATCATATCGTAATTCTGGTAGCTATGTGATAAATAGGCAACCCCATTGTTCAAGTGGCTATAGCGCTTTCTCTGTATGACATGTTTCATGTTCAAATTTCGTTTGGATTTTTAATGAGCGAGCCATATTTAGCTGAATGTTTCTTTTACCTCAGTACGTGAGCTGACTAAATATTTTATACACCCGCTCAATAGGCAAGCGTTATTGATCCTAATAAGAGGATATTAGAAAGGATTGAATAGTCATATATACATTTTGTGTAAAATACACTGCCGGACGAAACTGAAACTTTAAATAAGTAACGATAGAAATGAGTAATACATACTATCTTAAAAAAACAGAGCCGCAGGACAGATACATATGTATACGTTGTACACCGTCTGGTCATCTTCAATAGTGCGTCACACAAACTCGCACTACGATAGATGCTGCAGCACGCTGTGGTATTGAGTTCAGAAAATGCCGGGTGTTGTCCTGGGGCAGACGGGTGAATAACTGTTAGGCGGTGTGTTCCAAATCCCGGATACAATAACGCGGTGGCAACTAGCGTTTCAACTGATCCCACATACGCCCACTAGGCGATATGTCAGGGGAGCGGGCAGGCCATGGCAATGTTTGGACATGATGGAGGCAGTCTTGGGTGACCCGTGCCATTTGTGCACTCTTCAACAAAATTTTTAATTTTTACTCGGAAATTATTTGTAAATTTACAAATGTTTGTAACAGTACAGAGATTTTTCTTGTAAAACTACTCGTTTGTAAAACTACAAAGTCCGTGTTTGTAATAGACCGTAGGAAATTTTGTAATATACTGATCTGTATCCACGAGCTTCAGAAAAATGGCGGACACTCAACAACGTAAAACCGTATATACCTGTTTGTGCAAAAACTATGGGTACAAAAAAAGTGTATTGCGTGTTTGATTTACGTAAAACACTTAAAACAACTGAAATATTCATAATAAAACGACAAATTAAATAAAACGTGACCGTATTATTAATTATTTATTAGTGTTTCCTAGCTAAACATAACTCTTAAATCAGGGACAGCGGTGGCGCAGTGACTAGCTCATTCGCCTCCCACCAAGGCGATCAGGGTTCGATCCCCGGCGGGCTCGCTTCCGGACATTCTCATGTGGGAATCGTCCTGGACGATACCGCTTGCCGGAAGATTTTCTCGGGGTACTCCCGTTTCTCCCGCCCTTGCATTCCAGCGCAGCTCCATCCTAGGGTCTCATGTCATGTTCAAGGACGACGGGAACCTACGGTTCCCAGCTTGAAAGCTCGTCACTCGGAGGGTGTTGCCTCGCTCTGGGTCCCCCCGCCCCCAATACGCATTAATTTATTATTATTACTCTTAAATCGACTTGAAATACCCCGTTGTTAAGAGGCATCCAGATCTCTTAACTTAACAACTGAAATCTTAATAAACAATAAATGTGCCTTTTCTCCTTAACCGTATAGCTTAAATATTATCTTGTAGCTATATTTACGCAAAAAATAAGCACATATCCGTAAGTCAAGTGTGGACTAGTAATACAAGTGTGAATTCTAATCCCTGTGCTGGCGAGGTATATTCGTTTCTGTAAATTAAATTTTGAATAAATTTTTTTTCTGTTGTTCTCTGTTATTAATTCATTACATTGGTTTTTTAAAAGAAGAGAAAAAGTAATTTTATTTGCAGTTCTCAATAATGTCAGTTGTAATACAAGGCTACCATATGTAATATTACAAAGAAGTGTTTTGCAGATTTTACAAGAAAACTCTAGGTAGTTTAACCCAGGATTTTCTTGGCAACTGGGTTTCCAAGAATTTTTCTTGTAAAAGCACAATATGTTTTTTACAGTGTGAGGTCAGACGTTATTCCGCTGTAATATAGCATGTGGAAGCCTGGCTAGAAATGGGAGCAGGTGGGGGTGTATGGTTCATCCACATACCTCTTGGGCTGTAATTGTTTCACGTAACACATCAAGAGCGGATTAGCTATCGTAGGCAAAGGCTCTCCTGAGCATAATGCATGCTATGGGAGGAGTTTGCTGCTCAACGAGTTTGGGACTCTGTGTTCACCAGGGGCTCTCCACTCCCTGACGCGATGATCATCAGTCCCCATGACAAAGCTGCTCTCATCACTAAACACCACACATTGCCAGCCTGTGGCATTCCACGTTCTTCTGGCCTTGTACCACTGCAGATAGAGCCGCCTCTGTTGCAGAACTAATTGCAGCACAAGTAATGGGTGCTGGGATAGCAAATTCGCCTCCTTCAGGCGCCGGGAAATGATTCGTAGGCACGCAGAAGCCGAAACACTGGCTAGTGTCTTGGCTCGGGTCGCCATGGGATCCCTCCGTGCTTGCCGGACGATCCGACGATTTACTCAACTGGTAGTCGACCTAGTCCATCCTGAGCCGGTCCTCCATGTATGGGTGTCTTTACGTATCCACTGCGAGGGCTGGCGATACGACCAACCTGCGTTTTTCAACCCCAATATGAGTTCTTTCTCGAAGTCCGTCAATTGCATAAAGTAATGTCTTTGGCGTCTTTCAGGCATTCTTCTTCAATCTGTGCACTTTAATGGTATCGCCTAGTATTTCCCGCGTTAATGCAGCTTCGGCTATACTTCAGTATCTACGACCGCTGGTCGGATCTTGGAGCGCGCCAGTGCCCAGTGTTATACTGTGCATACCCGCCCGTACTCTTGCTATTTACATCGTTTGGTGGTTGTCAGATGGTTTATTCGTAGTCCGCTCTTGGAATTGTCCAGCAGTGCAATTTATTTTTATCGCTTTGGCGCTTAACATCCTAAATGAAATTATTAGAAAAAAATATCGCCATTACAGCGTTGCACATCTTAGTGTAGGAATAATTGCACCATATATATAACCGAATAAAGATTGGTGACCATGGCTACGTAACGCTCCTTGAACACTACATGTTTTAAACGAAACAAAAGTGTTTGCGGTCGCACTGTGAAGTCGAATATGCGTTTTCTACTTAATGCTAATTGTTTGATAGTTTCTATATACGCTAGCTACATTATCACATCTCTTCTTTTATATTTCTGTATGGAAGACTATTATAAACATTGCTGTTACTGAATACTAGTGTGAGAACATTATCAGTTTGGAGCTAGGTAATCTTGTGTACGAGAAACAACTCTAAAATGTTATATTTCAGTCACCCTTCAAGGACTAAATATAATCCTCTTTTATTTACACCAAATTTCTCTGTAATCGGTATCAAATTCTGCTGTTCCATAAACATTTTCGGTAGCTTAATTCATTAGCATTATTGAATGACTATAAATCGTGCTATAATGTAATTGCATCTGAAATACTGATTAACAAATGAGTGCCGATTTTCGAATATTATTAAATGTTTACCAGTTTCAAAACTTCATTATCGATTCGAAAAAGTAAAATTGTTATGAATAAATTATTAAATTAATTAGCTGCCCTTTACTGGCGAACTGATATGGAGAAAAAGCACATATTATAGAATTGCTCTATCCTAAGTAATTATTTCCTACGCTTATAATTTGCTTTTTATAACATAGTTGAAAGAATTTTTCACTCACTTTAAAATTATTTCTACACTATTATTATTGACCAATTAAATTCATAAATATCCAATTCGAATTTGGTGCTACTGACAATAAAATATTAGCATCGAGTATAAAATAAGTACTCAATGAGATTATGTAAATTAATTTACATATTTATTTATTTGGTTTTTAAATTTAATTATAAGATTTTATCCTACAGTTTTAGTAGAAGACAAATGTTCCTTCTGGTATAAGGGGATAGGGGATAGGAGACAGGTGCTGACCGACCGCCATGTTCGAATGTAACCAATCCGCAATTTTGAATCCATGTGAAATTGACATTTATCCTAGTGACCTTTGCCCCAAAAATTCCAAAAATAATTCTAAAAAAAAAATAATTGAAAATTATTAAAAACTGATTTTAAAATATTTAGAAAATAATTTAAAAAAAAAATATTAAAATCATTTAAAAATTCTAATCTCACAGTGGCCATTTTTCTATACAATATCTCTAATTTCCATTAAAATTATTTTCCCCTTCCAATTTTCCTTTTTCCCAGAGCAGGAGAGGGGGATTCATGACTCCTGAGAGGTTGATTTATGTCTCCAAAGAGGATATTTGTGACTTCAGAGAGGAGATTTGTGACTCCGGAAAGGAAAATTCGTGACTCCTAAGAGGAGGATTTGTGACTGCAAGTAAGGAGAGCAAGACTGAGGACTGAATATATTAGACCTTGACCCTATGACCTTTAATGAACTTGAAAACGAAGACTAAAGAAAAAAATCTTAAAAGTTTGCAAGCATATTATATTATTGACTATTACCATAACATTGGGTGCAGGTGCCCTTGTAATTGACCCCATAACCTTGTATGTCTTTAAAAATAAAAACTCTAGAAAAATACATAAAACTCAACGAGCATATTATGTTACTGAGTACTAACACCATACTGGGTAGAAATGGCCATGTTCTTGACCCTGAGATCTTAAACCCAAAAAAATAAAAATAAAATGACAAATATATTAATCTCAATACATGCATCTTTGTTGATGTTTATAGTATTTAATGCAGCTTGGTATTCACACTCGGGTTGTCCTTCTGCGAAAATATTGTAATATTTATTACACTGACGCAGTGTGTAATGTGTATTAAGAAGGTGACTACACTGTTGAGGGCATATACCGAAGTCAAAAGAGACCTGCTTGCATTAAACCTGGTAAAAATGTACTATTGAGAAGTTGACTTCAGCTTTACAGTTCTTAGCATGTCTAAATAAACTGTTGTTACGGCTGAACTGCTTACCGCACCTGTCAAACAAATATGACATACGACAGGGTGTCTTGGCGCAATAAAAGCATGCATGTCGCCGTACATTACGGTCGAAGGTAAATGTCTTATCACAAAAGTGACACTGATGACGATATAATGGTCCAAGCAAAGACTCGTGAGAACCTGTTGGAGATGTAGGTCCTGGAGATAAAGAAGCATGCCATGTCGGCAATGGTGTTAAGGTGACTCAAACGAAGAGGTCGATGGCTATGCTACTATAGCAATGCCGTTCGAAGAAGTCATTGCCACTGCTGGTACCATTCCTGAAGAAGTCGATGACACTGCCGTAGCTACCATTAGCTATGGAGTCCCTAAAGACACCACATTTGCAGAATAAGGCTTACATGCGTAATTGCAGAATCTAGCCGAGACAATCCACTTTTCATGAAAGCCATTGTCAAACTAAGCCTCTCAGCCAAGTTCCCTACAGCTTATAATGTTCGTGTACGTAAACCCAATGATGTCATATTGACTTTAAACCTATCGCATTACACCATTAATACATTGTGCGTACACAAACCAGCTAATCACAGAGTTTATAGGTGACTCCAGCCAACTGACTTCTATAGACAGACTCCTACAGACTGACTCCTAATGACTCCTAAATTATCTCCTAAATGACACCTCATTTACTCAAAAATTACTTCTAATGAATCCAAAATGTCTCCTTTTGACTCGCAATGACTCGCAAATGACTCAAAAATGTTTCTTAATGACTCCAAAAAAATGCATATAACTCCAGAATTACTCCTTCTCCACCTCCACCTCCAACTACAAAATGACTCTACAAGGACTACTAAAAAACTCTAATATCACTCCTCAATGACTCCTAAATGACTCCTGATTGCGGTGCTAAGTGTAGTGCGTGCGGTGCATCAGGTGATAACTGTGGTGCATGCAATGCTGATTGTGGTGCGTGCAGTGGTGATTGGGGTGTGCGCAGTGGTGATTGATGCGTGTGTGGTGCTGATTGTGGTGTGTGGAGTGCTGATTGTGGTGCATATGGTGCTGATTGCAGTGCTGATTGTGATGTGTGTGGTGCTTAATGCTGTGTGTGGGGTATTAAGTGAGGTGCATGTCGATCACAAAATAAAATAAATTCCCCCAATTTTTAACTTAAACAAATTTGGCCCTAACCCCAAAGCTGAAATGTGAACATTTTCTTTAAAAATCTAGCGTTCAGAAGTTTATATCCAGGTCCTTCGGTATACTCAATCACTTCCTGGGTAAACTGTATTTGCACTTTGCACTGAAAGTGACTAGAACTACAGCAAGCTGCCACCAAGGTTCGCCTTTGATCGATTTAAAACTTGGACTTTGTACTGAACAATGCCGCACACCCCGATAGGCCACGACCATTCTTCCCAAAGGAGATATTGGTATATTCTTTCTATGTATAACCTTACACAGACTGCATGGGATCAGTGTCGTAATGCTTCATTGTGGGAAAAGGACTTCTAAAAGACTGTCCTTTCATGCAACGAGCATTTTGAGATAGGTGAAAACCCGATCGCAGAATCGGCACTCACGTCAGCCAGTCAACGATGATGCAGGTCGCGGTTTCACGATCTTCGATGTCCGAAACAGGTCTTCGTATTCACAATTCATCTTCGCGGAATGGGAGCTCTCTGAGAAGACCTAAATTCTCATTCGCCACAGAAGAAATATGCATAATTATGTTTATAATAATACATATTAGATAGGAATATTCATATTTATGTATAGTATAATATATATTTACATAAGATATATGCCTACAAAATTATAAATAGAATAATAAAAAATGAATTTGTTTAAGATAGGTATATACATAATTACATGCGGAATAAATGTTATGCCTGCATCTTTTATACTGGGTCAACCCAGTGTTTGCGTTTTCTCAGAGTTCTCCCATACCGCGACGATAAATTGTGAATACGATGGCCTGCCTTTGACGTCAACGATCATGAAGCCGAAACCTGCAACATCGCTAACTGACTGACGTCAGTGCCAATTATTCTATTGAGTTTTCACCTATGGTCAAAATACACTTCAAAATAAGAAGGCAGTCTATCCGAAGAGTCCTTTTCGTGCGATAAAGCATTACATTAGTTCCATGCTGTTTGTGCAATGCGATACATTGAAAGAACATACCAAGATCTGCTTTAGGAAGAATGATGGTGGCCTGCCATGGTGCTGCATTATTCAATACAAAGTCTAAGTTGTGTGTCGACCAATGGCAAACTGTGATGGAAGCCTGCTGTAGTTCTAGGCACTTTTAGTGCAAAGTGCAAACAAAGTTTACCCAGGAAGTGATTAAATATACCGAGAGACCTGAATATAAAATTTAAAAACGAGACATTTAAATAAAATTTCCATAATTTAGGCTTGGAGGAAGAAATTTTTTTTATTTTAAAATTGAGGGAAATTATTTTAACTTGTGACCGATCTGCCCCTCACTTAGCACTGCACTCACCACACTTAGCACTGCACACATCACTATAAGCACCACTATCAGTACCACATGCACCAGTACTGCACACATCACAATCAGCATCACATGCACCAAAATCATCACCACATCCACCACAATCAGCACCACATTCACCACAATCAGCACCGGATGCACTGCAACCAACACCACATGCACCACAATTGGCATCACACTTACCACAATCAGCACCCATACTCCGCAATCAGCACTGCATGTACTGCAATCAGCACTGCATAAACCATAATCAGCACCTCACACACTGTAATCAGCACTGCACGCACCACAGTTAGCAGCGCACACACCACAGTTAGCAGTGCACGTACCACATGCACTGCACTTAAGATCACATTCAGGATTCATTTAGGAGTCATTTTGGAGGTGGATGTGGAGGTGGAGGTGCTGTAGGAGTCATTTTGTATTCATCAGGCGTCATTTAGGAGTCATAAGGTGTTATTTTAGAGTCGCTTGGGAGTCATAAGTCTCTTATAGGGACTATTAATAATCATATAATTATTGGGTGTAATTTGGAGTCATCACGAGTCACTTTGGAGTCATTAGGAGTAATGTTGTTTCATTTAGAAGTGTTTAGGTGTCATTAGATTTCCGTCTGTAGGGGTCAGTCAGCTGGTGTTACTTGAAAACTCGGTGATTGGCTGGTCGGTGCCCAACCAATGTATTAATGGCGTAATACGATTGGTCAAAGTCAATATGACACCATAGGGCTTGTATACGCTAGAGTATAAGCAGAGGTGATGTTGACTGAGAGACTTAGTTTGATAACGGCTGATGTAGAAGTTAGATCGTCTCGGCTAGCTTCCGAATCTTCACATATAATACTTACTCTGCATATGTGTTCCCTTCTGGCACACCAGAGCTAATGGTATCTATGACAGTGTCATCGACTTCTTCGAAAATTGTACCATCAATGCCATCGACTTCTTCGAGCGGCATTCCTTTAGCAGCATCGCCGTAGACCTCTTTGGCTGAAGTACATAGAACACAATTTTTTTTACAATTTTTCATTTTTTAAACATTTAAAATAAATATTTAATTTTTGTTTGGGATTTTTGGGGCGTAAGTTCACCATGGTCAATATAAAAGGTCAAGGTCAAAGGTCATGGTTAATATCACATGAATTAAAAATGGAGGACGGGTTACCTTCACAATATAGCAGCCGGTTGGTCCCGGCTGCTTTCCGCTATCCCCTTATGCCGGAAAGAACATTTCCCATCTACTAGTTTAAAAAAAAAAAATTTTATTTATATAAAATAATAACTGATAGCAAAGTAAAATATCTCCTATGAGTTAAGAACTATGGAAATACATCGCAGTGCTTTTATTTCCAAAATACATATAAACCAAAGAACTAGGATTTGAAACAATATATTTTAATTGGGTTAAATTAATTGACAAGATGATAACTATCATATTTAAAACAATCCAAACATTTTATATTTTTCAATTTGAAAATCGCACTTTTGTTGCCAAAATTAGCTATAAAAACCACTATATCAGTAAATATAGAAAATTAATTACCTTGAGTTCAACACATTTAAATTACCTAAACACTGCGGCAGTAATTATATAAATATAAATATATATATATATATATATATATATATATATATATATATATATATATATGTACAGTAAAATTTTTGTAAGTGAAGTTTTCATAATATAAAAAAAATAAATAAAAAATTCGAAAATTCGGAATTTTTTTATTATTAAGTTTTACATAGTAACATTCAATAAATTAATTCCCCCATATGTACTGATTTTGTGGTTTCTATACGTATTTGGAAAACTGTAAATAATATTTTATTCAAAAACATTACAATTTATACTGTATCAGTTATTGTTGTACGTGATGGTTTTATTAATACAAACTTTTATATTCAGTACCCCATGGAAAATTATTGATTTATAAAAGCCCTGTTTATAATGTCATGTTTTAGGGATTCGCGCACTTGAAATATGTTTCATGGCTCTTAAATATACCTGCACGAATTCCGAATCCATAAAACATTTGAAGCTCCAAATTTTCAAATTGTTGAACCAACATCATTTATAACGAAATAAAAAATGTTTTGCCTTTTATGTATACAATATATTTTGATACTTTTATTAAAATTTTAAGGCAGGAACTGCTTATATTACATATTGAGGTGTAAAAAAATGTGTAAATAAACTATTCATAGTTTAAACTACAGCTTAATACATATTGTACTATATATGAATTAGGTTATATTTCATAGCATATTATTATATAAATCTTAATAATACCCGTTATTGCATGCTCATGATTCATTCAGTGTACGTGCTTGTTTAGTTTATGATTATAGTTATAATTATTTTTCTTCTAGAGATGAAAGATGTTTGCTATTTTTATGCTTTTATTATTTATTACACTAGTGCAAAAGAATAATTTTTTCTATGAATTCACAGTAAATATCATGTCGGGAGTTATTAAAATTATGATTTCCCAATAATGATGGTAGAAAATGAGCATTTGGAAGATGAGAATTTTTCAATTATGTTCTTTGTGTTAAATTTGCTACTGATAATATGGATGTGTGTGTAAAAAATATAATACAAGAAAGCGATTTTGAAAATCATATCACTACCTAAGAAGAAACTGAAAAATTACTGCATATTTCGTTTCTGTTTAAATTAATACATTTTCATAATCTGTTCCTAAAAAAAAAAAAAAAAAAAAAAAAAAAAAAAATTCTAACTCTAATTATACACTTGCTAAAAACTTTTTGTAAGTATTTAAAGAAAGGTGGCTTTTTATAATGAAACGGCGTTTAATTTACTTTGTTTTTATATATAATATCCCTGGCGGAAAATATATTTATATATTTAAAAACTGTTTTTATTCGCAGAAAATCTGATATCGCAGCACAAAGCACCGTTTATAGTAGGTGGACATGAAATTAGAATACATGCCCCATGCCAGATAAGCTGTTTTTGAGACAGTATTTTTTTTGCATATGGGAATGAACTGTTTTGAATACTTACGAGTAGGTGAGTGAGCGAAGTGATTTGGGTGGCTCTTAACAGGAATACTTACAAAACCGTAAGAGTTTGGAAACTTGTGGCACCAAGAGCGACGATATGTGATAGTATGTTACATGTTCATAGTTGGGTACCGTATAAAAATCTAAGTTAAATAGTAGTAAATATTAATATATCTGCAACAAGCAATACAATTTTAAGTTATTGGGATTTGAGAGTTGTGAACCGAGCAGTTATGCCAGCAATGTTTCTTCAATCCTAGTTTACCGAAAATAACGTCGTTGTACAAGAAAACTTTATCTTTGGAGACCTGAGTTAAAGAAGTGGATTGGACGTTTCACAAATTTAGAAACAATTCGAATTACCGTTCGACTGAATTTATAGAAGAGGGCAATTGAACGTCCCCACGAAAACTTCCTTGTACTATGTAACAGGGTTTAGCCTAAAGCTATTAATTAAAAATAATAATAATAACTTGATTAGAACCGGTTCGCATTTAATTAAATTTTTTTAAACAACCCATTTAAACACTCTTTATGTACACACAAGGTGCCGATTTATGTGGGTTTTTCCCGGGGTGTAAACCACAGCCCTCTAAATAAAACCAGCCGTACACATGAACATATGTCCTAAGTTTGAGGATTCTCGAGTTAAGTCGTTACAATTTTCTACTGAAACTCTTTCTAGCCGTACTTGATGCATCCCTATTTGTGTCACTGCGGCCCTACTTGTGTACCAACAACGATTCATTCTGATAAGAGATGGTCGAAATATTCATCTTGAAATTCTGTGCACGTTGCATCAGTGATTGACAGGTTCGAAAACCCAGGTGCGCCACGGATCTGCAGTTCACAATGTTCAACACGCTGGCGTACAAAAACGATGGTCTTGAGATGTCCCCACAAGTGACAACCCACTGGATTCTGATCAAGGGAACGTGTAAGCCAGGATATTGGCTCTCCACGATCCATCCTACTCTACAAGAATCACTCACCCAGATATGTTCTGGTCACTCTACAGAACGTACTTGCGTTCTATAATGCATGGACCACAATGACGTGTGTCAGATCGAGCGGGCTATCCTCGAGTAGCACATGTAACTGTGCTTGCAAAAGTTACGGCCGATTGTCCTTTGAAGCGCTTGCTGTGTTACTTGATTTGGACATCAACAAGGAAGTGGGTCCAGCAACTCACACTCCAAGTTTGTAATTGCCACACTTTGTACACTAACAGGAATGTGCCGGCCAAAACAACGGCGGACAAGTGGAATGGGGGCATTACCTGAGATCCGTCGAACATAGGACTAACAATACGTTCATTTTAAACTCGTTTTATTTTACTTTTACTACACACACCCTGGTTATATCTCACAAAAATTGACACACATTTTATATAAAATTACATGAAATCTAACAACGGCACTAACCACATTATATGCTAGATAAAAATGTTGACAGAGACTAATGGCAAAACGTTTTATTCAGTAGCTTCATTTAACAGCTAACGCCCGGTTGCACCATCGTGGTTCTAAACTCGATCCGAAATCGAGTTTCTAACCGTTACCGACACAGAAAACTGTTCCACCATTCGAGTTCAGAGCTGGAATGGAGATCGATATGAAGTTCATTTCGAACCGCCAAAATTCGCGGTTCGAAATCTCGATCCGAAATAAGCAGCCATTTTCGACAAGTGTAGTTTGAAAATACGGCAACATATAGAACTACATTGGATTGTGTTCTTGGGAAATTAAAACAATATTATATGCACTTGAATATTATTCAGTAAAATTCGTATAACAATAATTTTCTTAAAACAGATAAAACATCTCACATCTTGTTCTATATATAGTAAAAAATACGCCTACTTCAATGACGTCATATATTAGGAACCAATAGCAAAATTTGTGTCATACTTAATATCGATTTCTCTCTTTGAAACCAAGATCGACGAATTGGAGATCCAGAATCATGAAATTTCGTTGGTGTAACACTTTTACATTGGAACCAAGATCAAACTGTATCCTGGTTCGGAACTAGGATCATTCGATCTTGGATCGGGGAAGATGTTGGTGCAACCGGGCATAAGAGTTTGCTTCGGCAGCTATACCACTCACCAGAAATTTGCGAGAATGAGCAATGTCACATGGAAGGTGGGACGACAATGATAAACTTTCTGGAATCCATAAGACTGAGCGAGCACGAAGGGTGTGGCAGTAACTGAGGAGAACATTGACTCCCACATTATATAAAAAATAACAGAGAATTCCGTCCACCAATGTCGATCAGCGTACATCATTATTGTCCTGCGTTATCTATTAATTCTACATATATTTTCTATATTTTCATAGATACTGTCTACTTTCGAAATTAATTTACTTTCGCAGAGATGAACTTATTTAACGAGCTATATTTTACATTCAGTTAGTAGTAATAAATCTACACTGTGTTCTTAGTATACTTGCTCCTCGTTTATTATTGCTCCAAGAAATAGTGACCGAAAGAAGAGCTGTTTGGAACCGTTGTTCAGGTGTTAATATTATATAGTCCAGTTTACTGAAATCAGGTTTTTTTGGATCATACAATTAAAATTACGTGTTGGTTCAAAAATAAAATGTATAGATTTATAATCTTTTCATTATTTCGGGTTATAGAACGATATAAACATGTCACGACATCCATGACAAATACACGTGGCCGAACGATATAGCCCTAAAAATAGAAAAATTAGACAGCACCAGGTTTTTGGGAGTTTTAAATGAACTACGACTAAGCTGAATTATGCTCTAAATGACAATGTTTGCTATTTCCATTACTAATAATAACCATGATGGTGGGTTAGTTGCGACGTAGCCGTTAAAACAGCATGCACATTCCGCAAATTATTCTGACATCTACGCAAAGAATGACGTCTCTTATTCTGAAAAATTACATAAATTATATATTTTTAAATATTTAAGAAACAAAGTGTTTTGTTTGATTTTGTTATCTGAACCTGAATCACATTTCGACAGTCACAGCTGATCGATATGCGAAAATATTGCATCCGTGTGGAAGAGACACTCCCACAATTTGTCTCTACTCTATAAATAACAAGTTCTTCAACGACACCGGAGAAAATAGTTGAACCAACGGTAGTGAAAACTTTGTCCATTCGTAAATTGACAGGTGTTAATAGCCACTGTATATAGACTCCTGTTTTTGATTTAAAAACATTTTCCCTAATTTCGTCAGAATTTTTGACAAGTTTCGGTGTATATTTCATTATTTTCTACCATATTCAGTAAATTCTTTCCTGAATTCTTGTATAAGAAAAATTGTCTTTGTCTTTACTGATAGCACAAAACCAAAGAACACTTATTTAGCGTGAATGTGCAAGTAAAGCAATGAATTGTATACATCTTGCCTAAAGGGATATGTGAAATTTATACAATGTGCGAATTCCCGAAACATAATATCAGTAAAATAATCTGAACAAGTTATTACATATCCGTGGGTTTCTTTTATTGGCCATATATATTTTTACTAACAACACCGAAAATCACAGCCATAGGTAATAAAATGTACAGATTTCAAATAAAATAAGCTTGGCATTTTTACTGTTAGCATTAAGAATCCACAAATTTCACATATATATATATATATATATTAACATGCAAATATTTTATTGTTAAAATCTCTGTTATGACAATAAAAAACACTTAATTTAAATTATGTCCAGTATCGTAGCGTGCTCAACAAAATGGCTTTCACAATCAAACACTTTTTTGGTGATTTTGTTACTAACTGACCAAAATTTATTTAATTGGCCGTGCCTTAAATATGCGTGGTTTGTTTGGCGCTCACGACTTTTGATGCAGCATGGTGTTCCTCCAGATATGATGTATCACAGTTTGGTTTTCTGTAGCTTAAGAAATCCTTCATGTTGAAATTTTCCAATTACAAGAAATTCAAAGAACATTTATGTCCAATGAGTAAATGAAACTCACCAGGAGAATGGAATTGGTATCTTGACTCTCTGTTGGCAATTGCCATTTACAGACATCGATTCGCACTGCCAGCATCTGGCCTGTTAGTTGAGACAGGAAAATACATGTCGATTTTCCCTTGTATAATGTGTACATAGAGTGCAGTTGGATTACAATACTGTGAGTAGTGATTGCAACAGCATTACTTATTCCTTTGATTTGTGCTTTCTTCCTTCTTCAAGTTGCAGACGTTTTACCATGCATTCACTAATCAAAGCAGAACAACTGCATAGGAGAGCATGGCATACATGTACCTTATCAATTTTATCCTGAACAGTGACTGTGGCAGTTGTTAATATTAGTAAGAAATGTAGGCTCGGGCACAGGAATCAAGCATCAGGATTCAGGATTTGCGTGCCCTGACGTCACAGGCGGTGGTTGCGGGCGGCGGCCGGCGGCCTTGGAAGGCTATGTTATATACAAGATGGGCTGTTCCATCGCAAAAACCACATCCGAGATTAATTATTTTACAAAATAATCACTTTTTTTTACCAAAAAAGTTCTAAAAATTACTTGAAATTATGAGGAAAGCGGATTCGAAACCTTGCGATTTGAGAGGTCAAAAGTCATAAGAGGAGCAAGCAGATTCGAGGGTCTTAGCGGAATGAGCCACACTATCCTCAGAGCAGGAAAGAGGATTAAAGTCTCCGAAACAGGCCCAGCAAATCGGGGTGGATCAGTGACATGGCTCCCACCCCAACCGACAATGTGTACCTAACACGTCCTCACCCCCTACCCAAAGTCCACCACATCTACTAAAACTACTCACCACACTCAACTCACCCCTTCCTGACGCGGATAATTATAAGACATAGCAAAAAAAAAATTGAAAAAAATTCAAAACCGAAGAACTCATAACGTTTAACACACCGCCCCCGCCTTTACGTCCTCGCCCGTGCCTTTCACAACTGTTCGTGTCGTCTGTACACCTGCCTCGAGGTCAATGGCGGCCACTTCCAGCACCTACTCTAGGTGTTTTGTTATCACACTTGTCCTTATTTCCTCATTACCTCGCTCCAATACACACCTGTCCCACAGGCCTCTGCTAAATGATTCTCCCTGAACAATGAGCATCCCCTGCTCCGCCTGCTCCACATGCTCCATTTGCTCCATTTGATATATCTGCTCAATTTACTCTGTCTCCTCCTCTTGCTCAATTTGCTCAATTTGTTCCAGTTGCTCCATCTGCTCTATTTTATCCATCTGCTCCATTTGCTCCATCTGCTCCACTTGCTACACAAGATTGTAGTGGTAACATTCATATTATCAAACATTACTCTTCCCATATGCATTCATGTTGAAGCTGAATCTATCTCCCGCGATTCGCGCCATGGAAGCCTATTTCCGGACACAGTGAGGTGCATCATTGCGGGACCATCCAATTGCGGAAAACATACATTCTACTGAGCCTGGTGGAAGAACCGAATGGTCTTCGGTTCGAGAACATGTATCTATATTCAAAATCGCTCAGGCTACCGAAATGCCAGCGATTGGCTTGAGTACTGCAGGCTATGGAAGGCATGGGTTATCTCCCATGCAGCGATAATGAAGTTGTCACACCTCAGAGCGAAGCATTATCAATCTCGATATGTACATTCGATGGAAATGCCTGCGAAAAGCAAACTTGCATTCAAGAATATTCTAGCATGGGACGACATGCGTACGTGAACTGTATTTACCTCGGCCAGACTTATTCGCGCGTACCCAAACAGATGCTTTGCAACAACACAAACATGTCGGTGCTGTTTGGTATTTCCGATATGAATCTATACAATGTTTACAACGAACAACTCAATATGGACATAGCGCTATCCGATTTTGAATATGTGTGCATTGTGCTGGAAAGAAAAATACTGTCTTTTGACTATCGTGAAGGACTGGCTCCTATATAATGGGAGGTACAGTCGTGGGTTCGATCAGTTCATTGTCATCTGTCGAGAATCAGATACAGCATATCGAAATTCGGGCAATGTAGCCTCAATCTATGTCTTCACAAAGACGACGATGGAGATTGTGTCATACCAAGAAACATTGGAACTTGTGATGCTGGTAGCTAATACACATGTAGACATCATTGTGGTTACAGGAGAAAACCTGGAGACAGTAGAACTGAAAATACAGTCTTTAGAATGGAGGCAGCCTGTTGTGCAGTTAAATACTGCAGAATGCATAAAAATGTTGAAGAATGTGCAACATGGTAAAAACATCGATGTGGCATTCAGGTCGTGGAATCTTGAGACATACACACTTGCTTCATACGGCTGAGGTTTGGAGATCTATTTGGCAAGTGCAGCACGTGTAAACAGTGGCATGCTGTGTTGCCCTAGCAGCATCCAGGCACAAATTATCCTCCTGGAATATTTGTTCCTGCAGTGTGTGAAGATAAGGTCAGAGGAGAGGGATGACAACATTACAGGTATACGACACATTTGTCATTCCCCCCTGAATGAATCGTAGAGGTGATCGGGATGTGAAGCTTATGACCCTCCATACCATAATTCCAGGTGATTTCTTGTATGGTGAGTGAGAATACACGATGCATTGTTCTTCTCACCCTCACATCTATGAACGCGAACACTGTAATTACTTTGTCCAAGACAGAAATTACTCTAATAACTAAACCTTACTGATCTCCATTCTCCTATTCAACGCCCTATCTCCTGACACCACAGAATACATTCACAAGGATAAGTAGGTATCAAAGGTAGACGCGCCAGAGGAAAATGATCCTTCTGTTAATATGCTTATCAGTACAGCGAGGTGGCACTGGTGAGGTTAGGTGGCTGTGCTTAACCTCTGTCTCTCATCTTATACACTACCGATGGATCACCGATACATAAAGCCCCAGGTGAGCGAAATTCTGCAAGATGTACTGCCACCCACTTAGAGTTCCAATATAAAGTCACACTTTAAGTCACTTAATAGTTCTGTTGTTGCTCGCCTTCGTTGTTCAGACATTGCAGACTCACTATATGATACACACGCAATGGAATCGCTCAGCCAACTGCACTCACTGTATTGTCTGACGAGCTGCGATAAGACACTTGGTAGTAGCTACAGACCCTTTCATGTAAATAAATGGTACCCTTCTATTTACGATCAGCGTGTCCTCTACATGCGAATAGTTTGCACCCAAAATCCCACTTGGATAGCACCATGTGTGCCTAGGTTTTCTTCATTGGTTTATACTAGTTTACAATCATAAAACTAGCCACAAAGCTGTTATGGTATCAAATTCGTATGAAATGTACCAAATTCCATTTTAACTTGCCGTAGGTTTCTTGAGCAGCGAAAAACATTCTACTGTGGAACCTATTATGGCATGCAAATTGCATGGCCACATTTAATAACAGGTTTTGTATTACGACGAGACACATTTTCTCTTACTTGTTACATACATGCATTCGAACTTGACCAAACATATTGTATTCTCACAGCACAAATGTGCTCACAGTCACAACTTCATAAACAAATTGATGAAACACACAATGATGTCTTCGTTGTAATATTACGCCCAAGTTGGGGAGATTCATACAAATGTACTCAAAATACTGTTACGCGCTTGCGACTTTGACCCAAGCGAGCGAGTAGAATAGCGAGCGAGAAGAGGACATAGTAGTGATATGATAGCATGCGGTGAGTCATAAGGTATGTTTGAATGACATACGAGTGATAATTGAAGATGTGCATCTCTTGTTACGAAAAGCCTTTCACTACGATTAAAGTTTAGCTGCTCGTGCGCTCCTGACCTTAGACACATAGAATGTGTACATTTGTGTGAAAAGTGTCCTGGTTTTGATCGGTTTTGTCTCCCTTAGCAGGATTAAGAGAACACGGAATATTCCAGATCTTTGCTGCTGATACTCTAAAAGTGCATCGGACCTCCGAGCCAGGATTTAATGTATTTCTGGAGTTTGGCCGATTGCACGACCTTGTGCGAGAGATGACGAGCGATAAGAGCAACGAGTGGCGAGGGAAATGATAAGCGGAATAAAATCTGCGACTGTGATCACTTGTACAGTGAAGGGTGTGACTGGCAGGCTGAGCGTGAAAGACATTTCAATTTATGGCAACAGAAAGACTCAACATGTGCCGATGATGAGAATGAGTTAATTGACTATAACCAAACAGAGGTATTGAGAAGGACTTTAACTAGAGTTCAGATAGACATTTAATACTGCTCTCATTAAGAAATATAGTATAATAGTGGATATAGATATATTAATGCTTGAAAATAATAGCTGTGTTAATACATTAAAATCAAATTTACTTATTTTTTTTTATATTAAGATCTCCATCTCGCAAGAACTCAGGCACACTCCTCAAGCGTCTTGTAACGAAACGGTAACCCTCTCATTAAACACCTTGCCCAGCTCACCTCACCCCCTCCTTCTAAAAATACAATTTTTATAAATTTCACAATATCTAAAACAAATATGTATACATCGACGCATATACAACAATACAACACACTACCCACTGCTCACTCCACAGCCCTAACAATCACCCCCCACGCATCACCCCAACCCGTACTATCATAAAAAAAACCAAGAAAAATCGCAAAAAATATAAAAATAATTCCTATAATCGAGAAAAGCTTACATTGATGGCTTCGACCGCTATGTTCGTTGTTGGCAACATTTGCATTTACCCCAATAAATCTTAGCTTTAAAAACTGGAGAAAAAATGGTAAAACTATAAACAAACTCGTAAAAATTTAGGAACATATAAATCACCTACTACGATATGGTGATCGGGTCGAACAAAGGAGAGTAAGGTTATGTTATATATATTTCTCGTATTTCAGAACGTTTTTAAATTTTTTTACAATTTCTTTAGAATTTTTATGTTTATGTCTATAGGGGTGAGGGGTGAGGCTGCCTGTTAGCTTGGTAGGAGAGCGGAAAGGGACGGTATTGTGGTTTTGTATGTTCCAGGTTTTTTAGAATTAATTTTTTTGGTCACTTTGCTCTATTCTTATGATTGGGCGGGTAGTGGTTAGGGGTGAAGATTGTTGGTTAGGAAGGTGGAGTGTGCGGAAGGGAAAGGTAAGTTGACATTAAAGACACCTCGATAAAAAAAAATATATTTTGTTGCGATTTTTCTCTGTTTTTATGACTGGGTGGATTTTGGTTTTCGATTGGTGGGGTGTGGTGTTTGGTTAGGGTTTGAACATGGAAAGAGAGTTTTAATTTATATGATCCTCCAATTTTATGATTAGGTTACAATTTTTATCGAATATTTTATTATCGTAATGATGTTGGCGACTGGTCAGGTGTGTTGGTTACGGTGGGGGTTGAGGCGGGGGCGGTGTGTTAAACGTTACGAGTTCTTCGGTTTTGAATTTTTTTCAAATTTTTTTTGCGATGTCTTATTATAAGTATCCACGTCAGGAAGGGGTGAGTTGAGTGTGGTGAGTAGTTTTAGTAGATGTGGTGGACTTTGGGTAGGGGGTGAGGACGTGTTAGGTACACATTGTCGGTTAGGGTGGGAGCCATGTCACTGATCCACCCCGATTTGCTGGGCCTGTTTCGGAGACTTTAATCCTCTTTCCTGCTCTGAGGATAGTGTGGCTCATTCCGCTAAGACCCTCGAATCTGCTTGCTCCTCTTATGACTTTTGACCTCTCGAATCGCAAGGTTTCGAATCCGCTTTCCTCATAATTTCAAGTAATTTTTAGAACTTTTTTGGTAAAAAAAAGTGATTATTGGGTAAAATAATGAAGCGTCAGATACAAATATAATTTTGGATGCCATAGACTCAAAATAAGCTGGAGCAACACAATTATACTTCTTCTCTCCTGACACAGATGGCATTGTTCTCGCTTTGAGCAAGTATCCAACACTCCCACAAAATACAGACTCCATCGCAGTAAGTGGAGTGTGGAACCGAAATTTACCGCTTCGACCAATATACAGGAAGTTAGGAAATATAAATGCTTAAGCAAGCAGCTGATGTCACTGGATCATTTCACAAAAAAAGGGAATTTAAGTTTCTCGAAGCTCTTAATGACAGTGGAAGATAATGTTGTACATGCATTGGCGAAACTTGGTAAAACTGAAGTAGTATCTGATTATGTAGTATTGGGTATTGAGAGATTCCTATGCAATGTATATGTTCCCAGTTCAACTATCATTAAAATTGGAGATCTTAAGTGGTAGCTTTTTACACAAAAACTAGTGGTCGGTGAAAATATCCCACCAACGAGGTCGTCACTAAAACTGACAGTATTGAGGGCACATTTGCAGGCAGTGGAATGGCGTCAGTGTGACCAAAGTCATCCAAGTTCACCAAATCCCACAAACTTTGGCTGGCTGCCTGAAGATGGCCACTTAGTCCCTATATTTGCAAAAATACTCCAGCCTCTCAAGCAATAGTTGAGCTTATTATGTGCAGTGGTGTCAAAACAAAGTGTCAAAGCGTTCGTGTAAGTGTTCATCAAATAACCTCCCCTGCACAGAAATGTGCAAGCAATGAAGCACTCATATGTGAACGTGAAGATGAAGATTATGTTCATTTAATGTTAAATCATTACAACAAAATGATTCATATTGGGTGTATTGTTGTGTCTACACAGTGAAATGATATGTTTGTAAAAACAAAGTAACTTTATAGTAGACAATTTGACAAGAGATATAATTTAAACAATAATTAAAGTAATCATGATTTCAATATAATTCAGAATTTTACTGAAATGTGATACAGACCAAAGAAATGCCCAATTAATTTTTTTTAATACATATAAATTTTCAATTTTACACTAAAAAAACAGTATAAAAATAGGTACATTAAAAACGTAGTTTGATAATACCTCTTCATATTTCCAGATATTCCCAAGCAATCAAGTCCTCCTTACCACAGTTCCAAATAATATGAAAGCATTCAGTTGTAGTGAAAAGATTGCACATAAGGGGAAAACAGACTATGTGAGGATGAAACAGGTCAAATATATGAAATAAAGTATAATAAGAAATATTTGTCACTGGAAAACATACACTTTCCCGGACTATTTCTCTTACTATGCTGTTGTAATGAAGAGCCGTACCCTTGTCAAATTAAAACTTACGAAATTATCTTTCACTGTTATTAAGTGACTTATTGTCAATTTCTGCTTTGTATTTTCACAGTGATGCGAAGTCAAAAATAGAAATTCTTATATTTTCAGTTTTCCTAGCTTTCCGGTTATAATTATGACAAATTATGTAGGGAAATGAATAAACTAAGATCAAAAGAGCTAGGGATCCATTAAAAAAAAAAAAAAAAACGAAAATTGAATAAAGGAAAACAGAGTTACAGCCTTTTTTATGAATGCAAGGGTGGCAATGTTTTAATAGCCACCAAATTGAAATGACATCACTGGGAAAGTGGCACCAAAGCACTTCAGTATCCCAGGACATATAGGAACACAATAAAATTAGTCTCTTGCCTTCTTCATGAAGGAGACTAGAGAATACCCTGAAGGCATCTACTATCTGTGGCGTAGGAGTATTTGTGTTTCGTCAGAGTGCTCCCATACCGTGAAGATGAATTGCGAATACGAAGGCTTCCCTTCGACCTCGACGATCATTGAGTCGCTGCCTGCTTCATCGCTAAATGGTTGTTGCCAGTGCCGATTCTGAAATAGAGTTTTCACCTCCGTTCAAAATGTACGTCAGTATGAGATTGTGGCTTATACAAACAGAACCTTTCGCTCGACGACCAATGGAGAGCATGGTGGGAATCTTCTGTTATTGCAAAGAGTAAATACTGTTTACCCAGGAAGCGATGAAATATACCGAGGGACCTGGATAGAGACTTTTTTAAAACGTATCAATACACTCCTTTTATACGTTTTATTTTCAGGACCGTTCAAAACTTGGAACAGCACAAATATAAAATGACAATAGTACATCATCTGTGACGCTTCTGCGGTAAAACGTTTGCAAATTTACGAAATTTACAACATGAAATAAAGTTCTGCAGAATCAGAACATTAAGAATGTTGTTTTAGTGCAATTTCTTCCAGAGGCAGTTTTCTCAGAGCGATGTGTTGAAGACACACTGTAAAACATGTAGCAATGGTACTTTGCAACTACAATCTGCCCCACCTGCTCCACCTGCTGCATTTGCTCCATTTTCTCCAGTTTTTTAATCTACTCCATTTGCTTCACCTGCTCCATCTGATCCACTTACTCAATTTGCTCAATTTATTCCAGTTGCTCCATCTGCTCTATTTTATACATCTGCTCCACTTGCTACACAATATTGTAGTGTTAACGTATGTATTATTAAACAAATTGTTACTATTCTCACATGCATTCATGCTGAAGCTGAAGCTAACTCCTACGACTCGTGACATGGAAGCATATTTCCGAACACAGTAAGGTTCATCATTGCGGGACCATCCAATCACGGGAAAACATGCATTCTATTGAGCCTACTGGAAGAACTGAATGTTCTTCGGTTCGAAAACATGTACCTTTATTCCAAATCGCTCAGGCAACCGAAATACTAGCTATTGGCTTGAGTACTGTAGGCTATGGAAGGCATGGGTTATCTCCCATGCAGCGATAATGAAAGTACCTCCAAGCGAAGCACTGTCGAACTTGATATTTGTTATCGATGACATTGCCTGCGCAAAATAAACTTAAATTCAAGAATACTTTACAATGGGACGACACGTGCATGTCTACTGTATTTACCTCGGCCAGATTTATTCATGCATACCTATACAGATACTTCGCCTCAACACAAACATGGTGCTGTTTCGTAAGGATTGTATGAATTAACGTCACGTTTACGAGGATGCAATACCAACATGACGCTATCAGATTTATAACACATGTATGCCTTGTGCTGGAAAGAGAAAGCTGACTTTTGTCGATTGTTAAGGCCTGGCCCCCATGTATTGGGATGTACATGCGTGGGCTCGATCAGTCCATTGCCATCTGTCGAGAATGAGATAACAAGAAACCGAAATTCGGATAAAGTAGCCTCAAGCTATGTCTTCACAAATACGACAATGGAGGTTGTCTCGTACCACGAAACGATGGAACTTGTAATGCTGGTAGCCAATAGGCAAGTTGATACCATTGTGCGCACGGGAGAAAACCTGTAGACAGTGGAACTGAAACTATAGTCTATCGAATGGATGCAGCCTAATGTGCAGTTGAGCACTGCAAATTGCATAATAATATTTAAGAATGTGGAATATAGCGAAAACATCGATATGGCATTCAGGTCGTGGAGTCTCGAGGCATACTCTGGATTGCCAGCAATCCAGCGCATAAACTTAATACTCCATGGACAACTTTCCAGCTGCAGTCGCACCTCTGGCAGAACCGTGTGTCTCTTTGGTTGTTTCGAAATTTATTTACTTGTTTTATTTTTAATTTTGAGGACTTTCTAAATTAAATAACACTAGTTGTGTAACACAACATTTCTGGCAGTCAAGGTCACTTGTCTGGAACAATGGTACCTTCTTATATTATAGTGACGATATATTTCACTTACTTGTTTAAGGGTGTTAATTTGATTGATCACTACATGTTTCAGGCGCGACAATAAACCTATTATAATAAGGTAGGAACTGAAATGCTGTATCGTGCAGGATCCAAGCATCATGCAATAAGGATTGTGTTACACGAAGAGTTCAGATTAATTTCTCATTACTATCACGATATCGCGGTAATATAGGTGAGTTCAAATTACGTACATTTATACTGATGTATTTACAATTCAGTAGTTTTAATCATATATCTGTTTTGATGTTTAAAATAATACTTGCTTTTTCTTTATATTTATTTTGTGTCTTTCCACTGCCATTGAACAATAGATTATTACACCTGTGTCTACAAGTGATTATGTGAAAAATTTAGCAGCTTAGTATTTATAATATTTTACTGCTTATTTCTGTAATGGAGCTATTAAAAATGTACTTTATTCGCCACCAAAATAAGACTTCAAAAATCTTTGAAACTGGAAACAACTTTCAGTAATTCGCTGTAAACATAAGTTTGGGCCAAGTTATTGTGGTAAAAGTTTTGTTTAAATTATAAAGTGTGAAGGACAGGCGTATTGTATGACTAATTTTATATGTTCTTAATTAACCTTCAACCATGTGAAGGTAGTTTTTGTAAGCGTTTGAACGAAAATGGGTTTCCAAATCTAAACTGAAATAAAATTTGAATGACGAATATATAAATCACCACATGAATCACTGCTATCCATGCGGTACGGTTTTTTTATTTATACTGTTTACTGATTGAATTTTCTGTTGAAGACAAGAATAATTGTTTATATCAGAGAATATTTTGTCAAAGCAAGGCTTCAAATGCCATACATTCGGTACATGAGACTAACACAAACGTAATCTCTTTATTGTAAAGTTTTAAAATTTCTACATCAGCAAGGAAATTTGATGTAAATACACTATGGGGCGCCATTCAGTAGTTTTTGAACACATGAAGGCCAGTAGTAGGGAAAGGGGGTCATTGGCGCAACAGCGTCTGACGTCAGATCGCTGGAGCCGACTACCGAAATGTCGAAAATTCCCTTTTATACCTTTCCCCCTCAAAATTCCCCTGTTTTCCTTAAAACTTCTCTTTTTACCTAAACATTTTTATTTTTCCTTAAATAATTCCCGTTTTCCCAGAGATGGAGATTGAATCAGTGACTCAAAACCAGAAGAGCGAGGTGAATCTACTACCCAGGAGACAGTGATCAGTGACCCCTGGGAACAGGAGAGCAGGACCCATGACCTTTGACCCCCTAAAAAATCACAAATATTCTAGAAAATTCAGAAATTTCCTAAACCATTATAACAAACATATATACATTTTTAGTAAACGTTTATTAAAAATATTCGAGAAATTCATTTAACAAAACATACATTTCTGGAGATCACCCCATACCAATTACCCATTCCACCACCATGGTATGTGCAACTATCCGCCATCTTGGTAGGTGAAGTCATCTGCCATCTTGGCAGGTGCAGCCAGCATCCATCTTGATAGGCGCAGTCCGCCATCTTGGTAGGTGTCTGCCAGCTTACTATGTGCAGTCCTCCATGTTAGTTTATTTATTGTAATTTTTTTTTTTTTAGTTTGTCTCACACATTCATTCTATTACCATATTATATTTCATATGTTTTCATCACCTATGTACGACAAGGTTGCAGTCATCTTTGTTTATGTGTTTAAAGTCTAGGTTTCACTGTCAACGCCATCCATGTTAGATTATACTTTTCCACACAGAGGTAGTATCGATTATGCTGCCTGCTATCGGCCAGTACTGAATAGTGACATTGACCATAATAATATGCTATATTTTATTTCGAAATCCTCCCCAATTTCTTTTTAAGAAATATTTTAAATAAGAATACACATTTTTAAGAATAAAAGGACAAAATAAATATGAGAGTTTGCATACTTTGCAGGAATGGTCAATGTCACCATTCGGTACTGGCCGATAGCAGGCAGCATTATATATATATATATATAAATAAATATATATATATATATATATATATATATATATATATATATATATATATACATATATATATATAAATATATATATATATATATATATATATATATACATACATAATCTGTAAAAATCAATAATTTTATTAATCTTCTTCGACTTTCGCCGCTCGATGTCCGCCTCGGCGACTCAGGAATTGAAGTAGGCAGGGAAACTCCCTTGACATGCGCCCTTCCGTTACGACGCTTTATTACCTTCTCGACCAAATACACATCTGGAATCTTTGTAGGCTGGATCTCCTCTGCGTAGAAACAGTCATGGATGGAACATGATTCAGATCCCAGAGATAGTAGGTCTTTGGGACAAAGTTGTGTATACGTCGTACACGAATGTGTTCGCGACTTAAATTCGCTGTGAACCCTTTCTCGAAGACGACTTTCTGTTTGGAGATGCGCGCTAGGTCTCCAACCTCGGCTTTAGGCTTGCGTCGGTCTCTCCTCTTCAGAATAGCATACACAGTATGAACCAGGGAGTCGTTCTTCACGTCCTCTGGCTTCATGCGAGTGTTAGAATGAACGGTAAAATTATACTCGCATACAAGTTCCGGCAGTAGTGTCAGCCACTTGTAGTAACGATTCGCAGTAAAATGACTCTACATTTTTCCTTTCAGAGTCCTTTTGAAACTCTCAACAATAAAAACTATGAGATAATGGTATGTGGAATAGTGAATAATGTTATGTTTCTTTGCAAGGGCCTTGAACTGTACATTTTCGAATTCCTAGCTCTGGTTGCTTTTATTTAAGTCAGGATGCATCCTTCGCCCAAAACATCTGCCATGGCTTCTGTAACACCATGCACTTTCTTTGTCTTGACAGGCCTGGCCCAGGCGAATTTGCTATATACATCGATGACTCTCAACATTTATTTGTAGCGCTTGTTGAACTGAGCATATGCTATCGTCTCAACAAGTTCGGCTTGAAACAGGTCTTTCACCCCACATATTACGACTCTGTGACAGTAGTATTTGCTCTTGGTGGCAGCATGCAGTTCATGGGCGATTCCCAATTACTCCATTGTATGCACCCTCTCTCCTTCAGTTCTTCGATGAGGATATAATCTCATTTGCGTGGGAGCGGTTTCCAACCATTTGCGAAGCGACCAGAAGCAGTAACCTATCAACAAGTTCGTTCGGGTCGTCCCAGAATACATAGTTGGTGTTCTTGTCGCCGTATATCTTCTTCAGAACCTCGCCCCTTTTCAGTTCTATGCTGCTGAAGATATCTGCGACAGTTTCTTTTTTTTGTGATCTTCATACTTATAAACACCGGTCTCGGTTTGTTATTTGGTAAAGTTAATGTGTGAGGTCAAGCAAAGTCTCGTATTTTAGCAGGTCGGATTCTGTAAACTCCCTGGGCTACTTGCAAAATAGAAATGCATATAGCCTGGAGGTTAATCATACCATGTATTCACCAACTCGGATGATCCCACTCTATTTCATCAGAACCGATAAATCATTTATCACTATGCCTGTATACACAGTACGTCATCATTATTACGAGATGTGTACGATCGTAAGTTCCGACAAGCCAGAACATTAGATTTCAGGGTTTTTTTTTCCGTAATTTTTCTTGTGTGGCATATTCGCTTCCGATCCATCATCCTGATCTGACCGTACTTCATTTTGATTCCACTTATTTATAGGCTCAGCGGTATCGTTGCTTCAGTCTTCATCACTACGGGTGCTCCATCGCTCTTCTTGAGTACATAGAGACGACGAGTGATAAGCTTACAAATTTCTTGATTTACATGATCGCGTGAAATTTTGGCACTATTGGCCATCAAATTTTTAGTGTGGACAGACTGAATCGCCTGATATAGTTCGCTGGCAATGTCCAGCATTGTACTGAATCAAAAATTCTTACTGTTCCTCTCTTTTAAGGTTTAGTCATAAGTCTTTGCCAAAAATATTTCCCATCATGCTCAGGTGTTTGCTGCAAACATCCAATAGGTCCCTGCTGAATTTTGAGTATCTATTTTCGTGGCTAGGTGGGAAATGGAGGTCTTAAATGTATTTATAATTTAACCTTCCATGATTTCTTTATCTTCATTTTGTGCAGATGCTACAATCATTGTGTCGCTAATTATCCTTTTAACACTCAGTAAATACTCGTTTATGGTCATCATATCGTGGACGATCTCGGACTTAACACACTCATTATTCGCTCCGAACTGGGACAGGTAATTCCGAAGAATGTGTTTTGTTTGGCCAACATACTGCGAAGTTCCGAGATAGTGTCATTCCATCGTCTACTGGTACGGGATATCATTCATCGTCGTCTTTGTGATGGCGCATCTTAAGGCTAATCTGCCTGAATTTCAATATACTATAACTCATCATCGACGGCCGGCGATGAACTGATTGAACCCAAGCCTGTACCTTCGTTTATATAGGGCTATTCCTTTACGATCATCAAAAATCTGTATTTATGTTTTCAGTAGAAGGTTGACTCTTTGACATGGTCGTCGTTAACGTGATGCAAATTCGTGTTGTCCATGTGAAATGGCACCAACACATTAGCATTATCGCAAAGCATCTGTTTTGATATGTGCAAATAAGTCTAGTTGAGGTACACAGAGTCCATGTTTACATGCCATCCCATGATAAAGTGTTTTTGAAAACAAGTTTATATTTCGAAGGCAATGTCATCAAAGACAAATACCGAAATTCGCTGTGCTTCGCTTGGAGGTATGACAGCTTCGTTATCGCTGCAAAGGAATTCAACCATACATTGTACGGCCTGCAGTATACGTACAAATCGCTGGTATTTCGGTTGCTGGAGCGATTTCGAATCTAGGTAAACGTTCCCGAAACAAACACCATTCTATTCTTCCAGCAGGCTCAGTAGGACGCAAGTCTTGCCATAACCCGATGGTCCTGCAATGATGCACCTCACTGTATTCGGAAATAGGCTTCGATATCGCGATTCGTGGGAGATATATTCATCTTCAGCATGAATACGAAAGGGTAGAGTAACATCTTAACTTGGCAATCTGAATACTGTTTCTTCTGCATACATTGGTGGAGGAGCAGGCGGAGGAGGAGGAGGTAGCAGATAAAAACCTCTTGATGATATTAAGAATGTTCTCTGGGTAATATAATATCGCCTTAAATTATCACTCCGAGAAATCTGTCTCTGCAGAATTCCCACTGAAATGTCATATTTGAATATCATCGATATGCTGAGAAAAAATCTACGGTTCAAGTTGCAAATTTCAGGATACAGGTTCTGCAGGTCAGGATCCAAGCTAGCTGGGAGGCTGTCACACGAAACAGGCATAAATACCCTGGATGAGGCATGCAAGTAGCAAGACATCGCCTATTCCCAGCAGAAGTGTCTGCAAGCCAGACTCCAGGTAGGCAAGATGCTTACACAGAAGGCCGACGAAATAAGAAAATAATAAGACACCGGTCTTGGAGACAAAATAGCAGTGTGGGAGGTTTCAAATGCGTTGAAGGCTAAAGTGAAGATTTACATGGGTGATAAAAGCAAAAGAAAGGCATGGGTTAAATGGAAACACGTACAGAGAGCAAGTGGAAGGCCCAAGTGAAACTAAAAGCAGTTACAAAAGGATGAAAAACTGGCAAGGCTAAGAAAAGTCTACCAGGGTGTATTTTCCATTGCTTTACCTGCATTCGGAGCCATCGGGGGCCTAACCGGTGCCACAAGTGGTATTGTCCGAGCCATCAACACAGTATAGAACGAACGGAATCAGTTGTCCGAGGCACAAAAACACAATGCAAATAAGGAAGTTATCTCTATGGGTAAAACAAATTGCCAAGGACTATACCCACAGTCATACCCAGTAGGAGACGGAAGTGTGCAAATGCGACGTAGCAGGAAGAGGCGAAAATGAAATCCCTCCCGAGTCGAGCGCTCAGGAATGTGGACTAAAAACTGTTTCCACACAAACTGAAAATACTTTATTTTATATGAGTGATTTTGAGAGATAATTTGTCCACTAAACGAAAGAGAGACGAATGCACCATAATTAATTTGGACACGAACACCTGTCCTGGCACCCACTGAGTCGCTTACTTTAAACATGGCAAATGTGCAGTATACTACGACAGTTTTGGGAATTTTCATCCTCCATCCAAACTGCGCTAGTATTTGAAAAATACAAAACTGTTATGCAATTACGAAACGGAACAGCTGCCTAACATCTGAAACTGTCGGCATGGGGTGCCTTCGCTTCTTGGTTCGCTCGTACAAGCAATTGTATAAAATGGCTATACACCATGAGGAAACCATCAGTAAAATCAATAATGCTTTAACTCTGTACTGTATGCGATACATGTTCCGCCACTTGACCTGGAAGGGGAATTGAGAATAGGCCTTGTCGATTTTCAAACCTACAATGCGATACCGAACATTGATGAAAAAAATGCAAGTTGTACTTCGTAAAAAATGGAAATGTTTCCTATGAGGTGTCGCTGCCCGTTGGTTCCTACGAAATAGACGACATTGCAAGGCACATTGAAGAGTCGCTGTCCCCCGACACAGAATTCCAACTACATGGGAATCCAATACTTTGGAGAGTGTTAAAAGATGCAGCGATGATATCGACTTTACAAATCTGGATACTATCGGACCGATGCTGGGGTTCGAGCCTCGCATCTACGAAGATGGCGGAACATATATGTCATCGCAGCCCATAAACATTTTGCCGGTCAACGTGGTACAAATAAATTGCAATTTGGCTAGTGGTACGTAGCTGAATGGCAGGCCGAGGAATACGCTGCACGAATTTTCGCCCTCCAGGTTATAAACAGGCCGTGGCACCGTAAAGCATCATTTAAGTTCCGGTCGTCACGAAGAGAGCATATTAGGTGGTCGTGACAGTCGTTAACCAGCGTGGAGAGTAGGTTAACTTCCGAAACGAATAAATAACACTATGTCTGCATTTGAGAAGATGGGAATAATATTTATGCTGACCAGAAGCTTTAAACTATCGTATCGTGCAAAACCTGCAATAAGTACATCACATGTCTCCAAAGAATTTACACATGCTAGCGAGAATTTACTCTGAAGTCTTGGCTACGAGGTCGATCGCCATGGGATATTTCCTAAACATCGAAGAGCCAACCTTGCCTAATTTTTCTGTATACACTACTACCGGAAGTTTTGATAGCGGTCAAACACCAAGATATCTACACTATACTTTGCCAGTTGTTCCTGCGAATCAGGGGGGCTCTGATGAAAGAAAACATGTCCAACCGGGCATCGACGAAAATAACGAGCGATGGAATTCTTTACCTTATCGATCGCATAGCGTTCTTTCTGGACGGTGTTGGGGTAGACCAGTCGCGAGTAGTGGGAATAACCTCAACGATCAAAAATTAACATTCACTCATGCCGAATGAGCTGTCTGTCGCCAAGATTGCAGGCTCGGGAATCGAAGATGTCTACAGTGTTCCCATAGATGCCGAAGGCATATTAGAAGTATACATTATGCTCTCCATGCTATTGAGATTTGCCGGAGACAACAAATGTATTATCTTCAATTCGAAGCAGGAACTGGTGCTGCTTCTAGCCAATATGCACGTGGAAACCATTGTGGGTATGCGAGAAAACCTGGAGGTAGTGTAACGAAAACTACAGTATATTGAATGGATGCAGTCTTATTAACATCTGATCACTGCAGAATGCAGAATATTTAACAATGTTGCAGAATGTGGAAAAAGGCAAAAACATCGATGTGGCTTACAGGTTGTAGGACTCTCGAGACATACCCCGGATTGCCAGCAAGCAGCGCATCACCTTGATGGTTAAGTCCATCTTTGATTCTGGGAAACCGAGATACACCTTTGTTGGGCTACAGACCAGAACACAGTACAATGTAAGAGTGAGCCATTCGCAGTTCGACACATGTCCAATAGAAAATGTGAAAATATTTTTGAATAGTGAAATTTTCTCGTACGTTGACACGAACGTGAATTTTTAAAATGAGTAGTACCTTCTGGCGTATCAGATGTACGCTCAAATCCAAAACGAATATTTGGGCTCACCCAGTCCATGATATTGAGCCCTGATATTTTCAAGTGTTTGGTGCCGCTCATGGTATCCGATGTGAGTAAACAGGAAGAGTGTATTACCTGTAATGTGATCGACTGCAGGATCGAATTCACTACACATGGAAATGTTTCTGCCAACACACATGCATTCTGCCTGATACATCACATCAGACTTGTATCTTACCATTTCCTAGACAAGACAGTCAAACTAATGTTTTGAGTGCAGCTGACTTTTCGCACTCTATAACTGTTTGTTCGTCTTCGAGCACCGCCAACTTTAATGTTCTAGAATGTGCTGAAACGATGTAACAGAAAAGTGTACATCAAGTGGTGAAGTTTCCCTGCACGCTTCAATTCCAGGGTTGCCGAGGTGGACATCAGGCGGTGAATATCGAAGAAGATTAATAAAATTATTGAATTTTTGCCTATTGTATATATTTTATTATGTGTGCAAAACATTTTATATTTAATAATATGCTATATTTGACTTCAAGAACCTCTCCGCTTTATATATAGAAATATTTTTAATAAATATACTTGAATTTAACAATAAAATAAAAATAAATATGACGGTTTACATACCGTGCAGGAATGGGTAATGCCATAATTTGGTACAGGCCGATATCAGGTGGAATAATCGATAATTATATAAGAAATATTTGTAATAAATACACTTGAATTTAGCAATAAAAAATATATGACTGTTTACATACCATGCAGGAATGGTCAATGTCACCATTTGGTACAGGCTGATATCAGGTGGCATAATCGATACCACCTATGTGTTAAAAAATATAATTTAATATGGAGGGTGACGACCATGTAACGTATTCTTTAAACACATAAACAGATATGTCTGCCACCTGGTCGTACATAGGTGACGAAAATATATGAAATCTAATATGGTAGTCAAACGAAAATGAGAGACAAACTCTAAGACCAATGTAAAAAAAAAACCAACATGGAGGACCACCTAGCAAGTTGGCAGATGCCTACCAAAATGGGGGACTTCACCGACCAACAAGGCTGCCGGCCGCACCTACCAAAATTGCAAATGGCTGCACCAACAACGATTGTGGAATGGGTAATTGGTACCTGGTGACCTCCAGAAATTTAAGTTATGTAAATATTTTTTAAAAATAAGTTTCAATAAATTTGTACTGCACTTTTGTAAATAATTTTCATAAATTTTTTTGGAATTTAAACAATTCTTTTGGAATTTTTCGATTTTTGGAGTCAAAGTTCAAGGCGAAAGGTGATGGGTCCTGCTCTCCTGACCCCAGGGTTTTGGTGCCCCATCACCTGGGTCGCTGATCCCCCTCGCTCTTCTGATATAGAGTCACTGATCCCAGTTTCCATCTCTGGGAAAACTATAATTGTTTGGAAATTTTTTGGGGAAAGGGGGACTTGTTAAGAGAAAAAAGAAAATTTTTAGGGGAGAAAGCGAAATTTTGAGAGAAACATTGACATTTTCAGGGAAAATGTGAATAAAGGTGAATTACAAACTTGGCGGAGTTTGGCTCCAGCACTACGATGCCAGACACAGTTGCACCAAAGTACCTCTTTCCAAACTACTAAGGCCTAGGTATTATCATGAACTAATGAATATTGTTCAGTAGTGCAACACATATTTACCAGCCAAACATCCAGTACAATTAAATATAATGTTGTGCTGGTTTTTGACTGTAAAGTAATATATTATTTCATGTTAAGACACCGAGGGGCACATCTGATTTCGTGCGAGATGGAGGCTCTAACTAACGTCTTTCGTAATATATCTCTTGGTTATTGTCAATTAATTCACGCCCACTACTATTATTTATGATGTCCTTTATTCACACATTTGGTCCAATAGTACAGGCTCCAGCTACGTCCTTCAAATCATTGGCACTCGCAGTCACCGCCTCCTTTTTCCCACAGCTGATCACGCCACTCACTCTGCTATCGCCCAGAATCCATCAGTTCCAACTCCAACTCAGACTGCCGGTCCTAACATTTCTGTAGCATAGGGCAGTTCCCTTTTCTCCTCTCTGAGTTGTGCAGCCACACCAATTATCCTTCATTAAATACATCTCCCGACATTATCTTATCATACCGCATCTTCAGCCTGTAACAATATATTCTGAGGTGCTGTGGGGAAATATCATGAATGAGATCAAGTCTGCTATGTTATTCGCGGCTATAATCAGGGTCTGAAACTTTCTCTTCTGTCGTTCGGCCAAACAGCAGGTGAGTGGGGATGCATAGCTTTCTAAAAAATAGCATACTTAATGGCGTTCTCCTTGTGGATTCGTGAACTACTGAGAGGTAAGCAAGAAGAAACATTGACATATTTTAATCCCAGTCGTTTTGGTTGTCCACCACAAAGATTGACAGGTACTGCTCAAGAGTGTGGTAAATCTGCTCGACCATTCCATCCTACTGAGTGTGCAAGGCTATAGTTCTAGTATTTTTCATGCCCCGAATTTTTGTTACCTTCTGGAAGATCACAGCTTCATAGTTTCGTCCATAACCAGAATGGAGTTATAGTGGGACCCCAAACCTCGAAATTACAGCTTCTATGAGTGTCTTAGCCATAGTACTTGCTTATTGTTTTAGAATAGGAATGACCTCAGGCCACTTAGTAAAATAATCTTGAACCATCAGTAGATACCGGTGTATTATTATACCAAAGTGCCCACTGGATGCCTCATTATGCAGTTCTTTTAAGACTTCTGGAACCTGACATTCTGGAAGGACTAACTGTAACTGTCTGTTTTTTTCATCACTACTTTCCCAGTTTCTGTAAAGTACACTATTTTTCAGAGCGAGGGAATTTCACAGTATACAGTATACCTTGGCAGCTGTACTCAGACTACATATCTCTTCACATTTTGGCAAACAGCCAGCTTCTTTCCTCTTTAATTATGGCTGCAAAGTGGGATCATTCATCTGGTCTTTCTTAATACCCTCATCACTACAAGTAGGTGCTCCAGCACAAGATAGAGAACCTTGAATTTTTTTCCTCAGTACCTTCAGCGATCTGCCATACTTTGCTACCTGACATTCTTAATGACAACAAAATGGCTCATGTGGCCTTCTAGAAAGTGCATCTGAATTGGTGTGAATGCGTCCAGATCTGTGCTGTATTTCAAAGTCATAATTCCGAAGGTGCTGTATCCATTGGGCTATTTCACCTTCGGAGTTATTAAAATTTAGTAACCAGTATAATGAATCCTGGTCGGTTCATAGAGTAATATGTCTGCCATAAATGTAGGCGTGGAAGTGTGAAATTGCCTTTAGTATGGCCAGAAGCTCCCTGCACGTTATACAGTTATTCCTCTCAGACTTATGCAATACCTTACTGAAGTATTCTAGTCGCTTTTCCTTCGCATTTTGAACCTGAGATGGCACAGCGCCAATACCTACATCACTAGCATCAGTGTCCAAAATGAATACACCCTCAAACCTAGGACTGGGGGAGATATCAGAATTTTCTTTACTTTACCAAAAGCATCTTCAAAATCAGTGGTCTAATGAAATGTCCTTTTTTCTTCAGTCAATTCATACAGTGGCTTGGCGATCTTGGCGAACCCAGGTACAAATCAACGGTAATAGGCACGTAATGCCAGAAAACTTCGCACTTCAGTTTTGCCAGTCAGCATCAACCAATTTCTTATTGCTTTGGTTTTCTCGGAGTCGGTTTCAAGCTCATGGGCCAACACTACATGTCTCAAGAAATTTATTTTCTCTTGATACAGGCGGTACATCTTAGGAACCAGCTAAGAGTTGGCTGCGGCCACTTTTTGGAATACAGTATCTAAGCATGATTGGTGCTCTTCTAATATCTTTCATGTCCCAACTATGTTATCTAGGTATATATGATCAATATCTAAAGGTAAATTTCTTTTCCATCAGGCATTCTAAAGTGCCAGGGGCATTACATAACCCAAAAGGCATAACTTTGAACTGCCAGGTTCCTTTACCTTGAACACATAATGCATTCTTCTCCCGGTACTCTGGGGTCAATTCACACTGCCAGTATCCACTCTTCATGTCCAAAGTAGAATACCACTCTGAACCTGCTCGGCTCTTTAATGTGATATATACCCTTGGAAGCAGATAAGAATCTTTCTTTGTCACATTATTAAGCTGGTGATAATATACAAGAAATCTCAAAGAATCCATCTTTCTTCTTAACAAGTAGAATGAGTGACGACCTTGGACTAACCGGTGGTTCTACCACCTCTAACTCCATTTACTTCAGAACAACCTCAATCACCTCATGCAAAGCTAGTGGCAGTTATCTTGGTGGCTGCTTCATGGGCCTGGCATCTCCTGTATCTATGTTGCACATTAGTCCTTCCAAGGTCATTTGGTCCACACGAGAAGGTATCTTTATTTCTGTGCAGTATTTCAGAGACAGCCTTCTGCTGTCACGTAGGTAAGAGTTTCCTTTGTTAGTGCTACCTGTACATCCAATACCTCAGGCAGAGGACTACCTATCTGTTCTACTTTACAATCTTATAGAACGTTTGGAAGTACCAGTGTGGCTTTACTGCAAACCCCTATCACTGCCCCCGCCTAAAGACATAAGGAACTATCGGAAAAATGTATCATTCTAATTGGAAAACTCTCAGAATTGGAAGAGACCGAAGTGCTTTCTACAAAAACATTACCTGATAGGACACCAATATTTTCTTCTGGCTTAATTAGACCCAAACATCTAACGAACTTGTTTTGCCATCTGACTGAGCTAACAGTTTCACTAGAAGCAGGCAGCACACTCGGTTGACCACATATTACCGGGTAGCTAATTGGAGAGGACCAATCATGCTGTGTCGACACCACCAAATCTGTACTGTCTACCAGAAACACACTAAGTCGAGTATCAACACAGCACTCCAGTCTATGTAGTATATCTAGTTCCAAAATAAATTCATCCTCTATTTCCGCTATGTAAATATTGTACTCTATGCTAATGCCACCAAGTTTCAAGATCACCTTTATCTTACCTTTAACTGGTCTCACCTATTGCTGTAGTCAAATAGCATCATCCCATGTTGTCGTCGGGTGATCGCTGGGAGGAGATCCGAGCATGTCTGGTGTTACTACTGTTATGGTCCCCACAGTGACGACGACCATCTGGCCAGGAACATTATTCAGTCTTCCCTCCACAAGTATTGCATCCCAATTCTGTTTTACTGACCGTATGTGGAAGAACATTGAGGCCTCTCCAAAAGTCACCGACCTTCACTCCCTAAATCGGTGTCCACACGTTTTCCGAATAAGCTGTAATCTCACTGCCTCTCATCCCGCTGCTACTTCTGCTGTTGTGTTGTTGTAGGCAGTAGGCTCTCAGGTGCCTCGACTGTCCACATAACCAACACTTCGACCGTTTAGGTGGGGTCGGTGAAGCTTTGTGGCACGAACCCAGGAAACAATGTCTCTCATAAACGTCTGCATCTCCTTCAGAGTATTCGTGATGCTGTCTTCGTCGTTTTCCGTCAGCGTCACTGCCCGTACCGGACGTCGGAGTGCGGCTACCTGTTTTGCTGACTCTACCCCCCCCCCCCCCCAGTGCTTGGGCCAGGGCGTCTTGCATGTTGAGGAGTGCAGCCAGACGTACTGCTTGTCGAACCTCTATGTCAGCGATGGCATCGATGAAGGAACCGACTGCTATGATGTCATGCTCATCATCGGACACTCTTCCAGAAATAGATGGGAGAGCTATACATTGTCTTGCCATAGCTCCTGCAGTGGCTCCCCTTGTCCCTGGGTGCGGCTTCGTAGCTGTGCATGGTTGACATGTTGCACGTACCGGTCGCCAAAACGAAACTCCAGGCCG
Source organism: Dryococelus australis (assembly GCA_029891345.1). Classification (NCBI taxonomy): domain Eukaryota; kingdom Metazoa; phylum Arthropoda; class Insecta; order Phasmatodea; family Phasmatidae; genus Dryococelus; species Dryococelus australis. Next base: position 98,628,583 of record CM056998.1, on the reverse strand, counting down.
ACACCAGCATGGGGTACTTCAGTCGATGTCGCTCTGTCAGAGATTGTAAAATGCTCAGTTCGGTGCTCCTCAGTACTGCAGCGAGGTATTTAACCCGCTGTTCGGTTGTCAATACATTAATGGTAGCGACTATTTCAAACTTGTGTCGGTACTCCCACCATGAAGTCAGGCCATCGTAAGGTGCGGGCTTAATTGAGACACATCCATTGCTGGCTGCACGACATCAATGCTGCTGAGCTGCATGCTATCCTACGAGGTCACCGTGTTGGTTTCGTCTTTCACCGTCTGTTCACTTTTCTCAGCTGTCGATGGACTGGTAGGTGAACTTCACTGCCGGGGAAATTCCTCCATCTGCTACTCTACTGCACTGATCTTCTGTTTCATTCCATGCTCAACACTGTCTATTCTTGCGTTTACACTGTCAATCTTTTCGTTTACACTGTTCACTATTTTAGTCACACTGTCCATTCTTTTCTTTCACACTGTCAATTTTTCCATCCACACAGTCAATTCTCGTGTTCACTAACTTGCTAATGCCTTTTATTTTGCTATTTACATTCTCGTTCACACAATCATTAACACTATTAATTTGGGGATTTACAGTCACATTTACATTACTAATCTTGTTATCAAGGCTACTAACACTTGCACTCACATGGCTAACTATCCCCTCAATCAGTGCTCGCATTACTTACAGTTCCGCAGTCATTTTCCTGTTTTACATTCACTGCTACGGATGAATAAAATAGTCCTAATTATCTTCACCTAAAACTATTACAATTTACTCACTTTTCCTAATATCACAAATTGCTAACCTATTGCCTATCCCTCTTCCGACACCAGTGTTTCATATTATGACGCCGAGGGGGGTATCTGAGATCGTCAGGGATGGAGGTCTTAATAAAAAAAATTAAAGAAACCAAAAACTGATTGCTAATTTATACACTTTTCTTCTATGTATGTACAACATAAAATTATCCATATCCAATTTTTTTACTTTAATCAATGTCCTTCGTAATGTCTCTCTTGATTACAGAGAAACTAACTCACGCCCACAATTAGCATGTGTCCTGTCTCTCTGTTTCCATCGTTTATAATGTATTTCACTCATACATTTGGTACAATAGTCCAGACTCCAGTCACGTCTTTCATAACAATTGACACTCGCAATCGCAGCCTTCCGATTCTCACATCAGATCACGCCGGTCGCTCTGCTATAGCTCGTAATCTATCAGCTCCAACTCCAACTCAGACTACTGGTCCAGATGCATGCTTTTTAAATTTATAACCAGCGATGGCCATCTCGAAGGTTCAACACATCACGAGTTGCGCTGAGAGATGAGGTCAGCAATCCAGAGCATTCTTCGTTAAACGAGGAAATCACTACAACTAGGTTCACGCAGTGTCGTGCCACAAAATATTATATTGTCGGCCTGCCTTTGTAACTGATACATTGCATGGCATACATACACCTGCGTAACAACCACAAGTCGTATATATCCGTTTACGAAAAATGCGGGTCCCATAAAACATATTTTAGTACAAAATGAAACTTAATATACGGGTAAGTAATGGGAAACGTTTAAATCAACTCCCACGGTCATAATAAAACAATCATTAAAACTTTAAAAATACGTTATGACTATTTTATATACATAACGTTTTGCACAACACATTCTTGAAGTTGTGTGTTTAGTGTAGTTGGTTGCTGCTTGGGTTTTGGTTTCGTAATTTTGAGGTTTTAGATTTCAAATCTCTTCCGCATAGTACCATTTTTTAGTTATTTTACATGATACATTATTACTAGAATATTTTTGTCTAAACTAAATAAAATAAACTAATAATACAGACCAAACTTAAAATATAGAAAACCACAGGCAGCCGATTATTTGCGTATTATTGCTTTAATACAAAGAAATTTTAGAAATAAACGTTTTAGAACAAAAACTAAATTATAAACAAATATAATGTGTCACATAATATAACTAAAAAATTTGGTTATATGAAGGAAATTTGAACTCTAATATCGAATACCATGAGGCGCAAACCCGCGCACCAACCCACTGAGTTACACACACAACCTTTAACATAATTTGATATATGTGACATGCGTGATGTAAACCCACACACATAAAATATTTATTATTATTATTGCTAATGTTAGTCGCATTTCTCTTTTTAATTAAAAAAGGTTTCATTAGTGCGAAAAAAATTTAAATTTTCGTGTAAACCTCGTTTCTGTGTTCGGCCGACGTACCTTGGAATGATTTTCAACTATTATTTTGGAACTAGTGCTGTGAATTTCACAGACTTGATTAGGAAAAAAATTTAGTACGTTCGTTATTTTAAATAATTCACTTTTATCAAGTAGTGTAATATTTATACATTCACATAGTTGTAGGACGAATAGTGTAATAAAATCGTTAATAGTAGCTTGGTAGGGAAATAGGTCCTTTAAGTCGTAAATTTCGACTCAACCATGCTCCACGTATATACAACAGCTTATAAATAGGTGCACGACATACGATCCAGTCATTCATTGACTGACCTCCGAGGCGGACGGATGTATTTTGGGAGAGGTGCAATTTCATTTCATGTTTAGTCATTTTCATGTACTTGTGTTCGTTTGTCGTTTTTTTCTCCTCAGTCTATAATCAAATGTACGCCGACGTAGTTTATGTTTGCTTTCGACATAAGTTATAAGTTGACGTAAGTACTATATCCAAGTCAGTGTTTCACTGAGCTCCCGAGCGAATGGACGTATATAAAACATTTTCTTTTTTACTCATGCTAATCAGTTAATTTATTTTAACGTGTGGATTACATTTCAGAAATCTCTCACAGGAAGATGGATGCGTATCATTCAGGTATGTGTAAGAGGCGTCAAGTAGTGTTACATATATCTTGTCATTGAGTTCGTTAGCTGTTAATTTTTAGGGACTATTTTTGCTTCGTTGATTAATATTTCATTTTATTCTGGAGACTCACATAATAGGGATCGTTTAGGACTTGTCGACACCAGATGTTACTCACGTAGTTGTGATCGTTTGATATTTGCGATTTGATGCATGTAATTTATTCATACGTAGAAATCGTTTAAACACATTGAAATTATCTCGTGCAATGCTGTTATTCATTTGGAATAATACTATCTTTCAAAGCCGCCTTTCTACCTAAACCGCCTACGAGCAATATCACTACCAAACCAAAAAGTTTACACTTAGGCAAATATTGCACAAAAATCACCATATATAAACCCTGGCAACGATACGCCACACCTCAGTTGAGCGCTAGTCGTAGTGCTGACATCTACCAGAGCTGCTCCCCACCCTAAAAAGAAAGAAAATAATAATAAATTTATCCCATAGCACATTCTTACACCAAACTCACCAAATATATTCCCATCCCCAACACTTCACATCTCAGGCGAGTGCCAAAGCTCACAGGGTGAGGACGTACCACAGCTGCTTCCCACCCCACAAAAAGAAAGAAAAAATAAAGTACAACTATACACACAGCAATTTTTGATCAATATAATTTATCCGATTAATATAAACAAATATTAAAAATAATAATAAAATTCGATAGGATTAAGATCGGATTAGTAATTAATACAAAAAATTTCATCGGATAAAATCCCATTAACAAATTTTGATTGGATTAAGGATTACTCCAATCAACAAATCGATAATCCATCAATTAATCCCAGGTGGGGTATTATCAGCACGCCCCAACTACTGTGGTATAAAGTTCATTTCAATAACATGTATTATTCTTGGTGTTACTTTTTCACAACTGTTAGTATATTTTAAAACCATATAACTACATGCCAGCAGTATTATCATTATGTATTTGGCTGAAACCTTGTGGTAATTGCCCCACGGATGGTCGCCACTGTGTTGAAAATGTAAGGATACCCCTTAAATCATTAAGCCTCATATAAATTTAACTATTCCAAGAGTGTCACTTTCGTTAAATTAGGAATTATTTCAGCTAAGTCATAAGAAACGGCTAATACCAGTGTGATAAATTTTGAATATTAGTGCCCGATCTGTGGACTGTCTGGGCAGGAAAAACAAATATCAAACAAGCAACCACCTATAAAAGAGTAGGACCATACTATAATAGGGCACGCCACTACATAGCAAGTTTCTTTTCAAGTCCACTTACTTTAATTATATCAACAACGTAATTACTTCCTGTACTGATAATCTTATAACCCTAGTGGCAGTTTAGCAATACTACAGATGACATAAATAACTACCTTAGATAAGAAAGTGGAAGTACCTTATCGTTAAACTAACAAAATTAAAATGCTATGTGTGTATAGCTGAGTGAGCGCGAACCAATCTCCCAGGTTTGGCGCAGGCATAAATTAAATTGAAATGCTGCACATAAAGTCTTTATGTTCTAAACTAAATAAGCTGGACATCACTTTGTCTGTGTATAGCATACATGAATAATGCTTGTCTGGTATAGGAGGTGCAAATATCCACACCTTCTTGCAATTGTAGACCTCCCAAAACGAAAAACACACATTTCCATTCATTTCTGCAATAAGCAATTAAAATTAAAACTGTTTGTTGTTCTTTTCACCATAGACAACATACATAAATACATTCGTGATACGGATGTTGGCTTCTATCTCCTAGAAATATAAACTATAGCTTCAATAATAAGTAAATATTCAGAGGGCGCTCTCCTGGCTGAAAACTATAAATATTGAAGTAACAGAATTATTCACATAATAAGACCAAAATAAATAAAATGAAATCATAATTACAAAAATAAATTTAAAAGGTCTAATTAAATAAAATACTAACCTTAAATTATTTTTAATTGTAACGATATATTATATGCATAACTTCCTCGTATGAGAAATCCAACATAATAATAATGGAAAGAAAAAATAAGAAAAATCCTTGGCATAGATACAGCTGTCCGAATTACTTAAGGAAAATGTATTACACATATGTGTCACATGTAGTAACCACTATCTAGATGTGGAAACACACATAATTTATAGTGTGAAATAATAAATAATAAACATGAAATATATTGGTAAAATATATACACAATGGGGGTAAAAATAAGGCTGTAAGATAATATTTTTATATTTCTCTATGCTCCTGGGTTAAGGTCAGAATCTTCGATTGATAGGAATCCGGTAAGTGAACCTCTAATTCACTTTGAAACTACTGTTTATAAAACACCAGCTGTACAGTACAATTTCACCATCTGAGTAGTGAGAGTACGGGGTTCCGAGACCAGGCACCCAGCAAACACAACCTGTCGGCTACTTGTCGGCCCGATAAGTGTACTGTCGGCAACTATCGTTTCAATGCCAGAAGATAGTAATCTGACAACGCAGTGATGTCTTTTTTGAGACTAATCGGAAGCCGTTAGAAAAAGACAATGGCCCGCTGTATTTTTTAGGATAACTGATGGATATCATCGAAAATATGTTGCCATAATAGTGTAGAGCAAACATGTTGCAAATATTAAAAAAAAAATGTTTCTGAGCCGATTCCCATAAATCATATTTGTCTTTTCGGTAAGCTGGCCATTATCATATTTATTCCGGTCGGTAACATTTTCGAGGCAAGGATACTTATCAAAATAAAGATATAAATCTGATGTTTTTTTTTTGCCGACAAACTTTTGGAATGTGTTTTGGATAAACAAGATGTTAGCTAACTGCATATCTTTTTTGAGACAGAATGTTTGTAGTTAGAAAAAAGACAATGGACTGCTGTATTTTTTAGGAGAACAGATGGATATCACCGAAAATATGTCGGCATGATATCGCAAAGCAAACATGTTGCAAGCATCTTAAAAATGTTTCTGGGCCGATTCCCATACATCATCTTTGTCTTTTCTGTAAGCTGGACACTATCTTCTTTATTCCGGCTCGGTAGCAGTTTCGAGATAAGGCTCCTTATCACAATAAAGATATAAATATGTATTTTTGCCGACTAACTCTTGTAAAGTGGTTTGAATAGGCCAGATGTTATCTAGCTGTTGATTGCATGATGTCTTTCTTGAGACCATGTGTTAACCTTATGCATGTTAATTTCGTGATTTTATGTGTCACGTGGTAGCCCATGGCATTTGTTGACTTAGAATTTTTTTTCATTGATACAACCATCCGACATATAGGTATATTAAAAACTAACAAATACTATTATGTTCGTAAGCCTCTGAAGAAATAGTTTATAAATAATCTGTGTTTTAAAATTATTTGTTATATTGTAATGGAATTTATACATTTTTTTATAATAATTTGTGTTATAATACATATTTAATTATTGAAGGCTATCAGCAGCTTACCTTATGGGGTATAAGTTAGCATGCTTGGTACGTATACTCAGGGGTCTTAGGTTCGAATCGCGCACTCGTCAAGCAAAAGATTTTCGTATCGTATAATGTGCTGAGAAGTAAATGACTTGAACATGTGTAAAGAGAGAATTATGCTTACTAAATTTTTTAACTGAATAGTTAAAATTTCTTTTCAATGTTACACTGCTTATTTCTGGACATCATGCCACTGCAGGCCCGGCATCGTAACGACATCCAGCCATCGCAGGCCTTGCATCGTAGCGATATCCAGCCGTTCCAGGCCCGGCATCATAACGACAGCCAGCCAATGCAGGCCCGGCATTGTAACGATATCCAGCCATCGCAGGTCTGGCATGTAGCGACATCCAGTCGTCGCAGGCCTGGCATAGTAGCGACATCCTACTGTCGCAGGCCAAGCATCGTAACGACATCCAGCCGTCGCAGACCCAACACTGTTGGCCAACAGTTATCCGCCAGTCCATATTTCCATCGGGCCGCGTCCGGCATATGACAGTGGGCCCGTATCGGCTGGTTGGACTTTGTCGGCTAGCTTTTACCGACCCGATTCTGGCCCGTATTTTCCGTGTTTGCTGGGAAGTGATTAATTGAGATTAATTGAACTGATTAATGGATTAGTTGAAATGGTTAATCCGAAATGGTTAAACCGAAAGGGTTATTCCGAAAGGTTTGAATATTGACTAAATTCTTCAAAATTGCTAAAATGGGTCAAATTTATTGAAAGCGTTTAATTGATTGAAGAGGTTACATTTATTGAAGCGGGTAACTGAGGTTATGTTTGGTGTCCATAGTGTTAAGTGAGGGAAGAGTTAAGTGTTAAAAGGGCATATGTTGCCTCTTCGGAGTCTGGCGGTCATCTAAGCTCTGAGGGGTGGGGGCAGCAGCATATATGGGCTTACCCTATGATGTCTGCTGTGATTGGTCAGCTGGATCTTGGAGCAAGAATGGCACAAGGACCATTTCAGATGTTGCTTGTTCGGTGTATGACGAAACAATTAGGTCTGATGGTTGATGAGGAGGGAAGAGGGGGGACAGCAGGGTAGGGAAGTCCTGGTCGGTGTCTGATTAGGGAATGAGCTCTAATGGAGTCTGTAGGAGGAATGAGCTGTGCTGCTTGGTGAGGGGAGTGGGGGGGTCAGGAGCAGCAGATTAGGTCCGTTCTGTTCGGTGTCTGTCAAAGGAAGGGCTCTGTGTATAAGTGAGGGGTAAGGGGGAGGTAGAGTTGTTGTTACTTCTTCGTTGTTTGCTGGACGATTGGGCTGTGCTAGTGGGTCAAGAGCAGCAAATGTATTGCCTGATCAGAGGTTGCCGAGTGATAATCTCAGAATTGTGCGGTTAAAGAAATGCAATAATCCAGCGTTTGAAAAATAATATGTTTTGACCGAAACAAATATAGCTTTTGGTTAAATACCAATTAAATAAATAAATTACAAGCGCCATGACAATGACTAATTATACAATTGCAATCAATAAGTACATGGAACGAAAAACCAATTACCAACTAAACAAATCAATCACAAGCACCGAGACCATTAAAGAAATCAGTCAAAATCCCCAAAACATTAAACACATTGCGAGACAAAAATTAGTAAGTGCGCAAAACAAAACATCAATTAAACAATTACTAAGTATGCACAGTGAGAAACTAATTACAAATTAAACATTCAATAAGTAATGAGGTTAATAAACAATTAAAGAATTACAGAGGCATTAATTAAACAACAACTAAGAACACGCAATTAGACATTAGTTAAACAAATGATAAGTACCTACACCCTAAATGCAGGTCCGTTCACCATCACTGGCCGCTCGCAACCAACCTGAGATAGTATTTTTTTCAAAATTATAAGCCCCGACCAGCTAGCCTGAAGGCGATGCACTGAACAGCACGGGATCCGATCACCCACGCATCGCCAAACAACCCGCTCTACCCTGGCAATGTTATTATGTACAGTTACCATGTAAAATGAGTAGCTTGATAATCTTGGTTTGTACCCCATAGGAGGTAATTATATTTCATCGCCTAATTAATAATCGATACTAATTACACAGTAAGGATGACACATTAATTAAACAATAAGTACAGAGAAATGAATTTCCAATTAAACTAGTACCACGAAAATAATTGTAAATCCGCTCTGCACCGCTCGTAACTGAACTCAGATTATTTTTGTTATTATTTATATTCCCAAGCACGTGTTATTTGAAATAAAATTAGAGAATTTTCAGTAAAGTATATATTTTCAGTAATGACTATGTGGGAATCCTAATACTCCAAATATTTTATCAAATGCAGCGAGGAAATCGATTTTACGAAATCGGATACTATCTGACCGAAGCTGGGTTTCGAGCCACGCATATACGAAGCTGGCAAAACACATGTGTCGTCGTAACACGTAAATATCCTGCCAGTCAACATGATACGAATAACTAGCAAATTGGCAAGTGGCACGCACCTTAACGGCAGACCAAGCAAAACAATGCACGAATTTTCGTCCATGCTTCCCTTGGTATTAAGTGGTCATGGCACCACAAAGCATTATTTACCTTCTGGTATAGTGAAGAAAGCACACCAGGTGGTCGTGACTGTCGTCGACCAGCGCGGAGACAAGACTGTCAAAATACTGGAGTGAGCGCAGTTGACTTTTAGCCCACTATAACTAATGCTATTATGGAGTTATTATGGATTCATGGAGTCATTATGGTGTCATTTTAACGTCAGTTGTAGTAATTTGAAGTCAGTTGAAGACATTTAGTCATTATGGAGTCATGGAGTAATTTTGGAGAAATTTGGTGTAATTTTGGAGTCTTTGGAGTCATTTTGGAGTCATTTTAGATTCATGGAGTCATTATGGAGACATTTTGGAGTCATTTGGAGGATTTTGTAGTCATTTGATGTCAGTTTAAAGTAATTTGGTAATGGTGGTGAATGAGTCATTTTAGGGTCATTTTGGTGTCAGTCGGCAGTAGTAAGTTTGCAAATTGGAATATTTTGGGCTCTTTGTGTGTGTGTCTGTAAAAGGGGGGGGGGGAGAGTAACAAGTTAAAATTAATTCCCCCTATTTTAAAATAAAATTATATATTCCTAACTCCAACACCTGAAAGGTGACAATTTTACTGAATAATCTCGTTTTAAAAAGTATATATCAAGGTCCCTCGGTATATATGATCGCTTCGCGGGTAAACTGTATTTGTACTTTGCAATAAAAATGCCCACAACTAGAGCAGTCTCCCCCCACGCGTCATCATAGGTCGATGCACAACTTGGACTTTGTACTGAACAATGCAGTACCACATCAGACCACCACCAGGCTTCCCAACTGGTTGTCGCGCAAAAAAGACTCTTCGTGCAGACCGCCCACGCATGCCGACGTCCACTTTAAACATAGGTAAAAACTCTATCGCAAAATCGACACTGCCGTCAGCCAGTTAGCGATGATGAAGGTTGCTGCTCCATGGTCATCGAGGTCAAAGGCAGGCCTTGGTATTCGCAATTAAGCTTCACGATATGGATGCACTATGAGAAAACCTCAAAACTTGTTCGCCCCAGAAGAAAACATGCAGGAATACAAATTATTCTATACAAAATTTAAAAATTCCTATCTTATATATATAAATAATATGCTATACATAATTATGTACATTCCTTTCTTATATATAAATTATTTTTACTTCCGTAATTATATATATCTAATTATGTACAGAATTAATGACATTTTTTCCATATTTACGTATTTTATTCATTTACCTTTATATAATTATGTATAAAGTAAATTGAAAATAATTTCATATCTACATACCAAAAACTTGACATATATGTATACAACAAATAATTTTTTGATTTGCATACTTATATAAATACACATATGCATAATTATGTATAAAATAATAATTAAAGAACTTTATACTTACATAGTTTATACCTATACATATAGAAAATTATGTATAATATAAATTGAAAATAATTATATATTAAATACTTATATTCCTATACTTATACATAATTATCTACAAAATAAAGAGAAAAAATTCTATATTTTCATACTTTTATACTTATAGCTAAACATATTTATGAATAAAATAAATTGAAAGTAACTTTATAGCTACATACTCAATCAAATATAAATATAAATATTTATATAGAAATAAATTGGAAATAACTTTATACGTATACCTAAACATAATTATAAATTGAAAATAATTTTATATTTACATATGCACATAACTATACCAATACAAAATAATTATCTGCATGTGTCTTCTGGGTAGAACGAGTATTTGGGTTTTCTCAAAGTGCTCCTATACCACGAAGATGAAATGCGAATACGAAGGCCTGCATTTTACCTCGATTACCATGGAGCCGCGACCTCCATTAATGCTAACTGGTTGACGCCAGTGCCGATTCTGTGATCGAGTTTTCACCTATGTTCAAAATGCACGTCGGCTTGAGATGGTGGTCTGTACGAAGAGTCATTTTTACGCAACGACCAATTGGGAAGCATGGTGGTGGCCCGATGTGGTGCTGCATTGCTCAGAACAATGTTCAAGTTGTGCATCGACTAATGGCAAAGCATGGTGGGAGACTGCTCTAGTTTTAGGCAATACGTTTATCTTTCAGCTCTTGGAGATAGGACTATACAATTTATTATATAATAGGGGGAATTTATTTTATCTTGCGACCTACACACACACACACACACACAAAAGAGCCCGAAATATTCAAATTTGCCCACTGACTACTGCCAACTGACTCTGCATGACACCAAAATGACTCCATGACGCTGTAATAACTCAATAATGACTCCAAAATGACTCCAAATGATACCTAATGTCTCCAAATGACTCCAAAATAGTTCCTTAATGACTTTTTACACCATAAGGACTCTTTAATAACTGCAGTACCTCATCGCTCCATAGCTCCGTAATGACTCCAAATGACGACTCCATATGACTCAAAGGACTCCAAAATGACTCCCCCACCACCACCACCACATCTGATTGACCGGCTGCAATTAGATGGTAACTCGTTGATTAGCTAGTCGGGTTCTGCGCATTGTTTTAATGATAGAGTATGTTTGGTTCAAAGGAAATATAATGCCATAGGGCTTACACACTCGTATATTATAAGCAGTAGGGAGGTAAGCTGAGAAGTTTAGTTTGACAGCAACTGCCATGAAAATTGGATCATCTCGGCTAACATCTGCCTCTTCGCATCTAAGTCTTATTTTGCATTGGCGATGTCTTTGGGCTCTCCAGAGCTAATGGTAGCTATGGCAGTGTCATTGACGTCTTCGGGAGTGGTATCTACAACATAATTGCTGGCATTATCTGCTTCTTTAGCTCCAGCACCTACGTCTCCAAAAGGACTGCCCGAGTCGTTGCTTGAACCGCTACATATTCACCAGTGTCACTTTTGTATAAGGCATTTTTTTCGACCATAATAAATGGTGGCACGTGTGCTTTAATTGTACCACGAATCCCTGTCGTAAGTCATATTTGTGTGGCAGGTGCGGTAAGCTGTTCAGCCTTAGCATGAGTTTGCTTAGACATGCGAAGAGCTGTAAAGATGAAGTGCATTTTTCGTTCAGTACCGTGGTAACGAGTTTACTGAAATCAGGTATCTTGTGACTTTTTTATATTTTGGTTTCCAGGGTAATTCAAGGTCACTGATTAGAGGTTACAGTTGTATGCATTCAATATAGCGGTAGTAATCTGTATTATGCTTGCTGAATTTTATGCAATTTTTCTCGAACACTTATTTTCAAGGTCATTCGAAGTCCTGGGGTCAAGGTCACCTGCACCTAATATGGTAGTGGTAGTCTAAAGCGTAATTTGCTTGCTGACTGTTACGTATGTTTTCGAGTTTTAACTTGCAAGGTCATTCAAGATCACGGAGTCAAGGTCAAGGTACTCTGCATCCAATATGGAGTAAGTAGTCTGTAACATCATATACGTGTTAACTTTTATAAATATTTTCTCGAGTTTTGGTTTTCAATATAATTCCAGGCGATGCGGTTAATGTGGATTTCACCTGCATCCATTATGGTAGTTGTGGTGTGTAATGTAATATGGTTGTTAACATTTATGTATTTTTCTCGAGTTTTTATTTTCAAGGTCATTCAAGGTTGTGTAGTTAAGGTCAATTCGCTGACTTCTGATGACTTTAATGTGTAACGTCTACCAAGGGGGGTGTCGCCTACCAAGGTGGGTGTCACCTACCAAGATGGTGGCCACCCTCAAGATGGTTGTCGGTTGCACCTACCAAGATGGTGAAATATGTATTTGGTACTGGATAACCTCCGGAAAGTTAAGATTTAAATAATATTTTCTTTTTTTTTTATTAATTTTTATAACAAATTTTCAATAATTTTAAATAGTTTTTAGTAATACAATTTTTGTGATTTCTTAGAATTTTCTGTATTTTTTCTGGATTTTTGGAATTTTTTTAGGTTTATGGGGTTGAAGGTGAAAGGTCCTCACCGGTCCGCTTGACCTAACCCGCGGTCACATAGGCCACATTTAAATATCTGTAAAAAAAATGGGCGGAAAGGTTATACTAATTTAATGCATGACTTTTCATTTTTATCAACATCAGCACCAATAAATAACTAAAAATCCTCTCAACACCATTTCGTCACAAAAAAAATATTTTCTACTCTGCAATCATAGCTCAGTGTTTGAATAGCTCTTAAACCCTAAATTATACATAACTTAAAAGCCACTATCACTACAATTCACTATAGTCATATGTAAGATTATCAAGGCTCTCTAGATATAGAACTGAAGGAAAGCATTGAGTCAGTTGTGTTCAAGTGATAACCGGACGCCTATGACGAAATTACATCATTCCGCAGTATTTTTGTATGTGAATTAATTTACACGAAACATTTTCAAAAATTGGTCCATTGAAATATATAAAGATCTTATTGTTAAAAACTTCGTCATCGCTCGTAGTACGTCCTCGGAAACATTTCGCAGTACTAATTGAAAAAATAATTATTAATAAAACTTGTGGGCCATGCTCTTGAATACTTCTAATATCGTTAACCGAATGTTTGAACTTCCAACGCGAAAGCATAGAGCTTCAGAAATAATTACGAATGTTAACTGGGAACCACAAATAGAACTCAAACAAAGCAACTAACTTCTTCATGAACTACACTAAACCCACGACACCTTTTCATATTAACCTAATTAGTTACGTGGCGTTGTCTTTTACATAAAGCTCTAGGAATTTAAAGTTTTAGTAGCTTTTTATTATGCAGATAGGAGACAATGATATATATATATATATATATTGTGTGAAGAAAATTAATTAATTTGTAATTGGCAATAAACATTTTATGATACAACTGATAAAGCACGTGCATTATTCCTGTCCAGCGCAATTATTTTTATGTCAAACAAGGCCAAGTAAGGTCAGTAAAATGTGCTTTAGAAAAAAGTGTTTTCTGGCCGCCAAATTTTATTTAATCGAAATCGTCAGTGCTGAATCTAATACAGGTAAATATATTTGTTAAAATGTAACATATTTTAAGTATTATAATAAGTATTTAGTCGACCAATTTATATGATCATCAGGATTGATTTATCGCCAGTAATACCAAATTATTTTGAATAACCAGTACTAAGTTTCATACCCTACAAGTATATTTTATAACTTAGCAAATAAAATACGCCCGTATCAGGTATACTTAAGTTCACAGTAACGATGTATTTCAATGTCATTATAAGACGACGTGTAATTAAACTTAAAAGAGATCTTCTAAGAGGATTGTATATAACTTCCAAGTTTTTAGTCTGAATTACGTCTCACATTTTTAACTATAAACATAATATTAGACTACTGAAGGCCTCCGTGTTTAATACAGCTTGCGTTTATACAAATTTAGGGTTAATAAGGAACTATATATAAAACTCACATATATTTTCCTTAAACAGTCAGCTATAAACTGCTCAGTGAAATCTTACTATCAAAAACATAAACAAGTTGGATAAAATGAAGAATTCAATATGACGGATACATATACCCCTTAAATGGATTTAAAAATTGTTTGTTTAACCTTAGAAAAAGTTCGGTCCATGTACCCTACTCTGAAGTAGATGAGATGATTAAGATAATCTGCTATCACAAGGGCGCCACACACTGTGCTTGACAAGCAAAGGAAAGTCTCTGCACGAGAAAGAAACACATAGATAGTCACGTCGCGATAGACAGGTTGATAGCAGCTATAGCGTCGGTATCCTTAGTCAAGACATTTGCACTGGAGATCCAAGTTGTGATCCACCGCTGAGCTGAGCTAGAAATATTCTGCGCATAACGGGTAGTTTTAGTAAACTTGCCCCATTCATTGGCCAAGCCTCAATTTTGATAATTATATTCTTTATTTTCGCCCTGCTGTGGCCAAATTCCTGAGTAATTCCTTTGACAGTCTGCGTGTATTTTATGATACACTACCCCAGAGTTACTTTACACTATAGATTATCTATAATAATTATATAACTACGTATTGTTCTACGATCGTTCACCCATTTTATCAGACTCGCAATGTTCTCATTTATGTTCATGGGAATTCTATTTACTTAACTTTCTGTGAAATTTTGTATTTTGATGGTTTACCAATTTTTTAACACCTTAAGAAAACAATTTTCCGTTTTAATATATTAATATTCTATAACCTGTACAGCCTATTTCCATTACTTCAATGGTTTGCTTACTTCAATAATATGCCAGTTTTATACATTTTAAAGAACCTGTTGAAATTATTTGGTGATTCGCCGTAGACAGATAATTTAGACTCCAGCACAAGGGCAGGGACTAGAGGATCGAGTTCCTGCCGCCATGTTGTATTCCAGACTTCCCACACTGTCAATCCGGTCAAGCGACCGCCATGTTTGATTCCGCCATATTGGTAGACAGTACGCTGCCATCTGTGTAGCCAGTGAATCGCTATATTGTTACTCAAATTCGATCAACTACAATTTTGGTAACCATTAGACCATTTTTTCATTCTCCCATATTTTCTTTCTTCCATTGTTTCTTTCCTCCTTTCTCTTTTTTTTTGTTTCTCTCTCTTTCTCCCTTTTCACTCCATTCATTCATCATTAGTTTACATCGGTTTTTATAGAAGGCCGCATTCTTGGTTTTTCGATTAGTCGCATTTACTCCACTACCATCTTTGTTTACATCGGGTACTGCTAGGTGGCACTCCAGTCGTTCGATTTGTCGATTACTCACCTTTGTTTGATTAGTTGCATTGGCTCCACTGCCATCTTGGTTCTGGCATTAACCGCTAGGTGGTGCCCCAGTAGCTTGATTAGTCGTTCTCGTTTGAATTAATTATAGAGGTGGTTACTAGCTGCGTTGCTTTTTTTAGAACTCAAAACACCATCTGGCATGGCACGGGATGGAACTTCCAGACCTTGGGTCGTCAGACTAACGCCTTAGAACACTCGGGTGTTGCGACATGCTCTGGGACAAGAGTTAATACGAAGTATATAGCTTGTGGACGAATAAAAATTATCTTGTCTCTCTTAAAAATATTATATTTTTATTTCTTATATAATTTTTTAAGGTTTTTATTTATATATAATACGTTGTTAATTATATTCTTTAATTACTTATTTTTTATTATTTATATTTTACTTATGTAATGTTTATACATAATATAATTTCTAATTACATATTTTAAGTATTTATTTTTTTTATTATTGAGGTTGAACTTACGTATGTATATTATTAAGATTGAAGTTACATACTTTTTAAGTACTTTATTTTTTATTTTAAGTACAAATATTTTAACGTATTTATTAACTATATGTTTAAGTTTTACAAACAAGTGTATCGAGCGATGTGTCTACGAACACGCATTTTCAAGGATAATTCGATTATGGGAACCCAACAGTTAAATATTGTAAGCAAAATTTGATAAAATAAAAGTTTCAAAATTCATTTTATTTTACTTTTAGAAACAAGAGTATTGAGTGACCTATCAACAGATTTGAATATTTTAGGCAGATAAGAATATATCGGCAGAAAAAATATGTGATTACGTGACTATGACTAGTGCAATATTACATTTTTTATAAATATATATGAAACTCTAGTAGTAAATATATGCTTAGTGTGATATATTTTGAATGTCGATTATTCAAAATTTTTAAATTTTTTATTAAAATTTTTTTTTTATTATCCCAGGCTTAAGCATGTATATGTGTGCACTTTCTACCCTATTTTATAGGCGTCTCTGGTGCAGTTTATATGACGTGGATAACTTGATTTATTTTGTTGCTGTTATTTCATTACATCTAGTTGCCTTAAATTATTTTACAATTCATATTTGGTTCTATTTAATTAAAATATTTACAGTTATTTAAATTTTATCCTGAATTAGTTTTTTTTATTACTTTCAAACTAGTTGACAGATTAAGAGTGTCAATGAAAACGTCGAACAAAAAATATATATTTACTTTCATAACACTGAAAACGTTTCGCTTTGTTTCTTTGAACCTTTAAAGCAAGTTTTTATCACATTGTAATTTGTTAAAAGCTTAGGGATTTGACCAATCTGTAATACATTATTCCATAGTAAATAAAACATTACTACTATTGTAAACAAGTGTACTCGCACCCGAATTGTTTACGCTATAAATCTGACTTCGTGTAAATCAAGGCCATCCACTGAACAATTTGTCATAGGAAAAGGGAAGTGGAGGTATGAATATTTTGGTAGTCTCGTATTGTCTGTTTGCCAGTCTCAACTACTGATCTACTCTAGAACACATCAAACCACTTTTCTTGTGAAATTTATTGATTCGTTATCAAACGAAGCAAAATAAGTTAATGTGTTATACTTCTGTGTCATGATTATATTATTTAAATAATGTTGAATATTAATAATATTTAGTACATTTTGTAACATAAATACAGCACATGAATGACCAAATGAATGATTTTAGCAGGAGAAATTAACTTATGTTATTTCATGCGCAATAAGAAACTGTGGTCCTACAAAGAGTGCTGTAAGATATCTGACTCCGCATAGCTAAATACTAATTCAGGTAGGATGAATTCGCGTGTATTCCGTAACGTTGTGGTATATTTGTATTTCGTCTCAAAGGAACCGAAATAAAAGTACTTTGAAGTGTTTATTATAAAAATATTGTTTTAAAATATTCGGTAATGAATGCCGTATGCCAGTTAGTGGGCGCCTTAAAAATAATAACGTTTAGCTTTAAGTGCGTCATTAATAATCTTATAACATTACCGTAGTTAAAAGAAGTTCTTCCTAGAGATTTTTCAGAAAAACATATCTTCCGTCATTTACAATTATTCAAGGCGTGATAGATAATGCCTGGTACTTATTTTAGTTATTTCTGTAAGTGATAAATACATTACCACGTTTCCAGTAAATATTTAAAATTAAATTGGTAACATGTTTAATATATATAATGCTACAGTTTTCACCAATTTTCGTTACATATTTCATATCATTTTCAGAAAATCAATAGTAAATTACGCAGTAAAATACTATTAATATAAATATCCCAGTCAAGTTAGTTCACATATGACCTAAACACGTATAAAAATAATGCATATCTGAATTTTGGCACAGTGATACGGCTAGCCTTGGAGAAAAACATATCTAAATACTTGGACTTTCTCTTGTTTACGTCCTAAATTTTTAGGCCCTTAAACTTCCCGACGCCTACGATTTACACTATTTTACTCTATCGCGTTTTGTTTCGCAACCGATACTGAGAATGTGCCAAGGTTAGTCTCAAATTAAAAAGTAAACTTTGTCAAACATATCGCAGTGCAACTTATACGAAAAGTAATGTTGCACCATATCTATATAAAACCAATAATTACACAAAATTAAAATTTCTTCTAAATAGTGTCATACTATTGGCTCTAGCTAGCTTAAAATGAATTTTAGGCAAACACATATCTGTACAGAAATGATGCTTATTTTATGCCCTTTACAACGGTTTATACACTTGTTTTGTGCAACTGATTGTTCTGAAACTGTAGGCAAATGACGTGACGCATGCATCACTTTCAACACTGTTGTGTTGTAGTTCCAGCCCATCCGCAATGATTTTGCAACGGCAAGCGCTACCTGTGAAACCATTCTGGAAGGAAAGATGACGTTTTGTTACAGTTCAATTTGCAGGTGTGTTTCATACAATAGGTAGAGTAGTCGGCCAACAATTGTTTAATCCCTTGAGGACGGGAGCTGATAGCTTCCGAAACGTCGTGACTTTTTACTGATTTCATCTTGTTACTGTATATTTAGCTGTCTGCATATTATCTTGTTCTATCCTTTGTGTCTTTTTTGCGGTTGGTTATCTATGACTGGATCATTATATTTTTGATCATTTTATCTAACTGGGGATTTCAGTGTTTTTTTGTATTTTTTTTGTATGCGAATTCTGTTGATTTTTGTCTAGTCACATTTATGCTGTCTTGGTTTTTTATCGTTCATTGTCAGACTGTATAATTATAATTTTTCATTATTTTATATGTATACTAATTTTGATCTATTGCAGCATGTGTTTCATTTGTTGTTTTACGGTATTCGTGTCGCTCGTTGTCTAACTGGATAGTTGCATCTTTTTCCATTTATGTACTTACGTACTTTATCACATTTTTCTTGCATTTACGTTTCTCACCCATGTATTGTGTTCTTTTTTTGTTCTTTTTTCCGTCGTCAGAGTAGACAGTGGATATCCTATTAAAATTCGAATTTAGCTACACCAAACTATTGCCACTAAACTTCAGAAACATGCACAATTATAGTACATTACAATGTAGGTAATCATTTTGTAGATTGTTTTAAAAGGGCTAATTAGTGTACTATTTTTGGTCTCGGACAGTGCGAATTTTAAGGCGTTGCCTACGATATTAAAAAAAGCCTTTGAATAGGCTATCTCAATTTGTGTTCTGCTAGAGTGCAGGCATTTACTCTGTTGATTACCATTGTGTCATATGACGTGTGACATTAAAATTGTTAATTGTGTCGGTTTTCAAATGTGTTTGGCCACATTTTACAATGAAATTGTTACACAAATCTTCTTAGCGTACCTGAGTAAACAATATGAGTACCTAAAAAAGTTTTCCTTAATGAATAAAAAATATTTTTGCAATACCTAAATTTCCCCCCGGAACTTGCTCCAGGGTCGACGATACACATTTAAGCAGCGTTTTCAGTAAATTGGTTACAACTTATGTAAAAAATTGAAACCTTTTGATGTTATTTTATAGAAACCTTAATAATATTGACCTCTTACATTCCGTAACAATGTACAATATATTACGCCTACTCTGTATCACTAACCTACGAGGCGACACCCATAAATTTGCTGGTTTGTATTGTCATTATCCGCCCATAATCCTTAATTTTTAAATGTAAAATAAGCCATTGAATCGCATAAGGGATGGTTTCAACTCCAGAACCACATTTCCCTCCGTTTTTTTTAATATCGCTCTTTCATCATGGTAACCTTTAATGCTTACTAATACTTATGGAATTTAATGGAGGTTTCCTAACAGTTTTTATTACTAGTTTAAACAATTACGAAACTACAAGTTGTGCCTATAACAAAGGTAACACTAAATAACTATATTTCACTGCCCATTTTGACATTTAATTGTAGCTCATTTTTTTTATTACAGACTCCAGTTCTCAAGGCTAAACACCGTTACAAAGGTTAAACAGGAAAATGTAATCTCAGTTCCCATTGAAATTTTATTACCTGCACTTCGCTCTTTGTTTGGGTGCTTCAATATTGAGGCAGACTGCCTCTTTCGTGGCAAAGAGGCTTCAGCTCTGACAAACGAACAAATAAAGTTTTGACGAACAGTTCAAGAAGTGACAACACCTATGTTCATGGAGCATGTTTTGGAGGCTGCCCTGGACCTTGTCGCACAAGAGTCAAAACACGACAAGCTGTGTCACCTGAAATTTTAGTCGTGTGTAAAGCTGTCCCCCCGTGAGAACAGGTCCCGTGGTAGGCCAGGCGATAGTACCAAAATGACAGCATTTCAAAATCTGTGTTTTTTTTTTCTGGAACAGGGAGGGTTTAGAAGAATAGTTGGAATCTGCTTGTAAGGAATTTGGATGCGAATATTATAGCCGCAGTTACGTGAAGACGACTCTGCTATCACACTATGGAAGTCGTATCATTGTCACATATATTCCAGAGGAAAATAAAGTTTTCAACTTCAAGGGAACAGCAGACAACATTTTTTGTGAAACGTCGTATAGGCGACTCAAAAGGTCTCATGTCGATATGTGACAGTGCATCGTGAAGAAAGCAGCTTAAATCATCAGAGATGAAATACTTTCACCAGCTCATAACTGTAATAAGTACCCCAGTTCAGAGGAATTTTCGTTATGTATTAATAAGTCCCAGGCACACACAAGTGGTTAATTGAGAAAGTTGTCACATCTAAAGCAAAGGAAGTACAAGGTGTGAGTTTATCCACAGCCACCTACTCTTTTTGACTGTCCATATATGAGGAAGACTGACAAATCTGCCTTTGCCACACTTTTCACACTTGTTTCGCCAGAAGAAAATATGGCAGTTGGCTCACCTACTTTTGCCGTCAATGGAGGTTATATACTTCATGCTGTAACAACATGACCACGGCTGGCTAGTTACGATTAGATCTGGGGCATGTAAGTGAAACATATAACCAATAATTATCCGTCCGCAGTGGTGGTATTCAGTGGATATAGTGGAAAACCAGGGACGAAAACCCAGGAGTAGGCTCGGTGGGCAATGAGGTGATCGTGTCCTGATATTGTCTTCGAGGAACTGACTATGGCGACTACTTCACAGGAAGATCAAGTTATGAGAATAAGAAATCCCAACTTATAGCTAAGCTAAAATTACATTTAGTGGATGTTGGTGTTCGAGTTGTCCAAGCCAAAGTGCAGTTACCACTGCACTCGACATAAAGCAATAAGTTAATCCTGACATACTTTTCGCTACTGGTACGGATCTCCTAGTTATGCTAATTTATAGAAACAGATCCAATGGAAATGGGAAAATGCTGCATCCACGTACGAGTAAAACCTCTGTGAATCAGCACGTCATTGTTGCTAAGCAAAAAAATATTGGTCGCATGCAACGTGCAGTTATGCTAACACTAATTTAACCAGATGTGAAAAAAAATCTGTAATTTATGAAAAAGACAAAATAAAAACATAATAGTTGTTCCACAAAAATGTAAGCATATTTTCAGAACTATTTAACATATTGAGCAGCCCTGCATCTCATTCGGAACAGGTAGCCACCACTGGCGAGAGGTTTGTTCCAGCTCTGAATTCTACTGGAGATAAATAAGATAGTATTGAAGATGTTCGACTGCACCTGAACAATCATACAATAGCTAGACAAGATCCCTCAGCTTCTTTTGGGCTCGCGGTGCTTCCTCCAACTAAAGCAGCGCTCTGTCAACATTGATTAAGGAAATATCTTCAGGCAGACCCTACCGAATATGTGTGTTTATGACAATAGTTGTTTAAATTTTAAATACAAGTGTATACCATCTGTGTTTTCAGGTTTAGGAATGGCAGATGAATTAATTGCCCTCTACGGGCTGGAGATGGCATTTTCCTAATTCAGAAGATACTCTCATGCCAGTGCTAACTACATTGCCTCCAGCCCCGAGAATTTCTATGAGGATTATTGCTTGTACATGCAAAATGCAAACATAATTGTAATGCTCAATCTAGGTGCAAAGAAACAGGTAAAAGCTGTTCTGACATGTGTGGACATTGATGAGACACAAACTGCTTAAACGCAGCGAGTTTATAAACTGGACACAGAATAGCTGTAATTTGACCCTGGTATTGAAAGCGAGTATACAATGGAGAGTATGCTGTATTTATAATATTCTGCTAAATATACGTATATTTGCAACAACCGAAAAATTAGCTTATATTTGTATGTTTCGAATAACATTTCGGGAGGTTAGTATACCATATAGGAACATCTCCAGTATACTATATTTATTTTAATTCATCTTGAATCGTGTACGTACATTTCAATTTAAGATCAAGTTTAACTAAGTAATTCAATTTAATGCGTCACAGGATGAGTACGTGTAGCATTCATTATGAGCCTAAGGTGACGCATGTGTCAAGTAATTTGGCTACAGTTTCAGAACTACCAGTCGCACAGAGCAAGCAGATAAACCACTGGAAAGGGCGCGAAATATATAACAAATTTCATATGGAGTTATTTTAGCCTAAAATTTATTTTAAAATAGCTAGAGCCAATAATTTCATATTATTTCGAAGAAATTTTAGTTTGTGTAATTTTTTTTTCTACAGATATGTTGCTCTATATAAACTGCACAGCGATATGTTAGATAATGTTTCCTTTTTAATTTGATACCAACCTGATCTTAATCGCACTAGCGGTTGCACATCAATACACGATGTGGTAAACGAGTGCAGATATTAGGCTCCAGGAACTTCAAGGGCCTAAAATTTAGGACGCGAATATGAGAAAGTCAGAGTATTTTCATATCTCGTTCTCCAAGGGTAGTAGTACCACTGCGCAAAAATTCAGCTTTACAAAATTTTTAATGCTTAATAACTTAATTTATGCGTAATAACGTAATAACTTAATCTTCCACAATTATCTGGATTGATTTATGTTGAAACGAAGTGATTCTATTACATTTTATCAGCAGTTGCGTATGATTTAATTTACTTCCCAGAAACCACAATTTTCTTAACTCACAAGTTGACGGAAGAAACAATAGTCTTATGTGAGCATAACTTAAGGTTAAATGAGGGGGGCAAACTTGCTGCATTAATTATTACCACAGAAATAAACGACATATACATAACTGCAGAATGATGGCTAAATGGCTCAATGCACGGATGTATACCTCATCTTCCTTCTTGACAACAGTTAGGTGTTTGTAACATTTTTTTTTGTTCCATTTGTGTCAGCACTGAATTCTTTTCACGCAAATCATATAATTCTTATTGTAAAAGTGTAAGTTATTCCTATGAAACTTTGATGATCATTTACCACCTTACTAGGTTTTAGTTTAGACACATACGCTAAGACAAGTACGCTAAGAGAATATTCAAGAATTGTGAATTGTTAAAGAATTTCTGTCACATAAAACGTGACACAATTTAAAAGAATTAATAATAATTTAGACAAGATAGGCCATGTTTTGAAATAATAAACTCATGTGGAAATTTAATTGTTTACTTTCCGAGAAAAAAAAACTTGCATTTCAGGTTATTTCAAAAATGTACTTCTATATCTCGGTAGCCTGTAAATTCAGTATGTGTTAACTGCAAAAGCGATAAAGACACTAGCTGAATGAAGCGTACTTTATTTTAACCGACTTTTATCAAAGATATTCGTACAAGATCAACGTGCTCACGTATCATACCAGAATGATTGTATTCCAGTATCGGGATATCAATATCTGTTCAGAAACTATACAGTATTAATGAACATCATGCTGGCAAATGAAATAATAATATCTCAGTTAAGTTTACGGATACTATTAACAAGAAAGTATTATCCATTTCGTCAAATAGGTATTCCTACAGAAAATTTATTTGGTTAATCAACACAACCAACAAAATTCTATAAAATATTCAATTTAATAAAATTACGATCAGTTATAGTGCAATATACATTGTGTAATTTCACCAAAGGAACTAAACACAAAAATGAAAGGATTTTATGAAATATAAAACAGCTAATCACACATACTTCATATGAAAGAACAGTTTAACATCAGGTAATCAACATGTTGAACTTTGTAGTTAATCCTATGTGACTGAATCTAGAAAGTGCTCTTTATTCAAGAGAATTTCAACCAAGTGGGCTTAAGCAAGCCATTTGGAAAATACAGTTAATTGTAGTAGCGAGTTTCATAACGAAATATTTACTAACAATACCTTAAAAAGACATTGAATTCCTAAAATCACACATAAAGTAAACAAAAAGTAAGTTATATAACAAAAGAGAATGTTATCCTCTACGTGGATGTAAACTATTTTTAATGAAGTTCTTTAATGCCTCGATGGTAGGCAGCAATATCATTATAGATGAAACCGGAAACATGCAAGAGTAGGGAGACAATTACATATACACACGTACCTTACGCGGGGCTCGAACACAGAAATCACCGTACCTTATGCTGGCGTTCAACTGCATTACGTAGATCGTATAAGAGCATCAAATATGAAAGTTATAAGTCTAATATTTCGAATGATATGTTCTACGAACATGGAATGTTCACAAGGCTGTCATTTTGAAAATAAGTGCCTGAGTCACATAAAAAACGTAATTTTACATGAACTACTGTAAGGCTACTTGAGTGGTTTTGATACAGAACGGTTTATTTTTACCAAATATATGATATAAAAACATAATTTTTCTTATTTGGTGCTATTTAAAAACGTTGGTCAGTAAGGTTCTGTATATGTTTCTTCCTAATAGCTATTATCAGCACAAATTTTCGATCAATTTGGTTAAATTGATTGATATACGTGAAATATTCACCAAAATATTAAAAAGGCTACCATTTTGAAAATCTATGTCTAACCCTTCTCTGATATGATATGTTTACGTAGTCTTCTGTATCACTAATGGTGTGCAGAATTTGGTAGAAATTATTTTAATTGTTTCATAAATATGGTTAAATTTTCCATTACCTTACATTTCACTGTTTTAAAAAAATGCCAGCAAAAGAGGATCTCTCATGCATTATTGGCTCTTCTAATGCATATTGTTAGTGTGCAATATTTAAGTAAATAGATTTGACATGTTTAACACATATAAGTTACTAACCTAATTGTTTTATATTACCGCCATTAAATAAGACCTGTCCCAACTAAGACATTTTGTTTACGTTTTTATATAGCACCACTTGCATGTCGGAATCTGTGGATTAATATTTGAGATATAGAATAAAACCTTTTATTCATATGTCGATCTTCATAAATGGATGGCAAATATGTTATGTATTAGTACATTCTATGGTTGTCGTAGATACAGTGTACAAAGTTAAGCTAAAAGTAACTACACAGTTTTGTAATTTATCTATAACATAATAAACTTGTTTTACTATAGCCGCCATTGTAAAAATAAGTGCATAGCACACTTAAAACATACAAATTAAGATGGCCTACTAGAAAAAAACTTCTTCGCCAAATTGGTTTCTAATCGGTTGAATGTTTCCCGAGATATTAAATAAAATCTTTAATTTTTCATAAAGGGCTCTCTTTCAAAATGGAAGCGAAATTAAGGTATCTAAAGACAATTTGATAGTTTAATGTATAAAGCTAGCATACACAGTTAAGTTTAAATTGGCTTTGAAGATTCATAGACATAACAGGCTGAAAAAAATGTCCATAATGCTGCCATTTTAAAAATAAGTGACTAAGCCCCTTAAAACATATTACTTTACACGACCTGCTATAGTGCTAAATGTTTGCATAATTTGGTAGGAATCTGTTGGTTTTAAACACAGATATGACAGAAAAAAATTAATTTGTCATGCGAAGTTATCGTACAAAATGGTGGACAAAGAGACATTGTGTACACTGCCAGTATACAACATTTATTTTTAGAAACTTTTTAAAAATACATTTTTACAATTTTTTGGATCTCTTGTTATTTTTTGGGATTTTTGTGGTCAAAGATCAAAGTCAATGTTACATAGATCCACGATGGCGACTGGTTGACCGGAATGACACCCCACGCCCAAATACATCCAAATACTACTACTATGTACAAATCCAGTCCCATATATATTAACAGTTTATGAGAGCCAAAGGTGAAGTATTACACCAACCAATCAGAGTTGAGTGCGTGATGAGAGCAATACACTGTTATTAACTTTTTGAATTTTAAAAAATAATTATTAACAACTTATATAGTTTTTTATTATTATTATATATATTTTTTAAACTATTCACATACAATGTTTAATCTTCCACGTAACTAATACTGCATCTACAAAATGTGTTCTGGTGGCTGCAAAAATACTGTAATCCTGCCGGAATACATTTGTCGTATTTTGTACGCATGCGCATATGTTGTACGAAACTAAATGATACGCAAGGAAAACTTCATCATGGTAAAGGTATAGGGATTAAAGAAGATAAATTTAATTGTTTATATTAATGATAGTGTATGGGGAAATATTTGTAATTAGTCGTAGATGTCAGCTGGTCTCATGTTGGTTGCTGTAAACAAAATTGTATGAAACTCAAATCAAATCTTCTAAAATATTACCGGCAATTTTTTTACACCTGAATGCTATGAAAATAACTATCTTTTTTTTGTTAAATTGTGTTTATACATTGTTTTAGTGGCACTGAGTACTTAATTAATACAAAGAATGAAAATTTTTAAAGGATAAATGAAAAAAAAATACAAGTCATTATAAATGCATTTAATTTGTCATTATTTCTATAAGAGGAATACGTATTTACCAAATTTGTTTCCGCAGGCAATATTACAGTACGGTGATATTTCGCAATGCGGAGCCGTGATTATGGGAAACACTTTGTTCTAACCTCAGCACATTGCTTCTGGTAAGTATAACAGTTTTTTTTTAATTGAAAAGTTTATGAAATATTTATTAAGAACATAATACTTCTTATCAATATCGGGATGTTCATAAACTTTTTTTTCTTTCGAAAACTGTCAAATTTCAACACAAAATACAATAATAAATAAAATTTTGATTAAAAACAGTTATTTATTGATTTCGTCTAGAAATTGTAATTTTAAATGTCAATTTTAAATTATCTAACCCAGAACCAGTACATTTTTTCAAATTCATGTTTAATTATATTAAGAGGGCGTTGTTAATAAATTAATGCTGTGCGTGTTAATTCAAGTAATAGTTACCTTTTACTTTGTGATCAAAATACATTGAGAGAATAATGCATTCCTTTACAGCAATATCTTATGTCACACTAAAATGTGCTGATTTACTGTCTAATAAAAAGCTTTAGAATAATACATGATGCTGGTCTAATATTGCATCACAAAATCAGTGATAAATATTGTCTAGGAAAGCAGCTTCTGTGTTTTTCTATATTCCCTTAAAAATATGTGGCTTTTTCATAACTAATGACAATTAACACAATAGTTAAACACAGAGACTTTTAAATAAAGAAATGGTTAATAGATATTCTTATACTTATATAAAAAGTAAACTCTTAAAAAATATTTATAAGTAATCTTCAATATATTTGAAAGTTTATAAAAAAAATGATTTATACATTTTCAAAATTTAAAACATTTTGGTCTTTCAGTAGTGGAATCAAGCGGATTACATGTAAAATATTTTAAATAAAAGTTATTTATTATTTTCTTCTATCTTACAGGTTGTATACATTTATATTATTCTTCATAATACAACAATCAATGTCAAATTTGAAAAATAGTTCACATATCTTATAATAATTTAATTGGAGTTAATGTATCTTTTAAACTCGATTATACACTTTTGCTTTAAGCTTATACTTTAGATTTAATAAAACAAAATTCAACTATTACAAATTACTTCATATATATTGCCATAGG
This sequence comes from Dryococelus australis, assembly GCA_029891345.1. NCBI lineage: Eukaryota > Metazoa > Arthropoda > Insecta > Phasmatodea > Phasmatidae > Dryococelus > Dryococelus australis. Next base: position 98,600,629 of record CM056998.1, on the reverse strand, counting down.
AAAGAAGAAATATGCAGTAAAATGTCAGTTTTTATTTTCGTTAAAGGTAATACACGGCATAAAACGTAACGAATGCAAAGTATATTTTAAAATGTCACAATGTAGAAATTTGTAGAAATGATTAATACGTTAAAGAAACCAACACAATAACATGGTCGAAAATGACGGTAAGGTAGAACTAAAAATGTTCCATAACATTTAAATATTCATAAAACTTATTCCAATGTAAGCTAAATCTTTAAATGTAATAATTATCGTGAAATTATAAAAGGACTTAATTAATATTGTAAATTAAATAGAATAGAATATACATATAAGAATAAACTACGTACACATAACAAAATTGAATATAAGTATTTAATAAAATATGTAAAAAATGTGTGTGTAATAAAAATTTTTAGAAACAAAAATAAAATATAAATATGATAAATTAGTAACAACTGTTATGCACGTCTTATGGCACAACAAAATTAAGTATTATATAATAATGCGATATCATTATAATGTAATGTAGTACGTGTTTGGGTTATCAAGAAAATATAATATTGTTACAGATATTATTGGAAATATCGAAATAAAAACGATTAGGATAAAAATGAAAAAATATCTCATATATTAAAAATGCAAAATACAAAAAGGATTCAATGGATACTTTTAAGGTCAGTATATACTTAAAACAATAAATACACAAGAAGAGGAAGAAAGAAAAAAACACACAAATAAATCTATAAATATCATTATTGATTTAAGAGAATAATTTAGGGAAATTTTATTTATTTTACCCATTTATATACGCAAGTTATTTGAAAAAATTTAATTTAAAAATCTTTCAGATTTAATTTAATCGTGAAGGTAAAATATAATGTTCTTATTTCAAGATATGTCTGGAATGGTTACACCGTTTTCATTCCAAATTATTTTAATTTGAATTGAGTATGATTTGTTAACTGTAGCTTAAAAATTTCCTAAAATTGATCATTTTTATTAAAGTTAGTTGCTCAGAATATATTTAATTATAAAATTTATTGTAGTAACACATCATGTAGATTACAGTTTTTGAGAAAACTGTGTGGTTTTATAAAAATACTATTTTCTTAAGAAAAATATATTTTCTAATAAAAGTGAGATGGAAATATAGAACTATTTTAAGAGAAATGATATTAAAATAATGTTGTATTTAGAAAGAAGCAATAATTGCATATTTTTTAATATAAATTTATTAAAATCATTGCACGTGAATTACCAAATTTTTATATAAAAAAGGGAAAACCCATAAATTTTAATAAACTATAATACTTAAACTAATATTGTGAAAATCAGGTAATAGTGTAATGTTTTGTGAAACTTTTCAAATGTAGCCTAATTTAAATCCAAATATGTTTTCTCTCAATGAAATATATAAGACATAATTTATAATATTATAGGGCCTAATTGAGTTTTTAAAATACCTCGACAAACATGAACACAAACCAGATTTTAAATACAACACACAAATTTATATCAGAATATACAATCTTCGGATAAGTATATTCCAGTGTAGTTGACTTAGGTCTTTAATTGCAATTCTTTCTTCACTGATTTTTTATCTTGATTCTTTGCTACTTGTTTCAGCCCAGAATATAGAATGTCTGTCGTAATAAGAACAGGGACTGACAAGCTAAGTGTAGATGAATCCTTACATCACAGAATCGAACACTTGATATATGAAGAATACCAGAACATCCTTCCTTTTTACCACGATATAGCGATAGTATGGGTAAGTTCACATTTTGAAGAACCTGGACTGGTATATTCGCACTTACCGTAAACCTGTTTAATGTTTTTTTATTCACTACTACCCGCACACTTTTGAAAGCCCAGTCCACTGCAAATTTTTCCGCCACGCGTAATTATTAACACTGGATTACAACCTAATGATACGTAGTACCGCCTCGAACAATTGACTAATTGAAAACGTTAGTATAGCCTCTTTTTGCCTAAATGTGTGAAAAGGAAGTAAAACACTGTCTAGGGGACGCTTTACATTAATTTTCAGCTAATGCTACTGCAATTTCACAAATCAATTCTTATGAGAAATACAACATTACGCATCCAAATTTCTGAATTTTAAATTATAATGGTGTTCGGTCAATGGACTGTAGCTATTGTTTGTGGTTAATAGTAATATAAATATGCCTGAAAAACATATAGGTTCAAGTCATTCACTAAATTATATGAAGAAGACAGGTTAATTTAGGGATTTTAAAAATACGTCACATGTTGTACTTCACACTCATGCGGTGGGAGAAAAGGCTGAATTGTCTCAAAACCAGCCTTTTATTAGGGCCACAATTTCTATCGCATCAGGAATCCGTATAAGTAATATGGTACAATATTTCGTCCGAGATAATATATACGTTATTTTTATACCTACTATAATGCTATAATGCTTATTTTATACTATTTTGCACTAAATGTTATTATTGGCAAGTTTCATTGCCGCAATTGAGGAAACAATAACTTTAGCAGGAGACTAAGCGTATCTTTTCAACCATAACAAACACAGATTGTTAGCAAAATTAACTTTTTGCATTATAATGGTACTATGGAAATTTCTTTCTAAATTATTAAAACTAAATATTTTGATGTAATGAAACTGTATATCTTAGCAAATAAATGCGTGAGAAATTGTTAAGGCACTTCTTAAGAAGAGATCAGCGATTCTGATAGAAGTAAAAAAAAAACAACTAAACATAACCAAGAATAGTCACAATGAAATACACAAACCCAAAAATACTTGACAGTGCAGCTATAAAGATAGTATTACAATCTTTAACAAAATAAACAACACTAAAAGAAACTAAATTCACCCAAAAAATCTCTAACCAGATTCACAAAACAAACATTGGTTATTAAGCCACTGCACTTAGAAGATTCCGTTTTTCCACTTGATAATTTTATACTACTCCAAGTACACAATACAGAATTTCCTTATCATACTTAAAGACGTTCTTTACATGATGGCTTCCAGTAAAATGGCGAGGACAATTAGCTGCTTCTGAAAAATACGTTTCTACAATATATGTCGGGCTAGAAAAACTGTAAGTTCTCTACGTTAATTTAAAATTACTTGCAATAATGGTGAGTCAATAACAGTCAGTGATCTATGCATACACAAGAGGAAAATAAAATATTCGATGGTAGTCGGTTTAAAGAAAATTTGGGAATGTGTGCATACGACTAGGTGTTAAAGCATTTGAGTAACAGTCCATACAAAGTGGACTGCAGAGGTTCAGCCAACTTTTAAAAACCGAGTTATTGAGAGCCGATGAGGGTGGAGCGAGGTTCAAATGGAGGATTGCCAGAATACAATGGCGGGGGAAGCGGGAGATCACCGAGGAAACCCGCTGACCAGCGGCATCGTTCGGCACGATTCCCACCAATGGATACTTGAGAGCAACCGCGGCGGGAAGCGAACCCAGTTTGCTTAGTTGGAAGACGATCACTAGAGCCCCTAAGCAGACCGCGGCCCTGTAAATATACTGTGTGAAATAAAAGGGCGCATTGCAACGCCGGAGTTGCGTTTAGAAGTGAAAACTGAAACGAAAGAACATGGTTAATTTTTTATTATTGCTAACAATTTGGTCATTGCGGCCGAAAGAATTTAGCGTATGATCGTGTGTCGAACACCACACCAGCTACACAGTAGTGCTGTGATTAAGCCAGTAAGTTGGGCATTATAAACCTTCCACGTGTGATACAACATGTAATGAGAGCGCATGTGACATAGCTCTTTGAGGCCATTGTGACTTTTTTTATTCTATAATCGATTTTTTTAATTCCGCCACTTTTAAAAATAAATATTTCCATTTAAGTAATAAACACAGTTTATATATATTGAGATAACTGGAAAGTCAAAGTCTGAGGCTGCGATAAAATATATTTATTGACTACTATTCCCAATGAGAGGGCTTAGAAAAGTGCTCACTTTAACGTGAATAGGTGTCCACTATGTCGACGTGCGGGATTTACATCAAACTTTCAAATTGTCCTCCGCCCATTCGCGTGGAATGGAGCCGTAAATTTCAAAGGGATACCTTGCACAATATCCAGCATTTACTCCTCGACTTATTTGTGTAGTGGTAGTGGGAATCCACACACAATCATACATTGTGACCAAACGATTTGGCCGTAATACAAAATGTCAACATAAGTTTTCACTTATCCGCGCAACCCCAATGTTACAATCCGCAAGTTGTTACACACTGTGCGAGGCTTATGCGGCATGCTGACTTCGAATTTCTCGGGTCCGCGGTAGCTGAGTGGTTAGTCTGCTCGCTTCCAACCAAGGCGAACCGGGTTCAGTACTCGGCCGGTTCGCTCCGGATATGGGAATAGTGGCCGTCGATGCCGCTGGTCTGCGAGTGTTCTCGGGAATCTCCCGTGTCCCCCACCTCACTTCATTACCTTCGGCCCTCAAGACCACGATGTTAAGCGCCGCCGAAACGTCTTTACTCATTCGAATTCCTCGACATAGGAGTTTGTGCGTCGTGTTTCAGGTGCGGGAGACGTTCGTGCTAAGCGCGACCGTCAAGCCCATGCCGCTGGCCAGGAGGGTCGCCCCGGTCAACTCCGTCGCGGCCATCAGCTGCTTCTGCAACCTGTGCTGTTCGTGCGTCGGAAGGTCGTTGCACCTCATGGGGGCGAACGTGTCCGTCCTGGACTTCTACGCGCGCAGGAGCGAGTACCTGCTCCTCATGCCCGGCCACATGTGCTTCGGCGATTGAGGAAGGCGGCGTCGGAGCCTGCCACGGAGATTCCGGTGGCCCGCTGGTGGTCGACGGGCAGTTGGTTGGGATCGTCTCCTTTGGACTCTTGTGCACCGTCCCTCGGTACCCCACCGTAGCTAACAATGTGGTGTTTTACCGCAAATGGATTGCATCGAAGTTATGAATGAGCTACTTTAGTAAACATTTGATTTCAGTCTTTATTATGACAATACTTGAGTCTAGTCAAAACCACCCACTTCGTTAAACATTAATAAATTTAAACGAAGTATATGCAGTAATTGTTTTGTACTTTCAGTAAAGTAAACGACATGCTCATTTTAGTGGTAAAAATAACCTGATTTAATCATTGAGCACATTTATTTTTTTATATACTTCTTCACACATAAACGTATAACATGTTGAATTACCCAGCATTTCCCGGGTATAATTTTGGCAAGTGCTACATTATGACTAAATTTGTTGTAGCAAGAGCTTACATTTTTGGGTACCGAGAAAGGATGAGTCATTTAACTAAATTTAATGTTGTTAGAAGTGAAAAGTATACACAGAATCTGCTAATAGTTTATGTATGGTGAATTTCATTATCACTTTCATAACCCATCAAAGGTTAGCATATATGAATAAATACTAGTCACGACATGGCGTAAATAATGCGTCTCTTAATATTCAACCAAATGTAGGCTTTTTAGTACAAAGTGATACATTAATGAATATAACCGAACCTTCAAGCCATAGTACCAGAAATAGTTGATCACATTGTTTAGGTGATGTATTTTCTTTCATACAGATAACCAAACATTTTCTTAACTAGGATTCCTATCGCAGTAGCCTCGAACTTCTATTATGCCGTATTACAAAATAATATGCACAAAATATGGTAAGTGATGTACATTCTAGAAGAGTACACTTACCACAGCACAAACAAAAAAGTACATGATTGCTTTATATCTTGAAAATCAAGAAATATTCGAAATAGTGCAACGAGCTGAGAACGAAACAGAAACAGATGAGATTGTACGTCCGCTTGGATGGCAGAACTTAACGGATCACGAAATTTAGCGTCGGAAAATGTCGGAAGTCCTGAATGTGAGATATACGACCACGTTTTGAAAAGAGTATGGGGGCGAAAACAATTTTCACATGCACATTATTTCCAATTGGGTTCTGAAGGGTATCCTTACAGTCCATATCCATATTACTTCTGTTCATTTAAGGAAAACACATTTGAATAAACAAAATATCTGTGTTGGGCCAACAGAAATTAGACTGTTAGTAAAATATTTTGTTGAATCGACTGTATATGTTTGTTTAGTCACTCATTCGTTGTATTCGTTAGAAAATGCAATTCGAGAGTTGTTTGTATTTTTGTGACAATCGGGATAGTAATACCGTTTGTTAGTGCATCTATCAATGCTTAATAATCGTATAAACACACTTATAAAACTAGTTTAGCAGGAAATTGGAAACCAATGTCGTAAAACTTGAAATATGTGTTTGCGCACGTTGTCCAGTATTCTCATTATAGCTATATAAATCATTGCGATTAATCAGTAGTTACGGTAGCTGACGTAACCAAGGCGTAGCGCTCGGACGCAGGTGATCTGGGTTTCGAATCTCAGTCAAACGTCTAAAGGGTTTTATACTAACCAAATCTGTTTAATGTACGTGGAGCCAAACCAGTCTTTAGGTAAGCCAACCAAACTTTAGAGGCACCAAACAAATCGTTGTCTGGGGCAAACAAATAAGACCAAAAAAATAATTTGTTTTCAGCAAAAAAAAAAAAAAAAAAATTCATTACCCTTATACAAACAATCATTGCTTGATTCAACAGAACCTGTTTCTCAGTGTGCTACCGAAATTTGTCTGTCGAATTAAGACATAATTTACGTTTTAGAGAAATGCAAGTTTTCGTTAAACACGCGTTTAAAAGTGGGGTATGTGTGAAGCTGATTGCTAGCATAGAAAGAAAGCTTTTTTCCGTGTTAAAAAAATTTACGGTAAAGAGAAAAAGTTTGAAATAACCATTAATAAAAAAAAATACTACTAATTATATTTATACCTACGCTAATGCACACACCGACGTGCAGGATCCCATTTAAGTTGGCAGCGAATTATTGAAAATGTTTTTAAATTGGTTTTGACTTTGTGTTGAGATTGTAGCTTTTAGAAGTATGGACACTGTAGTTAGGGTTTCTTTTCTTATAAACTTTCGAGTACAAACATGCTTATATATTTCTTAAAACTACACAGTTTCAACACTGTGAGAAATTTTTGTAATTTTTACTTAGAAATTGTTTGTTATTTTACAAATGCTTGTAACTGAAGAAAGATTTCCCTCGTAAAACTACAAGGGCTGTGTTAGTAGTAGAACTCAAGAAATGTATGTACTATACTGACCCGTATCCAAGGGCTTCAGCAAAAAGGCGAACGCTAAACCAACAACATAATACTGTATATAGCTATATGTGTAAAAATTATGGGTGATGTACAGTGTCGCTGCGAGCAAAAAATTATATATTGCGAAATGAATAACGTTAAACGCTTAAAAAACTTAAATAATCTTAATAAAACAATTTCAATCAAACGTGATGGTCTAACGGATATCGGTTCTAGTCCCCGTGCAGGAAAAGTGTAATATATTTTTTTCCGCATAAATGATATTATGAACTTTTTTTTTTTAAGATATTCTACTTCATATGATCATCGCATTTGTTTTCTAGAAAAAAAATTGTATGTACACATTTAAATACTGTAATTTGTAATACATTGCTATCATCCTTTGTATTAAGTTGACGATCTCTGTCTGTTTGTCTGTCTGTTCGTATTTTATATCTCTATGTCCCTTGAAACTCAACAGAAGTTCTTCAAATTTTGCAGAGCAAGTCCTTAGGGTAAAATGCATGGCAAGTTCGAATTTCAGGATGATTAAATTACGCAATCATTACTGTTTACCATAAAAACTATTTTTTTAATTACTTTCCCCTTATGAAAAGTTTTGTATTAATGCATAGAAAATATCGCATAGAGATATGAACGTAATGGAATCTAATTTTTGTTTAATTTAAATGTATCGCTTCAATGTTGAGATAATTAAGTGAGGCCACAGTGGCTCAGTGGATAGAGAAATTCCAAGTAGGACCACAGTGGCTCAGTGTATAGAGAGATTCCAAGTGGGTCCTCAGTGGTTCAGTGGATATAACTATATTAAGTGAGGCTGCAGTGGCCATGTTGATAGAAATATTAAATGGGACCGCAGTCGCTTTAATGTTGAGTTAATTTCACATCATTTCATTATTACTTAGGGGAGAGTAATGTATGATGGGGTACTAAGTAAGAATTGCTTTAAATTATAGTTTTAATATTGCTCAATATGTCTTACATTATTAGCACGTGTAGATTATAATATGAGATGAATTCTGGAGCGAGTACCACGTCTTCTGAATTATGTTTATTGCAGTAATAAATACTTGTTTTAATGTATGCAAACTACCCTGTTTTAACCAACTAGTTGGATAAAACGTGGTACAGAAGTCATATTTTTTTATTTATTAGATAGGTGCGTTATATTCTGAACAACATAACTTTTGAGAAATCTTATTTTAATAAATAACCTGGCCAATACAAAGCTGAAAACTTGAAATCAAAGAAACTATACTTCTTACATGCGCCTCTGCCTTTACCGTAAAATTTCGCAAAATAATTGGTTTGCAGAAAATCAGGGTGTATGTAAAAAAAAAAAAAAAATCTTTATATAGCCCAATACTTTACACGAGCAATTCATAAATGGTTTAGCTCCAAAGCCAGAAAAATTTGTTTTATATGAAAGATTCAGTTCATGCTTGAAATGCTCAACTTCAATTTGAAAGATCGAAATTGGCATTGCATTCATTCGAAATAGTCCAAAAAAACTGCAATACTGTACACATATCTCAATTTTGGTTTAAAATTAGATAGGCCTAGGCCTATATTTCATAAATAAAAAAATAACTTTGTTGTTTTCAAGTTTTTTTTTCACATAGACCTACCATGAAACATGTAACAACGTCAAACTTTAGGGCTTTCTTAATAAAACTAACATTGCTTAAACATAATTAACACAACACTGAGACTTTTGAGGAAGTGGTCAATCTAGAAGCATAATCTAACTATGTAGCCTAAAATATAGCATATAGGGTAATATCTGACAAGACATATGATTGTTCAATCATTATATGGCCTAATGTCAGAACACAAAGTAAAGCCAGAGCCTATATTCCAAACTGGCAGAAATCTCACGCAAATGGCCCGCGCTCATCTGTATCTACACCAGTACATTTTTCATGGCTCCAAGAAAGACATTTTAAGCATTGTACCCAACCTTTGGCTGATTTCGATGCAGAGAAATTTTCAGCGCAATAGCTGCAAGGAACATCGTCGTCATCATCAGCAGACATACGTAAAGTTACAGTTCGCAAGGATTATTCGATGTCTTCTTTCATCTTACGCTTTGTAGAACAATTTTGAGATATACACTCATATTTAAATTTCCTTTTTGAAGATTTTGAGGAAGCTGACTCATTCATAATTAGTTGGTTCTTATATGGCGAGTCCGTCAGCACAGCTGTATTGCCACGTTGCCGTCGCCTTTCGTCTGCAGGAGTTTAATTTCTGTCGGTATGGGAAATTGGCATTACTGTAGTAGGTGGAATTGTGAAGCTACTGTTAGGTGAAGCATTTCGATTGTTCTTATAAGGTATACCTAAATGAGTTTCAGTTGGCGAAGATACCAAACCAGATGTCCCTGGAATATCACCGACACTGACATTTCCAATGGGTTCTGAAGGCCTGGAGTAATCTCGGTCAATTGTTGCAGATAACACTGGAATATCGCCGACACTGACATTTACACTGGCTTCTGAAGACCTGGAGTAAGCTCGGTCAGTTGTTGCAGATAGTTGAAAGATCCAGTCTGGGATGATAATATCAAGGGGGAATATTCCAGTTCTTCTGAAACCATTGACGGCTGTTTCCATAGAAGCAGCCTTCATAAATGCAGCGCCATAGAGTTTCCCAACCTCGTTAATTGTAATAGGACGTCTAGGATGTGAACGAACCAATTTCCTTGCTTCTACACTATAATGCTGCATCAGTGGGGACATGAAGTAAACATATAAGGGCTGCAACCTATGTGAGTATGGGGGGGGGGGACACAATAGGACGACATAGATTTTACGAGCAATTTCAATTAGTTCCAGGCTCTTAGTGTGAGTAGCATGCCCGTCAAGTAGCAGTGGAACTGGCTCAGACACTTGTGGCTTTGTGAACGCAATGAAACGCTGAAACAACTTGATGAACAGATCTATCTGCATCCACCCACTTGGATGGAATTCAGCTGTACTCTCTCGGGCAGCGTCGTCTAATAGCTCTGGCTTGGCTCTCACCCTTGGGAAAATGAACATACTCGGCACATAAGTTCCAGCTGCATTCATACAAATTACTACAGTTACCAGTGTTACCCGTTCGGCGGAAACCAAGTCTCCTACTTGTCGTTTCCCACGCAGTGCAAGAACTTTAGATTGTTTGCAGGAACTGTAGTAATCCCCGTCTCGTCGACACTGTGTACTCTGCCTGCAGTAAAATTATATTTATCATACTGCAAAATCAGTAGAACAGAAAAGAATTTCACAGATGACTGATTAAATCCTGTTGCACGCCCTAATGATTTTGCTTCAGGTTTTCTCAGTTTGATCTCTGGATGCTTTCGCAGAATGGCATACAGCCAATCTTGGCCAGCCATTTTTGAGTTCCTGTTAAAGTTATTGGTAATATTGTTCATATCCGCTAGCTCGAAAGCAAGAGCACCTAGTTCATTCATAGTAAGACCAAACAATCGGCTTTCCATTTGCACAATATTGTCAACAAGTTCTTTCTCTTGAGCTGTAGTGAACACAGGCAACTTTCCCATTCCTGCAAACAACAAATACGTCCCACAACTGTATGTAACAGTGCTCAATATATTGAGTCGCTGCAATTTTTATAAATGTTTATGCTTAGTCAAAAATTTTAAAAGCATTAGTCCCCATTTTTTCATATGATTTACAGTTGTTAATACCTCCCAATGCAGCGTAATTATTGTTTTGAAGGTATAAATTTACAGCACTGTCACCCTAGCCAACAATACCTACTGCCCTTGTTAATTAGCTAACAATTTTATGCACGAGGAAATGAAAAAAAAATAATAAAGATTCAGTGATATTTATTTTATAATTTAATTTTGCTTAATTTCATGATACCAATTTTACCAGCATCGGTTAATAAGCCTGAAGTTTGGGCCTTTTTAAACTCTAGCGTCAAGTGTTGTTTGTGGGACACAATATGTCTTTGCAGCCTTCAGATATCCCATCATACCACCTATGACTTCACTGACCGCCCTTTTCATGCTTTCCTCTGGCCAGGACTGTCTGTTAGTCTTTCTGGTATAATTTATACCTATCGTTATACCTATTAAAACATAAACGAAAATTTCAGTAAAAATAATGAAAACTCATGAAAATCGTCAAATTATTAATGTTCAACAGCTAGTTAATTAAGTTTATAAAATATATTTACACTCTCGACAGTTGTACTACGTTAATATTTTACAGCGTAAATTACATTATTGATGCAAAAAAAAAAAGGTGTTGATAAAATTGAATTACACTGTAATTTCATATTGACTTTTAAAGTTTCCAAAATTTGGATTAACGAAACAAGTCTTTCGGGTGACAGTATAAACGTACTGTAACTTTGTTAAACCCCTAAATATGCATAAATAACTGTATAAATATGTTTAAAGGCATTTGCAGAATTGCTAGAAGAGATGGGTAAAACAGGGAACTGGTTGGGTAGAACCCTGTTTTACCCTATGCGTAGTTATCCAGCAAAAGCGACAACAAAAAAATTTAACACAAATCTGTTGCATCGCTAACTGCTGCAGAGATTGACTAATATAATGCTTCAATTTATTACCACCCACCATAAAATATATCTGCAACCACTAATTACTTAGTCAACAGCTTATAAACGCTAAACAAATTAGCGAAGCTTCAGAAAATGGTAATTTCCATTTTTACGCACGAAAGAGTACTGCGCGACTTTTCATACTACCTCACTCTAGTGGCGGTATGTAGAGGAGTAACTCACCGAGCATGCACACAGATAGCAACACGTGTACGAGAAATAGCAGTAGTACCCCGTTCTACCCAACTACCCTATTTCCCCCAACTCTCCCCTACATATATCTATGCAATATTTTTTTCAGTATTTGTATGATAACAGAATTTTTTTACATGGTAACGGTTCTAGCCCCGTGACAATCCAAAACAAACGGTCACTGGCTAGGTCCTCTAGTTTGAAATGTTACAAATATATGGCTTACAGATTTTACAAGGAAACTGTTTCCAGTTTTACAAAGGAATTGCTTGACAACTGTGTTTCGAAAGATTTTTTTTTGTAAAAAAAAATATTTGGGAGTGTAGAATACGCATGAATAACGCGATCATGTCAATGACAATGTTAATGTCACGTATGGCGAAACGATATAAATGAGGAGTAAATTAGATCCAAACGAGGGCTCTCAGAAGCACTTACTCAAATAACTGAGAGCACCACGCACATATCCAACACAGTGCGACAGACTGATGAGGGCTCCACCACCGTGCTTGGCTTGAGAAACATCCAGAATCCGTGGTGGTCGTGGGGATGCCGAAGGACACGGGAGATGGAATCTAATCGCCGCGCGGGGTTGCACGGATGCACTTCAGGTGCGAGCCAGGATCGGCCATTAGCCGCGCCGACGGGCGTCCTCTGTCCGCGTCACCAGGTTGCGCGGAATCTACGTGCGTGATGACGAACCCCCCAACCCCTGCCGCGTAACGCGACACTCGTCGGCTCGATGATTGCGCTCCATCCATCACCGCCAGGCGCCCGGCGTCCTAATAACCACTCCGCGATATCATCGCGCCAAACCGAGCACCTTCCATCTCCATCCCAGTCCCTGCGATATTACGTATTGACGCGTTTGGAAATTCTGCCGCAATATCCACCTCACCTTTTATCTCTTAGATGACATCACTGGTTCTGCCTTGAACGCACGAGTTTTACAGGGAGCGTTGCCACTCTATAATATTATATTTTATTTGGCATCTTTCCAACATGAACAAAATCCATATTGTCTATTCACTGTTACTGCAAAATATTCTGAAGCGCTGATGAAGTTCTACTTTTAGAATACTATCCACATCTTGTAAGCAAAGTCTAACAGAGTCTAGGAAATTAGACCAAACTGTAACGTTTGTGACATGACAAATGAGTCCAAGTACGGTGGGAATGCGGCCAACGCTTGTTTTGTAAACTATAACTGCAGATAACGAAAGCGCAGTGGGCTGCAGGAGTTAGCAGAAAATTTGGATATGGCTGACTTAGAAGATCGGGACAATTCCATCAGCAATCGTCTCAGCAACCCCGCGCAGGCTACGTAGGAGAGCCAATTGGAACAGAGGATTGCGGCGAAGGTGGGTGTGAACGAGAAGTGTGGTGGTCGGAACAGCAGTGGGCCAGGGTTTCAATCGGTGACAGTCCACAGAGGTCTGCGGGTTCCAGTCAGCGATCGGAGTGAATAAGAGCCTTACACCTAGGGTGAGAGAGAGCTTTCCCGTTCCACAGCCCTTTATCCACCCACCTCTGTCCTGAACCTATCCCAAACCCACCTCTATTTTATCACATCACAATAATTTGTACATTAAAAAGGTGTCAGAAAAATTCAGTTATAGAATATTTCTTTATTGGGAGTAATTTCATAAACACATAAATCCCTATCCGAATAAACCATTGACAAACTCTTAAGTTTATATACCCCCAAAGGAGGATGTATAATCAAACGAACAAAGCACCTTATTCGTAAGCACTTATTTTAATAGTATGAAATATGATAATTTATAAATAAGTAATTAAGAAAGTTCACTTTAACAAAATTAAGGGTGAGTGAGTGAAGAGATTTGGGCGACTCTTAACAGTGAGGTACTGAGAGCCGATGAAGGTGATTGAAGTGAATATGGAGCGGCGACGGATTGAAGGTGCGGGCGAAACCCCCGAGAAAACCCGTCGACCTACGGCATCGTCCGGCACGATTCCCACTTGCGAAAATCCGGTGACCCAGCCGGGGATTGAACCCGGTTCGCCTTGGTGGGAGGTGAGCGTGCTAATCGCTCAGCCCCCGTGGCCCAAACAAAATTAAGGTATTTTATGTTGACAGAAGTAAATGCTTTTAATACATTATATATTTACGAGAGCACCAAGCACACTATACATGGGATGATTTTTCAAATGTCTGCTTCAAAAAGTCTTTTCTTAATTATTTTTGTAAGATTATTTTTTTTTTGTTCGCTGTAATCCTTTATCTGATCTTTTAACTCTGCCGGAATATCTCAGACAGTAGAGCGGACTACATGTTAAAGTGTAATATTTCAATTATTCATTAAAATTATCTTAAGAAATTAGTTGTCATACACAACATACATATGATTTAGAATAAACTTAGGCTTAGTTTAGTAACTGTACATTTAAAAGGTTTCTATTCGTAAATTGTCAATACTAATAAGACATAATAAAGTAAAGATGCCTATGTAAATAAATATAAATCTTACACACTAGTTCTTGGCTAGAATGTGATTCGAAGTCAGGTCACTGCGACGCAGACACTGAAGTCAATTATCTGGAATAGGAAATTTACACAGAGAAAAATGCGCATGTGCTCTGCAATTCGATTTGATGAGTATGCTACAAAATTGAGATGTATGTAATATTGTTACCTGCTGAAGCCTGAGGGACTTATCTGAGTTCGTGAGGGAAATTAAAAAAATAAAAGAAATTAAATTTGATTTCTATTTTATTCACTCCACTATTATCTACATCATTAAATTATCCGTCTCCTCTTTTACTCTTTCGTTTAACAGTGAGCGCAATATTGAATGTAAATTTCAACTCTTATTAACGTCTTTCTTAATTGTTTCTGTTGGTTACAGTCAATTAACTCATATTAATTATTAACATGTGTTCAGTCTATCTGTTGCCATAATTTATACTGTCTTTCACTCACACATATAGTCCTATCATCCAGCCTGCCAGCCGTTTCCTTCACTGTTTGATACTCCCAGTTGCAAACTTCCCTTCCGCTGGCCACTTCTCCCGCTGCTCGTTTTCTATCGCTCAGAACTCAGCCACTCATTCATTTATTCACTCCAACTAAACTCGCAGCTCGGAGGCCTGTCGAAATAGTTTTACCGTTCTCGTGATCATCTGGAAGGTTCAGCGCACCCCGAGTCAAGCTGAGAGAACGATGTCAGTGTTCCAGAGTATTCTTCAGATAAACGCAGAAAACAATATTGCCATGGTCAGCGGTGCTCGTCTGTGATTCGAAACCCGTTATTGACTGGCCTCCGCCGTCGCTATCATGACGAATCTCTGTCCTACTCTTCGCTCGCTCGCGTGGGAGGCAAAGAATCAAGCGCGGGACAATATCAACTATGTCTCAAAACACTTTTTTTTATTGAACTCGGGTCTGCTATACAAATCTCTTCATATGGTCAAATACTCTCTCTTAGACTTCAGGTACAACAGTTATTAACATTAACCCCAATTATATTTTATGGCACATTTCGAGGAATGTATATAAATATTAGTATAATATAACTAAAAATAGAAGTTTACAACCACGTACATAAGAAAAGTGTAAATAAAATCAATGATTACCACACAAAGTTCAAGCAGGTTAAACTAGAAAATTTCCTGTAAGTAACTAGAAATGAAAGTTTACATTCATGTATACATATTTTAAAAGTGAAAAATAGGATCTACGATTGCCACACAGGGCACAAGTAAGTTAAACTAGATAGTTTCCTGTTTGGTGAATTAGTGAAAAATGCAATTTCTTGTTTATTATTAACCAATTCAGTGGTATCCTATCCAACTACAGCTACATGAATTATCTGATTAATAGTTAAGACAGACTTTCGCACCGATCTATTTCTGGCTCTCTCTTATGTGTGTGATTAGATACGTATTAAAACTTAAAACTTATTATTAACAGAGCTGAATTATTTTCCCCTTACGACGATCATTACTTCTGAATGATTTAATTTGGAAATCGACAAGAGTAATCACCATTCAACATTATTAAGTAATCAAGTAATTAATATTTGGTAACCACATTTTATTTGACGAGCACAATTCAGTTTCGAAATTATTGGAAGACTAAGTTACATGGTTGTGGGCAAAACTGCCCATATTTATTGTATCTTTCATAATAATCGCTGGGTATCTGCCTACCTGCATTCCCAGCGATCTCCAGGGGTTATTTACAAGCAAAAATGTTAGAATAAGGCGATATCTATCGCCAGACAACATTATTCAAATACTTTTTGCTTCAATTAAATGTAAACAGTTTTCATTTGTTAATTAGCGCACGTGCTGTTGCGTTCGCCCTTTATAAAGTCAGACGTCTAGGTTAAGAGAGCGGTAAGAGGTGAATCAGGAAAAGAGTAAAAGAGAATATTTAAAGATAATTACGAGAATATAATGTGGTTTAGAAATAAATATCACATTATTACAACATTATTGGCCTCTTCTTATGTCATTAGGTACCGAGAAAATGTGCAACTATACCCACGCATTTAGATAGCAACGATTTTCACTGTTACTTTTACTTCTGTTAACATAAAGGGCAAAAGTCACGTCAGAGTCTGTTCCTCTAAGATAATGAAATATAACTGAAAAACTGTGAATTTTGTTTCACTTTTGTCACTGAAATTAGATTGTTTGTTACCAAAATATTATATTTACAGTTCGTCGTTTTTAATAGAGATTAAAAAAATAATAATTATTAATTCAATGTCAAGTGATTATTATTTCAGTTACTAAAATTAACGTCACTATTTTGGAGCACCTGGTAGGAGAACAGTTCTAGTATCAATTCCCATATTCTGGACTACGTAAATGTGTATATGTATATTTTTCTCACGTTCCGACAAAAATGTTATATAAGACAAAGAGTTGTTGCTAATTAAAGCTGACTGATTGGCTCTAGGAACAGTCCTGTCACCACGGCCAAGCTAGAGAATGGATGATGTGACAGAAGAAATGGAGTAGGAGTAACAGTGAAATGAATTGAGGACAGTAGTGGGAGCTGGGGCGTCCGAGACCAGGAAGTGATTTATTGGGATTAATTGAACGGATTAACGGATTATTAAATGTATTCAAGAATTAATTGAAAGTGTTAACCGGTTTGGGACAATTCTCGCCCTTACCGACGTCGACTGCATGTGATTAATCTGGAAGGGGTCTCGCTCAGGATAGAAAAAAACTGCTCTATCGCCCTTATCGTCATTGGGTGTTTAATACGTGAGAGCGTGTTGGAAACGTGGTTAAAGGCGTGTCGATCCCTTCCCCTAAGGTTATCCAATCCGAATTCCTGCCCCATCACCACCCTGCACCCCATCTGATGTGCTGTGATTGGTCACTCCCTTCCCGCACATCCCACCTAACCTTTCGTTATGGGGCATGCTGTGATAAGTTCTAGACTTGGCTGCTGGGTATCGATGCTGTCTCTCTCGGTCGACTGCCATCTTAGTTCTGATCATGGTTGCTAGGTAGTGCGCCTGTCGCTCGACCACTAGCGTTACTGTTGCTTGATGTTGTCATCTGTTGGTAGGAGTGCTGGTATCCTATGGAAGCTAAGGGAATATTATTTTTATATATTGTATGCAGAAGTCTTATTGTTTAATACAGTATGAAAAGCTACGAAATAGGGTGGGATCAAACTTCCGTACTTTGTGCCGGCAGAACATCGCTCCAGCCAACTATGCTACGAAGGAATGTTTTCAATGAAACTTTTAATGATGTAGAAAAAAATTATCACATATTTTATAAACTCGAAAATTCAAAAGAGATTGGTAGTATATGATAATTGAACCATGGATTAGATAAATCGTTATTCATTACTAAAAATTATGTATTTAATAAATATTTTTGTTATTTATAACTGAAAATTTTCAGGTTACATGTCAACGAACTCGTATTTTCAATGATAATTCAATTATGAAGTCACAAACCATGTTTATGAATAAACATAATTTTTATAAATAAAGTTATGTGTTAAAATTAAAAATATATTTATTAAAATTTTACAAACAAGTTTTGTAGTTACATGTCTAAAGATTCTTATTTTTTTGGACAGATAAGAATATGTCTACGGAAAATATGATTACGTGACTATGGCAATAGCCATATTGAATTTAGTAGGCATAAGAATGATCTATTTTTATTTTTAAATTAATTATGTAACGAGTCCGAGCATCAAATACAATGCAGTGCTTACCTTATCACAGGGCATGTTTTAAGTGTACTAATTCTGTATCAGACCCATCCAAACTTATAAGCATAGCCTTTGCACACTTGATATTTGAGCACTTGAGCCTTTATGTGCTTAACCCTTTAGGCACTTAAGCTTTTAGGCACTTAGCCCTTTGTTCACTTAACCCTTTAGGCACTCGACTCTTTTTTACTTAACTCGTTGTGCACTTAATCTTTTGGACTCTTAACCCTTTGAAGTCTTAATATTATTTAATTTTTTGAATTTAACAATATTTTATTGTTGGCTTTTATTCTTGTTAAGAACAATTAATATAACGTAATTTTTGGATTACCAAATTCGATTCCTAGCCGACTCACATAAAATTTAAAAAAAATTCTGAGAAATGCATTCTTACAAAATTCACTTACGCTCACTGTCTATCATCTTACCTAATCGCTGTCTCCCATTCGACTGATATGTTTTAAGTTCGATGGCAAGGGTTGAAAGTCGAGAAAGATGGAGGGGAATGCAGTTGTATAATGAAATAGGATAATGATGTAATTGTGTATATGATGTAATACAGCCAGACTTCAACTGTCATAAAGAATTTAATTTGTTTCAGAATTTGTAATTATTATTATTAATATTATTGCAGGTGGCAGGTATTACACTTGCATCGTGCTAGCATTTAATATACATATTTATCAAGTATGCACGTTATACCAAGAGAAACATATGGCTGCTCCCGAGGAACAATACCTTACAACTGAACCATTATTTTGAACATGTTGTTTATAGGAATTTTCAAGTGAGAACAATTCATGATTTATTCCTGTTGGTCAACGAACTCTGTCAGGAAAAACAATAATGTGTGCGACTTCAACATTTACCAATACCCACAAAGAGAATATCCCAACGAATAACTCTGATAAACCATTTCATCATGTAATAGCAAAACACACACAATTTCACCTATACCTCTGCATCCTGTAGGCTTACTAGTAATCTCACATGGTGTGCGCCATGGCTCGGAGAGCCGACTGAACAGGAGCTCTGTGATCAGTGAGCGGATTGACATAGAGATCGAGACCCGGATAGAGTAGTTGAAATTTTGTTTATTATTTATTTGTAAACTTCGAACTCTGATATTTTATAACCTTTATTACCTTCTACACGTATTACTTTCTGCAGTTTAACCAGTAATACACTTTGATAGTTTCTATCTTCTAATGAAACTTAACATTTTCTAGGAGTTTAATGGTTTCTTAAAGTTTATCCTTTTTGAAAAGTTAGCTTTTCTAACATTTAAATAATTTTATTGTTTTTTAATTTTTACTTGATGTTGCTTTATCTCAATATGGTAAAATGTTTAACACAAACAACAACATCCGTACATACACACACATATACATACATGCACACCAATCCACACAATTCCACATACCAATCCATGCACACACCCACACAACCATTCATACACATATACACAAACACACACACATGCACCTTCACCCATCCCCTACAGAACTACCAGATATATCAAGAGTGTCATTGAATAGAGAGCCAACAGGATGGGAACTCTAACAAGAAGGTGGACTGATAATTAATTCAAGCCCCATTAAAGATACTTAATTTTTATTTCCACAATGAAACTATTTATACATCATCACCATATGACAAACAGCTCTCGACTAACACAGTTGACATATACCAAAGTGTACTTGTTTCTCAACTGTGTTCGACTGATTATTCACTTGTGTTTGACTGTCATTTGTTGCTCTCACCTTCATTTCACCAATTTCATGCATGTGATCCATTTACTATATTTTGTTCGATCCATTGTTTTCTCATTGGTTATTTTCTACATCAGTGCTTCTCATTGGTAAATTACTCATGTTCATTTAACTATCAGCCAACTTCCAAAACCTACAATCGATTACAATATTGGATTCCAAAAGTATTACAAATTAAAGAATATATATTTAATTATATTAATTATTATTAGTGCACCCACACTTGCCCTGTCATGTGTAATGAAATAGTTAATTAATATATATTAATACACATGTAGGCATACATACATATGCACACACTCTCAGAACACACAACAACAAACCCACTGAAACACCCATGCATACATCCAAACATACATGTATACACACCCACACTTACCAAATATAAATTACGCATTTACTAACAACTACACAAATATGCAGTTATACACATGAATAATTAGCCATTACACATAAGATACCGAGAGCGACTATGTCCACTCAAAACCACACCTAACAAGTCTGAAAGTCATTCGCAATTATAAAACCCTATTTGTTTCTCACCTGTGTTTGACTATTGCCATCTTGCTTTGACTTTTCGTATAGAAGGAAGAGAGTTAATTAAAAAATAATTTGGTTCGAGCTTGGAAGTCGTCGATGTGGCTTGGCAGACGCCATCACCTGGGAACTATTGCATGGAAGTTTCGAACCTGACTACACAATGCGCGTTACGGAGATACATCCATGCAGCTACAAACGAGTTGTTTACCGAACAGTCATCACGCAACACAACGCGATTAATCAGATTGACAGAGAACAATATGCATACCCCGAGGCTAACCATTGGAAGTGCAAGTAACTCTTTCCCAGTCACTGACCACCCAGATAACTTGGATCCTGTATACCAAGGTAATGAAATATTTTCGGAAGAAGTGATCATATTGTCAAATCATACTAACACCGAGTCAATATTATGTAGGAACGTGGCAGGATAACTAGCTTTCGCGTTCGATTCATCGTTAGTCGCTCCTGTTCGTGGAAATAATTACTAGATAGCCACACTATGCGTGTACAATACGGGAGTTACTAAAATTCTGTTTCTCGAATCAGTAATTGGAATCACGGAATTAAATGTGTTTAAATTTAAAATTAAGGCGAAACAATAAAGGGCCAAACATTTCCAATATGTATCGGGTAAGCATTGCTTACCTTGCATCTATGGAATGAATGCCACTGTACAGTTATCTAGAAGCACGCATGCATATTGTGGAACATTGCATAAATGCCAGTCGCACCCATGTGACGAATACAGCACTTGTATTCGGCTGCCCTGCACTGTTAAAAACCATTTGTAAATTTTACTGGGAAAGTATTTTTTATTTTAAAAATGCTTGTAACAGTACAAAGATTTATCTCGTTGAACTACTCGTTTGTATAACTGCAAGGGCTGTGTTTGTAATATAACTCAAGAAATGTTTTTTTTCTACTGACCCGTTTACTCGAGCTTCAGCAAAATGGCGGACACTCAAAAACGTCAAACAATACATAATTGTTTGTGTAAAAAAATAAGTGATATGAAGTGTAGCTGTGTGCAAAAAGAAATGAATTGCAAGTTTGAATTACGTAAAACACTTAAGGTAAGTGCACCAGTAGTTGACAGTGCTTTAGTAGTTGACACTTCCATTTTAAATTCCTCATAATAAGCCAAATACATTGTTCTACATGTTTCTCGCTATGTCAAAATATTGGTAGGGCCATCTGTTATGAAAGTTGGTACCAAAGACATCACAAACTTACCGCCATTTTGAGCATGAGTTGTTGTCATGAAGTCATGCGTGAATTATGAGAAAATCTTGTTATTTGCCTAACAAAATAGTTAAGGAGGTAATGTAATATGAAATGCTGTATGATTATTTACTATCGATGTTACTCATGTTTGACAATAGCGTTGTTTTTTATATGAAATTCTCTTAATGTTAGCATGCTGCATGAGTGATTTTAGGTTATGTTTTACGAACTAATGGGGTTGTCAAGTACTAATATAAAATGTTTGCAAATTTTCTGTAGTTGACAACCTGTGTCAAATAATAATGCTACTTTAAGAGGTATTATTTGTGGGTAGACTAAAATTCTCTATACTAATTTTTAGGAGTGCTTCCCATGAAGAAGGTCACAATGGCTGTATTTTATCTGTAACTAGTAGTTGACACCCCTTGTCAAACGCAACCACATTACACGTCAACTACTAGAACGCAAATATTTTTATGTTTCATGTTTGATTTCAGGACACCATAATGCCTCCTGTGAAAGTAAAAATGCTTCATTACAGTGACCAACAAATTAATGATGCAATAGATGTTATTCTTAGGGAACTGCAGTTGATACAACAGCTAAGCGCCACTCTGTACCTAGTGTCACCTTGCTCTACAAAATGACAGGGAAAACTCCTAGAAAACGTCAGATGGGTCCACAACCCGTGCTCACATAAGAAGAGGAAGATGTTTAAATGACATCGATAACTACAGTTACTAAAGCAGGGTTTCCGAAAACGGAAACTGAACTTTTAGTTAGTGTACAGCACATAACTAAGGAACTTAAATATAAAAACCCATTTGTAGACAATCGGCCAGGATGAACATGGTTTCTAGCATTTTTGAAACTCCATTCAAATATTACCAGTAGGAGGGCTCAAAATCCGACTACCAATAGGGCATCAGTTCAAAGGAATCTCTTTCAAGATGGTTTGAAGAAATAAATAACTACTTTGAAAGAAAATAAATATGAGAATAGACTTGAACAACCCGGAAGAGTGTTTAAATTTGATGAAAGTGCTTTCTTTCTCAATGCAAAAGGAAAAAAGGTGTTGTGTGTGAAAGAAGAGAAAAACGTATCTCAACAGGTGACTGCAGATGAGAAAGAATGCATAACGGTGTTGGTTACTGGAAACGCAAATGGAGATTTGGCACCTACATTAGTGTTTTTCAAGTATGAAAGAGTGTCTCATGAATTAGCCGACAGTGTTCCAAACACTACGGTATCGGAAAATCTGAGACTGGTTGAATGACTACTCCTCTTTTATTTGAATTCCTCACAAATATTTCCTATCCCTTTCTCGTAGAAAAGAAGATACCTCTACCTGTTATCGTTTTCGTTGACGGGCATGCATCTCATTTTACCTTACACACTAGTAAGCTTTGTGAAGATCATGCGATTATGCTTATAGCATTACTTCCGAATTAGACTCACCTGATTTAGTCTATGGACATTGCTGTATTCCACATGCTGACAGAAGCATGGAAGAAAAAAGTGCATCAGTGGAGAATGCAACATTTAAATGATCCAGCATTGAAGAAAATCCACTTTGCACCTTCGCTGGAAGAAACTTTCAATGAATGCATTACACCTTCCATTTTTAAAAATGGTATTAAGAAGTGTGGTCTTGTACCATGGAATCCTGCAACTGTAGATACTTCCAAAATTCCAACAATGGATGCTGGTTAGAGTGACTACGACTTGGAAAGGCGTTCTTGGAAGGATATATTGGGGAAGGTAAGGTTCAAAGTTTTCGAGATTCTAGTGATGAATGGAAAGGTGATTCTCAAAATCATTCTCTATTTATGTTGTGGAAAAATATTAATGAAAATTGCTTCCTTCAGTGACGCTTGCAAGATCATCTTCAAGCTAATGAACGTTATGTCATGGATCATACAGAGCTAAATCGCGAAAACTACAATGAAGAATATGAATAACCATGTGTAGCAAATTAAATTAATAATACTACACAAAATAATGCAGATCAAGTTAACTGTGAATCAGAAGTTAGTCAGCATAATGGTCATGAAGGAAATGGAGAAATACAAACGCTAGCAATCCAAAGCTCTGCACCTGATATGAAGCAGAAAGTGGTCCTGATTTTGGAGATGTTACAACAATAGAAGTTTATGCATCACACCAACAAACGAGGATATACCATCTCCTTTCAAAAATGCATTATTCTGGCCAGAATACAAACAAAAAGTAGAGAAACGCAGGTCAAAAGAAAAAAATACCAAGTGTAGTGACATCTAAGCAGTGGCAGTTGTATCATGAAAAGAAGAAACAAGCTGCAATGGAAAAAGGCTGACAGAAACAGGAAAGGGCTGAGGCACGAAAGGCAAAACAAGAAGAACGTGACAGTGCCCAGAAACTTAAGCTACAATAAAACAAGAAAAGAATAACCGGAAGAAAATCCAAGATAGTATCACTTGATGTGTCCGACAATGAAGAGGTGGAGGAGTGGGAAGAGCCGGGTAGCAGTATGGATGACGTTAATTTGGACCACAGTGACTCAAATAAAATTAATAAAAATGGAGCTGGTCGAAGTATCACAAGTGAGGTAGGGAAAAGAAGTGATATCACACCTATGAACGTTTCTCATAAGAAAGGTGGTTTTGTGTTCGTTTCTTTCCCTGGGAAGAAAAGTGTTTTAAATATGTTTGTATTGTTCAGAAGCTGTATGACGATGGAGAAATTGAAGTAATGGCACTGCGATCATGCAACAGACCGAAAAAGATTTTGTCAGGGACACAAAAGACGTAAGTGTTGTTGATCCAACACAAATCACTGAATTAATACCTCAAACACTGTGTTTTGGGTCCAATGGCATAGTAAAATGTGAATTTCAGTATTCTGTGTAATGTGTTTTTAAATAATGTTTTGTGTTTGTTAAAGGATGTCAACTACTAAAGTTTAGCTGTTTCACTAGTGTCAACTACTGATGTGTTTACATGTGTAAACCTAATATGACATAAAAATATATAATATTATACAATATCTCGTGTAACCATATGCATACCTTCTTAAATTATCATCAAACATGACTAATACCAGAAATTTGTGAAATATATTAATAATTTCTTACAAATGGGTATTTAAGCAATTTTGCTCCTTAAACTGTCAACTACTGGTGCTTTTATCTTAAAACAACTCAATTAATCACAATTCTATAACAATTTCAATAAAACTTTATTGTTTTATTCATTAACTTTTTACGTTTCTTAGCTACACAGAACTCTTAAATTGGCTCTTAATACCGCGTTGTTAAGAGCCATACCAACTTATTTAGAACAAAACACTTCAAATGCAATAAATTAACCTATTCATCTTATCCAAAAAACTTAATCAATATATTGTAGGTACTTGAGTGGTTGGATAAGGGGAAGTCTATCACACAGGCGCCTGGTGCAAGACACAAGACACACGCCGTCATCTTGGATTTGCAAAAATGTGTGCAAAAAGTGCTGAAGACCATTTTGGATCAGAATATCCGGTTTTTTAAATCCTCTCACTGGCTAGCAAGATGACAGCCATGCAAAAGTGCTGAATCCGGCTGACAGTTTTCTCAATATGGCTGACGTTTGCACATTGAAAGTGTGCAATTATTGTGCACGCACTATCAGCGGCCATCTTGGATCAGAACCTGCTGCTCTGTTATTCCAGCACCGGGGTTCCCTCGGCTTGCTGCTTCACATGATATTTCCTTCCTGTCATATCCGTATACAATAGAGGGAATTTTCACCACATGAATCCTTCAAGCTAGTATCCAGCTTCGTGTGTAAAGGTACCGATCGCACCAGTGTGCTGACGAGGCTGTGCATGAATAAAGTGAGCACTATTTGAAATAATATTTTAGCCTTAGATGCTATGACTTCCAAGTATTGTGGTTGAAAGAAGTAACTAATGTGCACATCTTAACCGAACACTACTACTACTACTGAATGGCAGATATGTCTGCATTTAGAGAGGAACAGTGTGATGATGAGACAATATATATGCTATGCCAGGTAAAGTGATCAATTTTTAAAAATAATATTTTAGCATTAGACACTATTATTTCCAAGTTAGTAACTAACATGCACACATTTACCAAACACCACTGCATGGCAGGCAAGATAGGCATGCGCGTCTGTGGGTAGCAGTGTAGTGATGAATCATTGTATATGCTATGCAGGGTAAAGTGAGCACTTGTTTAGAAATAATATTTTTAGCATTGTGGTTAAGGGAAGTAACTTAGTTGCACACTTTACCATGAACAGTCTAGACAAGAGTAAGAGGTTATACAGCTGATGGTCTCTCAGGGCCGACATTCATTAAACCTTAAACTTGAACTGTGGGTGTATTAAAATAGCTCAATGCTCAGTCTTGGCGATGTACTGTTTTTTTTTAAACCTACGAGGCCTCACACAAATGACAGTTGATAACTAAGGTTTGGAAAAAATATTAGAGAGAATAATAACACTTACCAAAGAGTGACACTGTAGTACAGGAGAGATACACACAATTGAGTGGACCGGTGACATACAGTAGCACACGCCCATACACTGAACTGTACTACACAACGATATATACAAAAATGATGAAAAAGAAAGATTGATACCTCGTATCAATATACAGCATCTTGCCTCGCCCTCCGCTTTCACCTGCACACGGACAGGTGAGGTTTTTCTATATGCTCGTTTCAGATTCAGGTCAACCAAACCATACGCTCATGTGAACATGTTCTCTCCTCCTCCCTCGTCGCACGCCCAGCCTCTCGGCCGGCGGTGTAATTGTAATCACACTAGCTCATCAACAGTAGCTGTACGACTGTGACTAGATATACAAATATATTATTTTATATGTCTTTATATGTCATAACTCTCTCTCAGTGGTGACTCTACAATCAAATTCACTTTTTATATGTTCTCTGTATGAATACATCAATTACGAAGAATGTGGGCATGTGTTATTATCAATAAGGTACACACAGATAAAAATGAAAAAATATACAATGGAATATATTAATATGAAAAATTTATTAAAATCCAATATATACATTTTTTAAACTCTGCTATCACTGCAGGCGTGATGCATCCTAATCATCATCATCATAATAACTTATAGCGTATTAAGAGGAATATATTAATTTATTTATATATAAACATTTATTAAAAACCAATATATCCAGTTTTTAAACTCTGCTGCCACCGCAGGCATGATGCATCATCATCACTTATAGTGAATCAAGTCGATGTAATAAAATATTCTTCATTGCAGTCTTTGATTTAAATGATTATGATGTTAATGTCACCAAACTGCTGCTGGGACCAGCTTCCATATGGCAGCTGTCTGGGCGTGTGCATCGGTGAAAACATGACGTTTGCGTCGACACAATTCTAGTTTTGATAGACCACGTCGACTTAGCCGCATCGAACTTCCGGCATCGTGCGGCGGCAGCTATGCTGTTGGCCGGAGGCTGCAGCTATTGGAGCAGTGGCAGCACCTACAAAGGCAGCAGCCTTTGTCTTCGCTTCGATCACATGTTGGTTGTTATAAACTCACTTCGTTCTTTCAGTAGGTGGCGCTGGGCCGGTCATCAGCGACGAGGCAGTGGCTCACTGCTGGCGCTGGTGGCGATGACATCTATCGCCATCATTGCAGGTGGTTTTGGTCAGCGATGAGGCAACGGCTTGCAGATGGCGCTGGTAGCGGTGTCGTCTATCATCATAATTGCAGATGGTATTGGTAGACGATGGGGTGGTGGTTGCTGGCTGCTGCTGGTGTTGGCATCGACGTTCATCATTGGCGGCACCACCACTGAAGACGATGCTATCTGCGGCAGGTCTCCTACCTCAATGGGGAGTTACAGCCGCAATTCCTCCTCCTCTGGAACATCGGCAGCGCCAGCAGCAGCTTGGATGATGTTTGTTTCCCCCTCCAGGATGGTGGCAGCAGCAGACTGACACAATGCATCTGCCAGCATAACAAATGCCACCACCTTATCCCTACCACATGTTAACAGAGTGTCCTCTCTATTTTGTGGTGGATGATACACCATCCAGATGGCACACAGTGCAACATCTCCTGGCTTCGTTCATACATGCCTGGGGAATGCTGCCGTTGTCATTGTCCTGGATGTTATATTGGATATACCGGATGCCTCTTTGAATTATAGCATAGTTGGATTCCGAACTAAATGGCAGATACATGATGAAAATAACTGATGGCAGCAGGCTGGATGCATATGACTTTAATAGTGAGCTGAGCAGCCCTCGCAGAAGGTCACACACTAGCAGCAGGAGACTGACAACAAGAACACAAGCAGTTTCCCAGCATTTACACTTACTGCGACAGATCACTTCGCCCTCGGCGTTCACAGATTCTTCTTCGATTTTAATACTGAGCACTTGAAATAATTGCGTTTTACCAAGCAATGCAAAAAAACCAGTCGATGTGCACGGGAGATACCATTTGTTGTCACTCATCATCATGGTTTCAATATGACCGGTACTTTCTTTGCTCCAGCACAATAACTTGCCACTGCATTCCTCGTTTAGAGCAAAGTCTACTCGTATGCCCAAGCACTATTGTTCGCTGATGACTTCAAACTCTGCCTGTATTTTGAGAATGCGTCCATTGGTTGGCAGTTGACTGTTGGGCTCCAAATTAACGACAGCCCAGTTGTCATATTTTTTGAACGGCCTCATTTCACTGTGAAAAATACCTAAGATATCCTGATATGCCCACATGTGGTTTTCACCATCACATATTTGCACTTGTCCATAGCCCAGCTCTGGTTTGAAGATAAGTTAGTGATATCCCATGTAAAAGTGATCATAAATATTCTTATCTTCCAGCAGAAACTGGACACAGATATGTATGTTGAAATCCATGGTAGTGGCGGCGTTGAATGTTTCTCCTGTCAGCTGAGTTAGTTATGAATGTCAGCTGAAGCTCATTCTTGGAAGCTACACTGGCACTGGACTATAGCTGCAATGCTCATTGCTAATTATACATACTCGACAGAGAGAAAAATTAATGGAAATGTCTACATCCAGAGAGAGAGAGAGAGAGAGAGTGAGAGAGAGAAATGACATCTACATTTTTTAACCAAACTCGATAACGTTCATAGTTTCCGATTAGCAGTTGGCTTCATACCTTCATACATTATATGCATGACAGACTCATTCGTCATCACCATATCTACATCTGATATTAGTTGAACATAGCTAGATGGTAGCTGCACTCGGAATGTACCATCCCGAAATCAAGTTATACATGTACTGTAAGTAGTCTTGGTCCGTTGCAACTCTGTTGCTAGATAGCATTTACCAATCATAAGTTCGACGAGTGCCCTTTAGACAGCATTCATGTTCAATTTTGCCAGTAATGCTTCCATGAATAATCATCACCGTCAGACGAGTATACACTCAATTTTAAAGGCAGTCAACTACAGTTAATTACGCAATCAGATGATCCTCTGTCTCATTGCAACACTAAGTCCTCCAAGAGCCCAATTGAGACTCCGTTTAGTTCCTGTTGAGACCCTGTTGAGCCCCGTATGTCCCTCATTGAGCTCCCATTGAACTCCCATTGAGCTCCTGTGAAGCCCCCATTGAACTCTGGTGAGCTCCCATTGAGATCCTGTTGAGACCCATTTAAGCCCCCATTGAGCGCCTGTTGAGCCCCAGTTGAGCCCCCATTGAGCTCCTATTGAGTCCCTCTTGAGTCATGTTGAGCCCCCTAACAGCCCCTATGAGAGCATCCTTCCTGCCACATGTATTGCAATTACAGGCATAAATACTTTGTCCTCTACCCTTCCATACTTTTCCCCTCGAGGGGCTCAGGACTGTAGTAGTAATGCATTTATGCACGGGCACACCCTGCCTCACTTACACATGATAAACTCGTGATTTGTTGTGTACCGATACTTCAGTCTGCATAATGAAGAAGAGTCGTACACTTTCTGTACGTCACAAATCGCAGTCGCCACCATATCACAATAAACAACCAGTAATCGTTTTTGTTCTGGTCCGGCAACAAAGACGAAACCATCTGGCTCCAGCATAGAGGCGAGTACATTTTTCATCTTATTGTAGTGTACGTTACTATCGCTCCAAATAAGACCTTTATAATATTTCTAAAGCAATGTATTCATAGCTATACTTTTCTCGTCGTGCGAGTGTCACCGGAAGGGTGGAAGGAATGAACATGTAGCTAAACTACCGTCCACATATGCTATACAGATTTGTTTAATTACAAACCCGCACTGTGATGTACAGCCTTCGACATTCACATACATTGCGACAGTAAAGTGGTGGTGATTATGCTATTTATGACAATATCTGGACTATCATATCGCGAACATTATAAGTTAACTGATGATCGTGAGCTATCAGGACATATACTTGTGACTTGGCTGGGAAATTAGCCAAAGTGGTCAATTCGATGCAGCAGGCTACAACCCTATCCTGCATTCTATCATCTTGCTTGCCCACGTCGAAAATGAGCAGAGGGGCCATGTTCGCGAATTCGTCGGGTATTAACGTCAGAGACTGTGTGTTTTGGCCATAGTAGGCTCTCTGAAAATCGGTGTACATATGGTATTGAACCATGTGAATGCCTTTCTCAAAATCTATGTTTAGGTTAGCGTACTGGTAGCATTCAGAGTTGAGATGAACTTTCATGATCTGTATATTGGCATGATCAAACTTCGAGTGGTCTGCACTGATAAAGTTTTGTTTTCTGGTCTGAAATGCTATCACTATGTGGCATTTATATTTTCTTGGGAAACTGGTTTTCACATTCCAATTTATATACACAGCTTGCGGGATACTAGGATAAGTCTCAAGTCTCCTTCATCTGATTGATATGTTGATATTCATACCATTCTCAACATATTTCAAATATTTCACTTGCTCTGACATTCTTACTTGTACACGAGGCAAAAGTGATTCGATGGAACGAATCACCAGTGTCGTGACTTCAGGTGCTGGTGCAGTATCCAGCAAGGCATTGGCTTTATCATTTTCCATGAAAATAACTAATTCTTGCTTGGAATTAATTAACATGTGTAAATAATCTTCAGCAAAACCTAGCAACATTGAAAGCGGAATACATACTTCGAATCTTCCGTTTTGATAAACTTGCAATTTATAATCATCCTCATCCCCCCAGTCAGCCATCTTGAATGCAGGAAGATAATTCTGTGTCAGTGTGAGACAATTTTTGATAGTCGTGGTAATTCCCACATCTCGAGGCACGTTTACTTCGCTCCTGTTAAGTTCATACGAGATTCGGCTTATCAAATTCAAAATCCCGTTTCTTGCAATTGTGGTTGTAACGGGTGCGACATTTGCTGTATTTGTAATAGTCCTATGAAATCGAAGGTAGGAATTACACAGAACAGTGTAGATATCTTGATTTTGTACGGGAAATCTCACATTGGACAAGGTGACATATACATCGGGCAGGTAAGGTGTGTATCTATGGGTTTCTGCCTAGGTGATCGCGTCTTTGTACCCCATTGGCTCCATCACGTTTAGAATTTCTCCGTCCATGATGATTAACCATCAGACCTAATCGGTGGAGAAAACTCATGTTAGCAGTTGGAAGCACGACGGAAGCTTTCCGCATACTGACATCCGGTGTGGACCAGTAAGCAGCTTTTATTTGTGTTCATTCTTCAGCCTCGTCTTTGTGCAGGTGAAAGCTAACTGTAATCTCTTTACCACGAAAGTTAATCAGGCAGCTGTCTGGTCGACAATTGAAACCAGAACCTCAGGCACATTCGTTATGACCACAGGAAAGTAAGTAGGTGTCTTTGGTACATCTACGAGTTTAAATCCTGGTGGGACCATCGCCGAGAAATCATGGTGTGTTTGGGTAGGTTTACCATTCAGATAAGAACCTATTACTAAGTTGAAATTTTTTCTAATTACGATCACGGGAAAAATATTCACTGGCAAATATGACTTCTGGAGTTTCTTTTCTTCAAATGTCGTGTTTACGATTCACAACATGGCTGGAAACATATAATTTTGCGTGAAATCGATTTTGGCTGTACTTGACGTTTCACTGTGCAAAGTAGTTGCGTTCTTGTGAAGTTTTACCGACTCATCCAGTGATAATGCACGCTTTAGGACGTCAGATATATCGTGAAAATCATATGCCCAGGTGGGTATACAGAACTCCCCCTTTCTAATGTTCTCCTTAATGTACCAGAACATAAAATTGCTATAATCGATATTCAGTACTGAGAAATAGTTTGTAATATATATTTAAGGTATTTTCCATGCCCCTTCCAATTTCAGAGGCGGTAAATGTGCAGAGCGTAATTCTGAAATGTTACTTGACATGATCAACATCAGAGACGTTACTGAATTTTATAGGCAGTGTACACTAATTAAGTATATATATGTGTGTGTGTGTGCTCTCATTAAGCAAGTTGTGAAATAAACCTAAGGCATAAATTCCCACAGTTCCATTCGTGGGGTTGCTGTTGTGTATCATAATTATATTATATCTTAACACCTTTTATGTATTTTTTCAGTTCAGGCTGTGGCCGTAGGTCGTCATAAATATCGAAATATCTAACGATATTTCTGCACTTGTGGTATGCTACCCAGTGCATTACACTTCTGCTGTTAGTATTTAAGTTTACAACAGCACACTCCACAGCCATGGCTGGTACGGAAGCCCATCTAGCATGAAGACACCTTGAAAATTGGGTAAGATCATTCTACAGGCACTCGCTCGGATAAAATTGTCTTTGAGTGGGGCATTAGGTAACCAGCTCAGGGTCAACCGTTCATACCTGGTTATAGCCTCCTTCTCCCCACATGCCACCACGCCACATGTCTTAAGGTGAGGAGAGAGTTCCAGTCCCCTGCCCCCATATCAACTCTTGCCGTCACTGCCTTGGGGCACTCTCATGTACATGCCTTCCTTCTGCCACCTACATGTAACTTCGAGGCTCTCTTCTGCTTTCTCGCGCCTCTGCCACCTTGTTTTAAGGGACTGGTGTATAAGCCCTGACCGGCTTTTTTTTCCTGCTAGCAGTTCCATACTTTTATTTTGTTGTATAGCGTCTGTGAGTCGTTTATTCTCACTCTTTGCTGAGTTTACTGCACATGAAATATCACTTGTGGCCCCTATGAAGCTTCCAAGGAACCCTATTTCTGGTACTAAGAAGGAGAGGATGCCACCAAGTCTAACTTTGAGACTTGGTTTTCTCCCATTCATGTCAGTTTTGATTTTCGCATGCATGATCTTGGACACTCTCCAGGCGGCCAATCGTTCACCGAGTTCCGATCGTTACCATTCGTGCTTTTTATTCAAGGTTAGCATCTGCCTTTTGTCAATCTTCTAGTAGATTATTAGTAGCATAAACCACATCGTGATCCTGGCACGCCCTATTTAGTGAATTGATGGGAACGTCACCATCTTTTAATCCCCGTGCCAACCGGGTTCTGGGACCATAGAATTTATAGCACAAGATGTGAGCTTCGAAAGGGAGATTATTTATTAAGGAGATGATAAATCCTCGCCTGCTCTTGACCTTAATCCCACCATACATTACTGCATACTAACACTATGCACTCAATACACATACTTTTATATTTATCTACACCCTGGTATCGTCATCAGCGTTTTGAAATACTCACAGTTTAGTGTTCATTTGTTAGTGCAATGGAGTTTGTCCCTCAATAAATAATGCTCCCATTTAGAAAAACCACCGAGGACGAATCTACAGCTCGCGAATTGCATCATGGCAAATTCTACTAAACACTGTTTATGCTATTTAAGCCGATCCGAGCAACTGCCATAAGTCATGAGTTCTTCTCAGCCTTCTAGAACATCCGAACAGACTTCGCTTCGAAAATGTGTACCTGTAAACCAAATCTATACAACTGATAAACCTGTGCCTCACACAAATTCTACGGGCAATGAATGTACTACAGTTATTCCATTTAGTGACAATGCCGAGATTGTTGTCCAGATGCAGCCAAGCTTAATTCCATATTCGTTTTCGACGATGTCTCATACGAAAAGCAGAACACTATGTAACCGTACTTCAGCATGGGACTACATGCAAGAGTGGGCTCAATATATCTCCGTCAGACACATTACCACATGCCAAAGCAACTTTTACGTGACAATGCTAATTTCCTATTTCTGTTTCACATAGACGACGTGAATGGTCGTCACCTTTACACTGGTCATGTGAATACCGATATGACTTCCTGCAGTTTTATGAATATGTTTATATTGCTGGAATAAACCATATTGTTTTCCCATAATAATCAAGGATTATCCCCTTCAAAATGGGAGGTATCGCAAAGGTTTTCATAAGTTTATTGTCTTACGGCAATGAGTTGCGTCGTGTCCAAGTTCTGTCAAAGAGGCCTGTAACTTGCACCGGAAATTTGTATTTCATCCACGCATAATGGCAACTGTAGTTTTGGAGGCAAATGTGCCAAACATCTCGG
This sequence comes from Dryococelus australis, assembly GCA_029891345.1. Lineage (NCBI taxonomy): Eukaryota > Metazoa > Arthropoda > Insecta > Phasmatodea > Phasmatidae > Dryococelus > Dryococelus australis. Next base: position 98,566,434 of record CM056998.1, on the reverse strand, counting down.
CGAGCCTAAACATGATCGCTAAGCTGTGAACATCTCCTTTGTTCGCAGCATCAGACGCGCTCACTCATGTCCAATAAGTCCCGGATCGTGGCATTGGAGCCGTAACTCACCAGTGTGGGTGAGGAACTGGCTGGCAATGTGACTACTGGGTTATGGACTTTGACTGAAAATGTGCACAAACTGACTGCCTTGGGTGAGAAACTGGCCGTTGTGAAAAGCCAAATTTACAATACTAATGTGTTAGTGTCAGATATAGATATGCGACTCATCACAGTAATCGAGACTGTGAAGAGTCTAACTGATTTTGCTTCCGGTGATGCTCTCAGGGTCGTGAAAGGACGGATATTGACCAACACAAATGCACTGTCTGCTAAGATGGAGGCCGAGATTCGCTCGTATACTAATGCAGATACGCTGACCACTTTCGGAGGCAAGATCGAATCTTTGGATATGAAAGTGGATGTCGTAGGCGCAAAAGTTGCCGACAGTGGACTTACCGACCTGACTGCGAAACTTGACAAGAGCATTAATGCGAAATTAACTGGTCTGAAAGAAAACTTTGAAACCATGTTGAAGAAACTGGACAATGTATGAGTTACTACTGGAGATCTTACCAAACTATCCTCCAAGTTAGAGAATACCCTTAATGTGGAAGCAGCTACAACTGCCAGTGCACTTGCTGATTTAATTAAGGAGCTGGAATCGAACATTGCTGCTACTGTTGGACAAATTAAACCTGTAACTACCGGTGTGAAGTCTCTGAGTGATTTATGCAGCACACTGGCTTGTGCAGAGAAGAAGGTGGATGATTTGGGCGAGCGTGTTGACAGCAGAGTGCTTCCAGCTCTTGTTGCTTACTTGAAGGATCACCTGCTTGTGGTGAACGAAAATTTGAGCAAACTGGCTGCTCTGAGTACGCGTATAGCATGTGTCCCACATGGTCACGAACTCCCTCCCCCCTCCCGTCCAGCGGCCAAACTCACTGCTATAGAAGCAAAACTTTTAGTTAGGGGGGCACACCAAAAAAATGTCTGCCCTATTAGATAAACAGCTTGCTGCCTCAGCGGCGAATGCGGTCAAGCTTACGAGGCCTGTAGAAAACCTCGAGGCAAAACTTATCAACATAATTGCAGGAATCATGAATACCAATCTCGATAACATTGCCGATTCTCTTGCATGACACACCAGTCCCTTGACTATGCAGCTTACTACAATGGAAGAGGCTGTGCGTCGAACAATTTATCATCATCTCTCTGATAAGCATACTGATGATAGGTAGGCTCATTGCAAACATGTGCGTGATGAAATTATTTGTCGCACTGTGAAAACAGAACAAACATTTAAGAGGGTGATCGAGCAACAGCACTATATATATATATTATATTATATTTCAGTGACATGTCTGCCTCCACCGAGGATCTGAGTCGCATAGTTGTGGCCATTCACAAAAAGTATTTGCTCGCCAAACGAACATGCATGGAGCGGGATTCTATCTTATCGGAGGTCTTCCAACCGATAACTTCGAGACTGGATCAACCCGTTCCTCCTGCTGTTGCTGCTCTGAAGATGGAACCTGGATTCGAACCCAAGACCGGCGACAAAGATGATGATTTACCTCCGAAACTCAAGAGGGAACGATCTAATGCACGTGCGTTTACTTCATGCCATTACCTCACATTCCACACACCACGATTCGCCGATACGACTTATGGACTGCATAAACGGAATAAGAAATGGTTTCTTGGCGGTAAGCAAGTTTTCTTTCTACCTAACGATATTATACAAGTGGATAATGACATCCTGTAAACACCACATGGACTCTATGAACAACTGTTCAAAAGAGAACCAACAAATTTTTCTATTGCCGCATTGAGGCAGTAAAAGTGCTTACTTCTACTCATCAATGCTCATTTGACTAGAACGATGCTGTCGACCCTGCTTGTAAGGACGAAACGTCCTAAAATCGACATTAGCGCCAGTCTCTTCCCTCACGCGGGCTCGGTTCTGAAGCTTGATGGTGACAGTCGAATGGAGTATGTCTACTGGAATGGTGTCATCGAGTTTGTAGACCGTCTACGACTGCTCACTGTGTCTTAGAAAGATGGAAACAAATCACGTACGAACGGAATAGTAAACATTTTGTCACAGCTTCGAGAATCTGGATACATCAAGTGAAGGACGACCCCCCGAACTCAACAATGTCAAAAGCACAGTTTTCCTAAGAGTTTCATCGCCCTGCACGCAGAAACTACCCCAGTCGCGGGGTTATTCTGTTTGGCATTATGGACCTCTTTCAAGCTGATTTGGTGGAGATGCTATTTAATGCCTGTGCCAATAAATGCCATAAGTACATTATGACCATAATTAACTGTTTCTCTAACATATAGCTGGGACCCTCTCTGTGCGTAGCAAGCGGGGTGCTGATGCTGCAGCTGCTATGAAATTGGTTTTGGACGAATCGGGCACACCGGCCCACCTTCAGATGGATTACATCAGGAACTTCTACAAATCTAAGTTGCGAGCACTCAAATCAACGCACAATAACAACCACTACTCTAATTTTTCCAAAACCAAAGCTTCAATAGTTGATAAATTTAATCGAACACTTAAAACTTTAATGTGTAAGGTATGCTCGGCACAATGTAGCTATGAATGGTTGGCCCTGCTTTCTCGCCTCTTTGCACAATACAATAAAAGCAAACATCGCACGATCGGCACGAGTCCTGCACAAGTTTCTGCTGAACATGTTCCATCTCTCTTGCAAAGCGTGTACAAGACATCCAAGAAAATTGAACTGCTTCTGCCACAAGCAAACGTGGGATCTTATGTCAGGATGTATTGAATGAAAGGCGTTTTTGATAAGACATATTTTCCGAACTGGAGTGTTGAAGTATTTCGTGTCGACAAAGTGAAAAATATAGCACCTCATACCTACAAACTCGCCGATTTCAAAGACCTAAAAATCGCAGGAACTTTTTACGATCATGAGGTTCAAGTAACAAGATATCCCAGCGATTATCTAATCGAATGTGTCATTCGTAGATGTGGAAATCGAATATTTGCTAAGTGGTTTGGATTCCTAAAATCCTTTAACTAATGGGTGCCGCCGAAAACAGCGATGAATTGAATTTGATGTATGTGTATTTTTTGGAATAAAAAATTTTTTCTCTATCTGACTGACTGTCTCATTTCAAACAAAACTTGGTTCACTCAATGTATGTTCCGAGTTAAAACTTTGTGTAAATTATATACTATACTATAGTTGTGTAAGTGGTTCATGTGGTTTACACATGCCGCCACATGGGAAAGTGGTGGGGCACACTTGTGACTGGCGGTGGCTGTGTGAGAAGCTCCATGGCATCATGTTATGAAAATAAACAGCCTCCAGTTTCCAATTGATTGCGCCTAATTATCATTTTGCTTTATTCCTTCCTTTCCGATGCAGATCACCTAGCGGTTGCTGCTACATGTGTCGGCGGTCATGGGGAGGAGGTAGGAGACACTGGGTGGTGCAACTACACACATGTGTAGGGGCATAAGTGGGACACACTCTCTCTCTGTTTGTTGACATTGTAACTAGGACTGTGGGTGTCAGGGTAGACTCTGTTGCCCCCTGGCCGGCCGGCCCCAGCCCGGCATTCTGTATGAGAGGAACTTTTTTGTGGGTTGCCTAAGCAGCTTGCACACACACTCGCACACCCCTACAGACACACAGGTGTCTCTATAGCCAGTCACGGCCGGTCAGCGACATATTCTACAGATATATTCAATTTGGTCTCGGATTGACGACTAAAAAAAGGGGATGTTCTGGGCGGGGGGCGTCGCGATAGGGACATACACAATGTCGCTAATTTGCTGGTCAGTAAGTGGTAGGGACACGTGGAGCCTCGATAGGGATACAGCTGCCATATTGCCAGCCAGCATCACCATAGGGTGACACTGGCATTGGGGCACGAGCTGACATAGGGACATGCTGGGTGGCGCAGACTCAGAGACACTACCAGTGGACATGCGAGGGTGGCGTCTCTATAAAGACACAACCCTCATCTTTCCAGCCAGCACCACCATAGGGTAGCGTCAACATAGGGACACGAGCTGACATAGGGGCATGCTGGGTGGCGCAGACTCAGAGACACCACCAGTGGGACATGCGAGGGCGGCGCCTCTATAAAGACATAACCCTCATCTTTCCAGCCAGCATCACCATAGGGTAGCGTTAACATAGGGACACGATCTGACATAGGGACACTCTCGGTGCCGCCATCATAAGTACGTGTCGGATGGCACTGTCATAGGTACACATTCCACCATATTGCTAGCCAGTGCAGGGACACAGCTGAAATTTTGTCAGTCAATACCGACAGGAATCTTCCAGACAGTTTCTGCCGCCTGCCGCCCGACGGCCAGTGCCAAGATGGTGGACAGGAAGGAAATAACATGTGCAGCAGCATGCCGATGGAACCTCTGTGCTGGAATGACAGAGCAGCATGTTCTCGTCCAAAATGGTAATGGGAGTGATTGCACAATAATTGCACAGTTCAGCCACAATGTGCAAACATCAACCACATTGAGCAAATTGTCAGCGAGGTTGAGCACTTTCGCATGGCCGCCATCTTGTTACCAAATGATAGGATTTACAGAGCAGGAAATTCTACTCCACGATGGCCTTCAGCACTTTTTGCACACATTGTTTGCCCATTTTTTCGTTCCAAGTTGGTGGCGTGTGTACCGTGTGCTGCGCCAGCCCCCTGTGTGCTAGACTTCCTCTTTTCCATTTACTTACTTGCTGTTATATTTACTGTAAATAATGCTTTAAGTTCTTAAGTCAGGTATGTGTTGTGGTAAAAGGTGTCGGCTAATAATACAAGGGGCGTAGGATCAAGTCCCCGTACTGACAAAGTGGATTATTTTTGTAAATTACAGTCTGAATTTTTTTTTTTTAGTTGTTCTCTGTTATTCATTTATCACATTTGTTTTCTAGAAGAAAAAATTAAGTACACTTTTAAATAATGTCAATTGAAATACAAGGTTAACATTTATTATATTAAAAATAAATATTTTGCAGATATTACAAGAAAGTTTTAGAAAGGATTTTCTTGGCAACTAGGTTTTGCAAGGATATTTCTTGTAAAAGTACAAACAATGTTTTAAGTGTGGATTCCTTGTGGAAATTTCCGGTATTCTTGGGGCGGCAGTGATTTAGTTGTTAGACTACTCGTCTCCCCCTCTCCCCCCGGCAAAGATAACCGGGTTCGATCCCCGGCGGTGTCACCCCCGGATTTTTGCATGTGGGAATTGTGCTAGATATAGTTTCTGGTCGGTGGAATCTTTCGGGGATCTCCCATTTTCTTTCTCTCACTTGTTTCCAAAATTTATGCAATCACATTTCTAAAGATATTTTTTGAACAGTGCCCATATTTAATGAGTAAAAGTACTATAGTGATCAACAAAGTATATTTTTGCTTACAAATACCTACAACATAACGAACGTAATTTCATAGGCCACGTACGTTTTTCTTTTATTATGCGTGGTATTATATACCCTGGTTATTCATACCTTTTTTGCTGGATGTATGACAAAGATAACTTTAATTTTTCTTAATTTCACAGTTTAGGATTTTCATCTCATTCTCAGGGACAGAAATACTACGCGAAATATATACTGATTATGGCGCCATTCTGAACCATCTGGTGACTCCTTGATTCTGATTTTCAAATGAACTTCAACAACAAGCGGACTTCAAAATAAGACCTGTGCTGAACAAACGCCGACGAACCTTTCTAAGCAAATCGAGGTAAAGTTTATTCACGATAAAGTGAGCACTTTTGAAATCAGCCTTAGAAAAATATCTCTACCCCTACCTGCACATATTTCAACGAGTGCCCTGAGTGACATGCTCCCAGTAAAGTTGGTAACGATGGAGGGGAAAGTAGTTCAATATATTGTCAAATACAAGGTCTCAGGTAATCATCTGTGATAACTTAAGTAATTTCTCTCCCTTTCTGTTTTTTTTAATGCACCCAAATTTAAAAATGAGCAGATTTGTGCAATATTCATTTTTGCAATAATTTCACAGTTTCACTTGAACGATGCATTAAAAAAAAATGATGAGGCCCATGAACACTCTAAAATTCCTGTAGCTCCGCGAAACGGCCGGGTACAGGTAAAGACTGTCGACATTTACTTACAGTCGTAACGATCACATCACGTTGGTGGAAACAGCGAGGGGGAGGGGGGGAGGAGTGCTGAAAGCTGCAGCGATTGATCTAGCGCACGACGAGTTCCTCGCCGGAACTGGCCTCGAAATGGCATTCGCCCCCCTCTGCTGGCCCGCCAGCGCAACTGCTGACCACGACCTAATGAAATTAGCATGCTCGCAGGCCGGCATGCGACAGCTCGCGAGGGGTCCCTGACCTCGGCGACCGGAGCTTACATATTCATACGGCCCGTCGCGGAGTACCGCTTTGCCCTCGCAGTGGCTGATGTTTTAATCATGGCTGCTTCTACGTTAACGAGGGGCCTTCCCCCCCCCCCTCCACAAAGCCATCGCCGGCTGAAGGATTTAATCCTTTCAGCAGCGGTGTCCGACACGTCGAGGCATGATGAGAAGGGGGCGCGGGTTCGTGATTCCGGATCTGCAGGTCTGGCAAACTGCTCCCCACCGCACAGATACAAACAGACGGTTCAGTACACAACAAGACCAAGTAAAAATATTGTCCATTCGCCGTTCCTTCACAATTTAAAGAAACCCTTTTAAAAAATAACCATATATATATAACGTGCTTAGTTATTACCAAAATACGGCGTGTGTCACAAGTGTTTTGTAATATATTTAACATAAAAATTTAGTATGTTAGGTTAAAATTTAATATTAATTATTTGTTATTTAATATGATTGGAAAACTGATAAAAATATACATGTTTGGCCCTACTAATGGCTAGTAATATATAGTTGTTATTCAAAATATTATTACACTGAGTGCGCATAAATGCGGCGTGTTTTCCTTATGGTGTATATTAAGATATGATTTGTTATCATGTCGCGGAGGAATATCCTGGGAATAAAACTTTAGCAGGGCTTCAGATTAGTTGTAAGTATCCGTGAATGATTATAGTTATCTCAACAAGAAACATGAGATTTAAGTTAAATTATTTATTCCATTATTTCTAGAAACAATGTCATGTACAGCTTCAGTGCATCTGAAATAAAATATTTAAAGTACTTCATGATTTAAAAATTATTACCATCTTGAATTTTACCCGTTATTATATTTAAAAAAATGGACACACCTACTCGGGCTCTAAAAACACCATATTCGGTCCCCGGTTATACGAATGATTTTGCAAATCAACCGATCGAATCTTCCCCGACAGTAGATCAACTTATAACTAGCTGGAGTAATTTCACACATTAATTCTGATAGCGAAATAGGAAATTTATTTCTTTGCGCTTAAGAATCAAAACGAACTAAACTTTAAACAAAATCATTTTTAATTACTTTAAAAATATTATTTTTATGAATGAGCTCCGTCTTGATCAGTGCGTCATCACTTGCAAATTTAATTTTTCAATTAATGAAAGGAAACAAATTAACGAACGAGAAAAATTACCAGTTAACCATAAACGAAATAAATTTTCATGTGAAAGAAGAAGGAGCTCCTACGACGCGTATGATGCCCGCTATTCTTTAAAAAATATTTGCATTTAAAATTTTAGTTTTTATACTTCCGAAACATATATATATATATTGAAATTATTACATTTAAATGACGCATCAGAAGCACAATTAATTAATCACTTCTGTAAATGGATTCAGTTTTTCTCAATGGACATATAAAAAAATTACCTGTGAGACTAAGACTGCTCATGCGAACAGAGCACTGACCTGTCGTCGCAACGATCCAGGTTCGATACCTGGTCGATCATACTCTGGGAAATGTTGTCTCAGTATCAAAATAGAATTACTGCATTTTTGAATAGAATCCAAAGTGCTCCTTAGCTCTCAAATTTTCAGAGTGGAAATGAACAATATTTAACTTAACGATACGTTGCCTGACAGCGAGAAAAATAGTTTGGACGAACCATCTAGAATCCTTAAATAGGGACAGCTATGTGTTGGGTTTTAGGTACCATTTAGAAATGGTCAAAATAGGTAGTAATACCGACGGATCTGTTAGTTCTCTTCCGGCATGTGATTGTATTTTCTGCTATTCATATGTTAGCTATAGCAGAGAAATGAATTCTTAATATAAATATGTTCATACAACCAACAGAACAACATCAATAAAATTTGATTTATTCCCCAAACCCCAGTATTATAATGACCAAACAGAATGCCCTGTTGCTGCTACACTCTTACCAAATCACAGAACTTTTCAGTACTGGAAAAAAAAAAAAAAACATTCTGTTAGGTTATTACAATTCTGATTAACGCGGGAATAATCCAGATATATCCGAAGTTGTCGGGTTAGAAAGTATTTACAACCGCCCATCGCGTCCGTCCGTCATCCGCCCGACCGTCATCCGTTCGTCCGTCTCCCAGCCGAGCGATTTATAGCCTAACTTCGTACGTCCGTCGTACGTTCATTGTTGCAAACTAATATAAAAAAGCTTTTTACAAATAGGAAATAAATTATTTATAAAAAGTAAAACTCATTCGCGGTATTGTGTTTCTAAGTACCCAAAACAACCATACACGTAGGCGTAACGGAAATTTATCATTGTAAAAATTTAAATATCATATAAAACATAATTTCATTATTTTTACTGCACAAAAGGAGCTCGTGTTTCCAAACTTAATTGTAAATTATTATTCAGAAAAAATTAAACTTAATTTCATTTTACAGTAACATAAACAAACATATGAAAACAAAACAATGAACTCATTGCACAACCTTGTAAAGAACTCGGGATGAATGAGTGACAAAACGTGCAAGTTTAGAAGGCTGCAATTTCGTCAATTCGTCCGTCAAACGTTAAAGTTTGCCAAAGTTTTGACGGACGGACGGATAGAATTAATGGCCACCTCTGATAGGCTGTTGGTCACGTGATTAACGGACGATGACGGACGGATGGACGCGACGGGTCGTTGTAAATCCTGCCTTAGGCCGGGAACACACGGCACCGGAAAACGCCCGGCGCCCGTCCACGGGCACCCGGTCGGGTCAATTTTAACCTCTGTAATGTCTCCCTTTCCTCTCTTATCTATGACCTCTGAACCAAGTTATTTAATTAAAATATTTCCAATACAAGGGAAGGGGAGAACGTACATATGAGAATTGGGCGTAGCTTATGAAATCATTAACCAACCGCGGTTCATAAAAACTACACTTTATTAACACAAAAAAAATATATATAATTGCAATTAGGAATGATACGTTAAACTGATAACTAAATACACAATATTCAATTAACAATTACGCACAAGCGGCTCTGTGCCGTTAAATAGCAATGCAGGAATAATCTCAAGTCCCTAGCGTTGCCAATTATTAAATATTATTATTATAGGGGATTGACGGGGTCTCGAAGGATGACTTGTGCCCTAATAGTTAGCACAAGGTATGGTCACCAATAACACAGGAGAGGACATGGAAGCTCCTCCAAGTCTCGATGTCTTAATGGTCTTGTTACCAGCTCCAGCAACTAACGAAATATTACTTCTGGTGTCGACGTGACTCTGGGGCGGAGGGGGCAGCGTACCTGGTCTTATATACGCCGTGCCCTCAGTAGGTCAGCGTAATGTTTCGCAAGCAAACAAAATCCATAGTGCGTCGTACCTTAGCATATACTTTCGTGTGCGGCTCTACTCTGGCCGCTACACTACCCGCCAGGTCAAACAAGCAGCTCTTCCCGGCTGTTGGCAGTTGTGGAGAAAAATATCAGCAAACAAGTTGGAGTTGTCCAAGGGGTGAAGTGGCGATGCAGACTGAGGAGCTCAGGTCAGGGGCAGACGACGAAAAATGGTGGCATTCGCGGGAATATATAAGCGCAGTGTCGTAGGGGCAAGGTGAAACTCGATACCTCGTCGAGAACCACAAATTAATGGATAAAGTAAGAGAAAACTGATAAAGGGGAAATGGTAGCAAGTGGAAAGGCAGGGAGAGTTAAAACGTTAAACAATGAACAGGTAGTAAAGTAATATACAAAAGGTTTACAAGCGTAGTGTGGTCAAAATTACCTTTAATCTATTTGACCACATTGCACAACGCAACAGCAGAAGGGAAGGACGTATGTCTACTGCCACATTTAATGTCAAGAAAATGTAACCCCTTGAAACTAGACGATGGACAGGAGTAGAGGAAGTTTGGAAGTTTGGCGCTCTCTCGGTACGGGTGCGCTGAAAAACACGGCAGAGTAATATTGCTAAAAGTTTTACAAGTTGGTAGGATGAAAAAAATTGCCAGCTGGCTGAATTAATAATAAGTTGACAATAGCAATGATGAAAGGGAATGGTAACATCATTAGTTAAATCTAAAGTTTAAGGTACATAAGGGAAAATTAATGCAATGGGGAAATACTACCCGTGTGAAAGATAGACGGTACTCCAGAGGTTGGTAGTGCCGGGTGGTTGCGCCGTGTTTTGTTTGCCTTGCAGGAGCAAGAAGACTTGCGGGGCTGTTTGTAGCCCTTTTCAAGTGCATGCTTTGTGTGTGCACAAAAATTACTTACATACATACACCGGTACGAGGATATGAGGCTACAGACAGATAAGTACAAAAGTAGACGGACTAGTACAACATGAGAAAACTTTGTTGTATACCATAGGCAGTTAGTACTGCGATGTAGAACATAGCGTAGCTACGTGGTGAAGTTTTAAATTGAATAATGTACGATACGTAGCAATAGTAATAAGGACTGAACGTAAACAATACATATGAATAAGTGACAATAAACAGAAAATAATATAGAACAACAATGATTAATACAATGGTATGTAAACAGTGAAAATAGGTAGACGATAACCTCAAATGTAACGCACGTGGCGTGGTGTAGAGGTATTATGATACACTTTATTGGAGATAAGAGTGAGTAGGGTCTTTGTAGTACATACATAAATAATGGGAGAGACATTTCCACCTACTACAGATGGTGACAGATCGGCTTAGATTAACACTATATATATATATATATATATATATATATATATATATATATATATATATATATATATATATATATATATATATATATATAGGCCTCTCCTATGAAACTAACCACTGTGAATTTAAACAGAAAACATTTTAAAAATAGAAATTGAATATGGATAGGCGCAGACGCCATAGCAAGAGAGTTTGTGTAGGTGGTATCCCTGCGCTTTCCGCTGAAAGTTCAGACCTCTCTATGTCACCGTGTTCACACGTAGTATACACACACGCCGGAGTGTAAAGTGCGTGGAGACACACGGAATATCGTGAAAGCACTATCTGTATGTTGCACTGTCTTTTAGGAAAGTTCACTGCACTGAAAGTTCATTATGTAGACAAGCAAGGCTACCTGATTGCAAAGGTGGATCTGTATGTTTTACTTTTTGTTTTTTGTATTCTGTTTGCTTTATTTTTTATTGTTCTTTTCGTTTGCGAACTGCTACTACCTATCATAAAGAAAGATTATGACCTACCTTGAAAATATCATAGATAATAGTATGAATCCTCACACACAAACAGTCATTAACAGTTAAGTAACCAAAATAATATATTATTTTCCACTGTACAGCAAAATAATAATTACCACTGAAATGAAAATGCCTGGAGACATGTGACTCAATTCCTATCATACGAAATAATACTTGGATACCTTTAGGTCGAAGGGACAATCATTGTAAATAATAATGGTGTAATTCTCCTCAATAGGTAGTAAAAGCAATAAATTCTTACTGCCTAACAGGAGCAGATACATATGACATCAAGGAAAAAAAATTATCACATAAAAATTACAGTGCAATAAATTGTTACTTTTTGGAAGGCAGGAAGAGATTGTCAAAGTGTCAAACAGTAATAATTGTACGAATAATCTCTAAGTAGCTGGTATTTGTAAACACATATAATGCCAGAAGACTAGCTATTTAAATTATCAATTGTGGATATTAATAAGGCGTTAAGAAACTTGAGATATCGTTGTCATACTTACACTCTGAAAATAATTTGGCAATCAGCCACAACTTACTATTGGCAGGAACACTCGTAGGCAGGTGGGGTAGCTGGATGTGAAACTATGATACGCAACCATACTATCATACGCAACCAAGGAATGGCGGGAGATTCGTAGGAAGGTGCTGTGATACGTGCTAGGATAATATAAATCTTGACCATTTTTACGTAAAGTGTGACGGCTACAAAAGTAAGTATAACAATGAAAACTAGAGAGGCATAGTCAAAATGACAGGGCTCGATAATAGAGGAAAGCTTGGAGTTACTTAACACTTTACTGGCAAGTCAGACAGGTTCAAGTGCCAGTCAGTATCAAGCGCGGAGGAGATATTGGAAAACTGGATCCCAGCGGTCAGGGACAGGTGTTGGAGGTGTAAAGACTGTTCGTTTAGCTAGTGGACAGGTATGACTGTATGTTGCAGCGTAACTGAGGGCGCACGGACGTCGCAAAGACACGTGTCTTCGAAGATAGTTTCTGTGGGGGTGACTACTCGACATCCGTATGGCACGTGAAGCTCAATGCTAACCAAATTGTGATTTGTGATGGGTGAGTTAAGGGATGCACCAGGAGTGGAGTTCATTAACACATATTGGTGAGGGAGAATACAGGTCACAGTTAAGGAGACGTCTGCGGAGCATTTAAAGTAGCAAGAAGAAAACAAAGACTGAGCATCGTCAAGCAAAATAGCAGAATTTATACATTTGGCACTTTCCCCCGTAAGGTATTATTGAGGAATAACTATAACATCCGTGGGAGCATTGGGGGAACGAGAAATACCTTTGACGGTGTCCACAGCAGCGTAAATGGCTATAGTGGGTGAGGGGGTGTGAATTATGCAAGAATGATAATTGAAATGGTAGGGGACTGAAATGAGATCGAAGATCTGCCACGCGGAGTGTACGCCCATAACAGGGACTTGTAAATTGACAACCTTATGTGTTATAGTGAGTGAACATTCAACAAGATTATAGGAATAGTATTGAATAATATTATAAAGATTTATACTGAGTGTAAGGCCCAGTTTGAGTAATTCCAAATTCAGTTTTGTCAAGTCATCAGCTGGCTTTTTTATGGCGTTCAAAGGCAATCTGTTCAGTTGGCATGTCTGAATGAATGATTAAAGCAAATGTTCTAGGACGGCATTAATAAGGAGTTCCAGAATACTAATGAAAAGTGAGTGAGTTTGAGCTTCGATATTGTCAAGTTTATTAATACATCCAAGTTGCTTTTTTAATGTATTTGAAATGCCATGTATCGTGGCAGTAAGGGAACTGATTTTAGTTTCGATTTTGTGTTCCAATTCATGTATGACTTTAAAAGAGGTAGTAAGTGCTGTGTTCGTATTTTCAACATTATCGGCAAGGACCGTAATCTGCGAGTCAAACATGGCGTCATTTTCAAGCAATGCGCTTAAATGTTTCGTAGTGTGCAATTCACGACGCCACGTACCCAGTTCGCCAAGGAACTTTATTCCTTGTGGATGACGGAACTGAGTATGGATGTCATCAAGGAATTCTCGGAGGATGCTCGTTTCCACCTCCCTTACATAGTCATGAATAATCTGTCCGTTCTGGCAGGACGTCGAGTTCCGGACGGCACAAGCGACGTGCAAATATTGTGAGATCGTAGTGGGCGTTTCGAGCAGGTGCGATTGAATTGCATAAATGATTGGAATCGTTTCTTCATACACAAACTCAAAAGTGACAGGTTGGTAGTAGATACCAGCGTGTGTCCTGAACGGCGCTTGGGCTAGTGCCACGGACAGCGTGACGATGACCTTGGCCACTCACCAAGCAGGGCAGTGTCCCCACTCTACTAGAGGAAGGTGGCCTGTGGTTGACGGAGTCATGGCAACTGCCGTGCCTGCGCCTGGTGGCAGGTCTCCGGCGTGGTGTCATCAATGGGAACAGGCAGGTGAGGCGGCAGCGCCTACGGGTCGCTGTAGCAGTGCGGCGTAGGCGTGAATGGTGGTATAGGCTGTTCACGATAAAGTGAGCACTTTTTAAGGCCCTCCCAACAGGCATTAACCACTTATAAATATATCTTATTGCAGCCTCAGGCATTACATTTTTGGAGTGGTGAAATGTATACACTGTGTTTATTGCAATGCTTATATTAAAAAGCAGCAGAAAGATGGAAATAGGACGAAAGGAAAAATCTATAAGAGCCTTAGAAAAGCCTATAGACGTGGGCTCCCCCACACCACGTACTCGGCAGAGCTGCAGTTGTCGGGCGGGTGTAATGTAGCATAGAGCAGGAAGTCGGCTGCGCCTCGTGCGGGGTGACTCCCAGCCGCGGCACGCTATGCTGAGTCGCGTCTGGTGTCAGCACACGTCAGGGCAAGGCGCAAGCTGGCTGCACAGGCGGCTCTCGGACGAAGCTTCGTATATCTCTGTGTATTACCCAGGGGAGAACTACATATACTGTAACATATTTTAAGGTGCATATTACACACTGAACACACGACAATGAGAGAAAAACTCTGATAATACACTTGAACACATAATAAATTATAGAACGAACGCCGGCTTATTACGGCGTGTGCAAACTGTGTCAGACTTACTGGTTCGAATACGCACAGTAGAGTACCCTAGCAAGTCTGTCACAAGGAAGGTGCCGAGATAACTATGGGTTAAGGCATTCAGGCGACCTCTATTGCGTAACCAGACGTAATCATTTACTTGTAAGGTATTCTGTTAATGAGTACGATCAGACTGGGCTTTCTGACTTGCTTGGGTGAGTAATAAATTAGTTCTGGCCGTGTCGTGGTATTTCAAAAGTTATTCGCAGTAATTATGTGCACATGGCGAATACTGGGCAGCCACTATCTGTGCCGGAAGGGCAGCTTGAACACCATGTAATAAATAAAAAGGAGTGAATTTGGTGGCGGTATGGATACTTCTGTTATAATTAAATTGCGCGAACTCGACGTACAAATCCCAATTTGTCTGATCAGCTTTCGCACAAGCAGTAAGCTGGTCACCAATGACCCGATTGGATGACTCAACGAGCCCATTGCACCTGGGGTTGTACGCCGTTGTGGTCAACTTTTTAAAGCCGAGGGATTTCAAAAGATTGCTAATGAGCCCATTCCGAAAGCTTGTTCCCCTATCAGTCAAAATCAGTTTTGGGCAACCAAAGTGGAGTATAACGTGCTTGATAAAATTCGCACGGATGGTGGCATCGATAGAGGGGGCAGCTCTAGCTACAATGTAATGGGTCGTGTATTCACTTACAGTGTTTACCTCTCGGTCACGTATTTTGTATTTTTATGCAGTGCTCTTAGCCTTACGGCCTTACCGCGCTTCGGCCTCCCAATAGGCGGGGGAGAGGAATCACGTCATTTCACTGCAAGAAGGCCAAGATTAATGCGATCGGTGGCCATACCCAAAGCCCAAGCCTGGTCGTGTATTCAGTCATAACCAGAATGTAGCGGTTCTTGCATGGCGTAACAGGCAGGAGACCTTAAGCATCTAAAGCCCATGTAGATAAGAGAGGCTGTGGCGGGATAGAAGTTAACGTACCAATAGGCTTATCGTTGGTCGTTTTGGTTTTTTGGCAAATGGGTCATGATTTGACATACAGCTGGACATCTGTGTGCATAGTATCCCAATAATATATTTGTTAGATTTTCTGCAATGCCTTAAGAACATTAAAGTGCCTCCCCCCCTAAGATAGCATTAAGATGGGCCTCAATGATTTCTGGTACATAGAATATGGTTACTAGAATGAGTTTAGTAATGCAGCTATGTGTATTTAATTTGAAAAATATTTCACCATTCGCAGTTATGCCATAGCGGCATATAAATTTGCTAGTATTTGCTATCCTTTTGGTCAGGATGGAGCAAGGCTAATTTTAACTTTTTTATATGGGGATCATTATCACATTCGAAGGCAAATGGCGATGTATTAACAAAAAGGGGCACAAATGAAAAATGGAATCATTTTATATTCTTACATACACCTGGGCATGTGTATATACTGGGTAAAAATAAAGTGTGCCTGAATCAATAACGATAAGAATAGTACACTGCAACACAGGGACAATACAAGTGGTGTCAAGACATGCGGTCATGTTTTCCTGAACGACATGAATGTTAATTTGATACAGTGTTGTAAGAATGCAGCAGATGGCATGTAATGGACAAATTTACCTGCTGTCAATAGCCATGGCTAGTCGGTCTTGTTCTTTTTCGTTGCCAGAGTAATATGTAATGAAATAGTATTTGATCTCATCCCAGTGGGTTCTAATGTATTTAACAACACTAGTACGCATTTCGGACGCCCTGTGTGTATTTTGGAAAATGGCTTCTGCAAACTCAGTGTATGGTGAGGTGCAAGTTAAAAGTTCGGTGCGGATCTGGAAAGGTGTGTTGTGTTAACTTTGATTGTGTCTGTTGTCACATGAGTGGTAGTAATAATGCGACTGAGAGCATCAGGAAGTGTATTTAATTTGCCTCGCACAATAGTGGCCTCGAAATCATATTCCCTAAGCGCTATCGCCATTTTTTGAATCCTGAGGTTATGTTTTGCCCTGGAACGTAAGTAGCGCAAGCCAACATGGTCAGATTAAATTTTAAATTTCGTACCATAAAGCTATTGTCGGAAATGAGTGCACAAGTACCGAATGGTCCCTAGCTCTATCTCGGTCGTGTTCCAGCGTGCTTCTTGGGTAGATAGTTTCTTAGAGACAAAGGCAATTATTGCGCGCTGCTTTGAGTACGGCTCCTCCTGTAGGAGGGCTCCGCTGATCGCATCGTTGCTCGTATCACAAGCTAGAATAATGGGCTTATCCTCGTCAAACGACTTTAAGATAGGCGCCTGTAGTATAGCATGTTTCAAATTAAGGAAAGCTCTGTCTTGGGCGTCATGCCATGTGAAGGGTACTGAGTTTTTTGTCAAATATATAATGCTATTATGGCATAATTTTTGATGTAATGGTGGAGGTAGGAGGTCATGCCAAGAAATGTTCTTAATTGCTTCAGATTAGTAGGAGGCGACATGTGTTCTATGGCGGAAACTTTACCGGGGTCGGTAGAGATGCCATCGGGGGTAATAGTATGGCCTAAATCTCTTTGACGGTCTGCTCCACAAAGATACATTTCTTAGTGTGCACCTTAAATTTGAATAATTTGATCCACTCTAAAACTTTACTAATGTTGTCAGGATGTTCCTCAAAGGTGTTGCAGAGTATAAAAATATCATTTATGTAGGCAAATGCAGCTGTCCATCCGAGGGGGCCTAAAAGGGCATTTATGAACATCTGGAAGTACTAAGAGGGGGGGGGGAGTTACTGAGACCCATTGGCATACATCCTTTCGTACTCAAATAAACCAACCCTGTAAATACTAAAACTGTGCTTGGGGGGGGGGGGGTCTTGTTGCTTAACAGGGATGCTGTAAAAACTGGAAAAAGATACAGACTGGTGATATATAAGGAATTTTGTCAAGAATTTAAAATGTCTTCTGTGCGAGGGAGGGTATATTTAAATCTTGTAAGGTACTGATTGAGCTTACGGAAGTAAGTTAAAAGCCTGAGACTGCCACTTTTATTGGAAACGACTTAGCTAGGGACATAGTACGGAGAATCTGCAGATTCGATAATATTGGATCCCATCTTGTCGTTAATTTGAAATTAAAGCTCATCTCTGAATTTGGGGCTGATACGATACGGCCTGGTAGAAATGGGTTTATCGGTAGTTAAATCAAGCTTAATTTCAGAATTACGAGCCACAGTAAGTTCGAAAATGGAGTCAGCTAATCGGTCTTTAAGAGACCTAACAATGGCGGTTAGTGCATCCTTTTGTTCATTGTTAAGGTTGGAATTGATGTGGAATGTGGAAGGACGTGGGGAGTCAAAAGTGTCTAGGGCGGTTGAGGAGTGCTCAACAGACAGTGTATCAAGTAAGGGTGAGTGCCCAAAATGTAGTGTAACTTGTACAAGTTTGTGGGTATAGTGGCTATGTATGGGCATGATGTTGTATTTAAGAATGGCTATCACGTCATCCTGGGTAGTAAAGTCTACACCCAAAATAATATCTTGCAGAAGGTGTTCCACCATTAAAAATTCCTGGGGGTAAAGTACACCCAGAAATGTGTAAGTTAATGACAGTTTCAAATTGAGGGGGCTCTAAAACAGACGTGGCAGCAATTATAGTAATTTGTTCTTGTATGGTAGAAATTTGTTGAGTGGTGACTAAGGCAAACTGTGTCAAGAAGTCGCAAAATATTGTTAGTATTTAATATGAACCTTTACGCGTGGGATCGCAGTGTGCACACTGATTTGCTGACACGTAACAGTAGATGCGGGGTGCGGAAGTTGGCTTGGTGCACTTCGAGGCGACGTCCGTACCAGCGCTGCTCGTGTGAGAAGCACAACAATTCTCCGAGTTCCGTTTTTGTTGTACGATGCTATTCGTTTTTTTTTTCAAGAATTTGAAACTTTTACAGGTAAGTACTTATTATTTAATAAAAACAGTATTGTAGGTTATTTGGATATGCGTAATAATGGAGCTTAAAGTACATAGATAAGACTAACTAAAAATGTAATAGTTGTTGTATACAGGCGCAGTTGTACCACTTTTGTGACAGCAAGTATTTCAAGATGGCTAGGTGCCTAATATGGAATACTAAGAGGGTTCGAAAATGGAATACTATTCAATATTTGTGACCTGATGTTCAATTCTTTTTGTGCAGATATGGTGCGTGGAAATCGAAAAAAAGAGAAGGAGAAAAGAAAGCAATGGGATGCAGTATCCATGAAAATGGCTATAACCCAGGTGAGAGAAAATAATATCGGGTACCTGAAAGCTGCAAAGGTTTTCAGTATTCCGCGAACTATATTGTTTAGGATTGCCCGGACAGCCACCTCTCCTGAGGTGGCATGTCAAACAAAGCTCGGTAGTAAAATAGTCCTACCTACGAAATGTGAAAAGCAGCTCGTGGAATATCTGTTGTTCATGGAGAATAAATTCTTGGCCTAATGAGGGAAGATGATCGAAACATGGCTAACCAAATTACAAAAGCTAACAACATCTGTACTACTTTCTTATCAGGAAGAGCAAGAAATTGATGGTTAAGGCTGTTCTTGAAGCGACGCAAGCACATTTTGTAATTTCTTAAACCAACCGCAACTTCGTTTCACAGAGCTGCGGAATTTAACACAGAAGATGTACAGCAGTTTTTTACCCTTTTGGAGTCAGATTTGAATAAGCACAATTACCCCGCTGACAGGGTCAATAATGTAGACGAAACAGTTCTGACTATTGTCCAAAGCAACATCCCACAGGTTCTCGTACTGAAAGGAAAACGGCAAGTAGCATCCATCAGTTCAGCTGAGCATGGCACTCTCTTGTAAATGTTGTAACATTCATGAGTGCAGGCAGAGATTATGTGCCACCAATGTTAGTATTTCCTAGATAGAATATGAGTCTACACTTCATGAGGGGAGCTCCTCCATAGGCCATTGGTGTTTGTCATCCATCTGACTGGATACAGTCCGATTTGTTTACCCAGTGGTTCTGTCATTTCCTGAAAAAAAGTCAAGCCTACTGCCGAATAACCTGTTTTGCTTATCCTTGATGGCCACTACAGCCATTCCAGAAACTTAGATGTCCTCAACAAGGCAAGAACAAATAATGTTTGCATTGTCTGACTTCTAGCTCATTCGTTCCACAAGTTGCAGCCGTTGGACAAGACATCCATGAGCCCTCTTAAACAATATTACAGTGAAGAAGTGCGACTGTGGGTGAGATCAGACACCCGCCCTGTAACCAATTTCAATGTAGCAGAGTTATTTGGCAAAACGTACCTCAAAGTACAAACAGGTGAAATCGCACTAAATGGTTTCAGATGAACTGGTATTTATCCAGTAAATCCCCACATATTTCCGAACAAGGAATTCCTAGCATCAGGTGACCCAGACACCTATTCTATTGCATTTACTAGGATTACTTCTAATCTTGAAATTGTCCGCTCGTCCAGGGCTAGGTGTAGGTCTAGACCTACTGATCATTCTAGCTGTTCTTCTGGTTTGTTAGCAAATAGACTCACTGATCCATTAATCTCTTCAGCTGCTTCACCGTTGGCTTGTGGTCCACTAAACTCTTCAGCTACTTCACCTATGGCTGCTGCTCCATCAAACTCTTCAGTTTCTTCACCTATGGCTGCTGGTCCATCAAACTCTTCAACTGCTTCACCGATGACAGCTAGTCCATCAAACTCTTCAGCTGCTTCACCGATGGCTGCTGGTCCACCAAACTGTTCAGATTCTTCACCGATAGCTGCTGGTCCATCATACTCTTCAGCTGTTTCATGTATGGCTGCTGGTACATCTAGCTATTCAGCTTGTTCGCGAATAGCCTCTGTAGCCACATGCGATTTTTCTGCAAATCCTAAACTCAAAAAAGAGAGGGCACTCGAGGAAGCAAAGCTGGCCCAGCAGCTGTCTTGAAGTCTTCATCGTACAAAGTACAGCTAGAAGAAACCTTGAAAAAATTCTGGGAAGATCTTAAGAGGAAAGTGTAGACCTAGAACTACACTCAGGCCTACTCCTATTAGGAAACAGAAAACGACAAAGACAGCCACTAGAAAGTCTATGCACACTATTTCTCTTTGTGATGATGACTCATCAGAAAACACAGGTGCAGATATGAGCATTAGGGATGATTCATCCGATCTTAGTATTTCTGATGTATCAATGCCAGAGAATGGAGATGCAGAATGCCTTTTCTGCAGTGGAAGATTTTCTGATGATGTGCGCGGAGAAGAGTGGATCATGTGTGTGTTTTGTGAAATGTGGTCGCATGTGGAATGTGCTGGTCACGACGGTGGACATTATGTTTGTGATTACTGCATGTAATGTTGACCACAGCAATACTTAAATTTTCACTACAGACTACGTAAATTACTTGTAGGTCTACAAATTTGTCGGATATTTGTCATATTGCAGTAATTTTATAACTCTGTAGGGTCGTTTGCAAGAGATTGACATTTTTCTTCTATATTATTATTTTGTAATGAGTTTAGTGGTATTCCATGTTAGTAACTTTTTTATGAGCACAAAAATGTCGTTTTTCAAACAAATAATTTTTTTCATAAAATTATGATATGCTGTGTTGTTACAGTTTCACAGATGTATGCGTAAATGTTTCTAGGTACGTGCTGTATTTTTATTGTTGTTATATTACAGTACAGACAATTGCTATAACCGAAAACTAAACGGTATTCCATATTTGTGTCCTTTATTTTTGGTTCAAGTTTCACAAATGTTTACTGTAATATTCTAGTATGTTAAATTTGAAACGTATTATGTATAATGTTTGAAATTGCGTGAATTTAAACGCAAAGGGAATAACATGCAGATCTAGATTAATTTAACCAATTTATATGATTTATTTTTACAAACAGGTGGAAAGAATAATATGGTTAAATATGAAATATTGTAGCTCTAATAGTGTCGTAGATGTACTACAACAAATTCAATTATAATAATCATACTTTGACTATCAATTTAACACAAATGCTTTCTTAAATACAGCTTAGTAAGTCTGCAGTGAAAATATGTTAACATAAATGTAGTCTTTGTTAGTATCAGCCTTAATTAAATGCATTGAAAGACATATAAACATTATTACAACGGAAGCTGTTGCTAACATTCTTGAAAACTATGCATAAATGACTACGCATACCACTGCTAGTTAGTCCTCGAAAACCTTACTGGATCCGTGGCCGCTCTAAATGATACATTTAGGACCACGGATTTATTGCTGGACCTTAAATCTTCGAATTTTAATCACCGCCCACGTGAACCCAATATATTAATTTTGATCACATTACTTCTAAAAGTGACGTAAATATTTAGGAACCTCCAAAACTGATGTCGCTGAGGATGTACCTCAGTGCCACTGTCTTCCATATTCAAACCCCAAGCAATCTACGGAAGGGTATCGTATTTATGGAAATTACTTTATATAAATATCAGTTTCGCCTCTTGGTTGGCCATTCATAATTTAAGAACAGGTATTAAAACTCCTAATACACTTACATAAACTTTTAATTAGAATTTTCCATACACTGGTCCGTAGTGAATTAAGTGCATTTCTCCAAATATAATACTAAAATGGTCATGCTTTACAACATTTTCATTATATGTCGTCTCTTCCTTCCCAACAATTAGAGACAATTTATTTTCGATTATACAACTAATTGAAATAATTTTTATTTCGTGTTTTTTTATTGTTAGTGTTTGGTATTTATCTACATTTGTACTATTATATTGCTGACTCATGCAATGAATAAGATACAGAGTGGTTGGATTTCCTCATTAAAATGCGCAAAATATTGGTGATTGGCATTTATCTAACAGTTTTATTAACACCTTGCCTTCTGTAAATCCCCCGTACAATGTGTAATTTTTGAGAATGTCTGAAAACTACCTTTCACCATTACAAATGATGCAATGAAAAAAATTTTATTATAACGAAAAATTTGCAGTGTCAGACACGTTTAAAAATTGTTGTCACTTTGACTGAAATAGGGTGTAAAATATATAAAAAGAGCTTGCTAAACGTAATTACAATAACACACTGAAGAGACCACGAAACAATATTAATTATTAATATTTACTCGTTCACCTCAATCTTCACGACGGATTGAAAATGGCGATTTCTTATATCATCACCAAGTATAACTATTACATATATTGTGTAACAAATCGGCGTGGTGTATCAAAAAAAACAATTTCTAACCAAGCCATAGACTGAAATATTCATCTGTTAACATGATTTTTCATATTGCAGAAAATATTTTTTGAGATCTTAATATACACACTTGATACAGCTTAACTTTAAGAAAAAGATCGAACAATTATAGCTGTATCTAAGCGTCACAAAACTGTTAATTTAAGAAAAGTCCCAAAGTTAACTGTAAGTATTTAGTGGAAAAGAAATAAAGGAAGGATATTTTATGTATTTGCTAAAAACTACTTGTAAAATGTCCCTGAAGTTGGCAAGTAATTTCGCATCACCTTATCACTTCTATCGCATTATTAACACTTGGTTTATAGATATTACACAAAATGAATGTGCCTTTCGAATTTCATCTTTCACAATTTCGCTATTAGTTATCTTAGAAGTTCTCCATTCCATTATTCTGACAGTATATGCTACACATGTGTTACAGGTAAATATTTTTTCCAAAGAGAATGTTTATTTTCCATTGCTTACCATTTGTTTGATGAAAAGAAAGGAACATAAATTCTACCTGAAGTACGATTTTTTTTAGATAATTTTGAGATACTTTTCATTCAGGTATGCATACACTCTCCAGCTGCGAAGAAAATTTGTTTCAAGTTCCCTTAGGAATTACGATATTTGTTTTCATATTCTCCAGACGAGATAGACACTCTAGTGCACGTATGTGCCACGCGTCATTAATATTCGTGACAAGCCCCTCTCCAATTTATTCACCATAAAGGAGAAAGTTGTTGCCCCGCAATATATACGCAGTCAGGTTTTCGCAATGAGAAATACCTTGCTCGCGTGGTACTCGGTGTTTCCTACCGTTCTCAACGGGGAGTAATTTATCACTCTGCGTAACGTCCAAGGAACATCTGGCGCCTTTAAGACGAACTCTGCATCCAGCCACCCGCAAACGATGGAATCACAAAAAAAAAAAAAAAAAAAAAAAAATTGAATTTTTACTTTTATATAATAATTTTGTGTCAAATATCAGAATTTTGGTCTACCTAACCAATTTTGTCCAGTGACAGGTTTTTAGCTGAAAGTAGCGAAACTAATTCAAATGTTGAAAATTTATTAAATGTTTCTTGATGGAATTTGTATCAAATCATGTTAAATAGAGCTATCTACGTTACCTTAAGGCAGAGACTGATAAACTGGGACAAAAATAACTGCGAAAATAAATTACGAGAAATAATTGTTTTTAAAGATCAAAAAGTTAATTCAACCAAAAATGTTGGTATTTAAACAGGAAAATCTAATGCCAAACTTTTCCTGAATGTTGGCTCAATAATTTAAAATCGTAAAAGATATAAACGAAAAAATGTAATAAATATAGACGACTAGAAAGCAAGTTCTGTCTCTTCTAAGGCTCGAAGCATACCAAAAACCTAACACGAGAAATAATTTAATTACTGTACTGTACGTACGAAATATATTACAGTGAAGTAAATAATGGAAACGAATTATATGTCAAAGTCACACGAAGGGAATTATTAATTTTTGTGTGTTCTGAAAATAATATATGGTATACTATCTTATTATTATAACTTATTATGATGTATTTTTAAGCACCACATTATTATCGGTTTGACTTTCATTCCTTTTAAGCTTTAACCGTAATGGCGACCGAAATCATTTGCTTCTATTGTGACTAAAATTTCCGTCATGTATTAATGATGATAATAAATGTTACTAAAAGGAACAATTAGCTAAAATCAATGTGTAGGCATGTAGATTCTCACCGGGGCCTATTATAACCATAGAAAGCATAGTTGAACAATTTTTCTGGCCCTCAATTGATACTTCAAAGGTGTGTAAAAAAAACTAAATATTTTACAAAATGTATTACAGAACGCTAGAAATTAATATCTTAGAACTGACAGTAAGATTTTGATTTGAATGCATGAAAATAAAACATCTTTAATAAATATTTACTAACGCTTAACCTTATCCCAATTTTCACTAGCGATCATGTCGTACATTGGTATGTTATGTGTACCGTAAGAATTTGTGAACACGCAGCAATTATTAAAATAAATAATGTTATTTTGTACGCTAGGGTTGCTAGGCCACTCCAGGATGAATATAGCATGGATGTTGTCAAGTAAACCAAAATTTATCCACTTAGTAGTGTTTTGAATGAGACCAGAAGTGTCAGAGTTTTTCCGATAAAAAATATTATTCACGCACTTAATCAGAATCAGTGAGAATTTAACTGTTTTAATAGGTAAACAGCACCTGACTTATTAAACAGTCACTTGAGTCAATTTAACTGATGCATTAGTGTAAAATTGCAAGTTTTCCTCTACATTAGGTGACATTTTCCACTCATTTATAAACCATTTTACACGCTGTTTTTCAGTGATTTGTTTTTTGACTAATGGATAAGTTAAACACCGTGTATTAAATTCTATAATAAATCAAACTATTAACTTCTTAAAATATATATATTTTTTTAGATTTTGGTTTCGTCTTTTATAATATATTTTTACGTAATAACATGATCGTTTAGTTTTTCATGTCATGTTTACGTCTTTCATTTCGTTGTCACATAATCATCATTGCTCTTGATATGAAGGTTTGAACTGCATTAAATGTGCTGAAGTGAACGCATTCATACGTACTATTTGTATTTACAACCAGGATGTCGCCAATTCAGATTTAAAAAAAGGAA
This sequence comes from Dryococelus australis, assembly GCA_029891345.1. NCBI lineage: Eukaryota > Metazoa > Arthropoda > Insecta > Phasmatodea > Phasmatidae > Dryococelus > Dryococelus australis. The sequence continues at coordinate 98,540,870 of CM056998.1, read as the reverse complement.
ACAATTTAAAGATATATGTTTCCGATAAAGAAGTCAACGTTGCCTTGGTAACATTGGTAGCAAGACTATCTGTTACTCCGGCACGTGTTATGGACCAATTACACTTGGCAGGCACGTATACCGCCTCTGCTGGCTGGGCCATCCCTTCTTCCTTCGTCTACCCCGGTAATACCTGTCACAAACAACTCCTCATTACACTACAGTTGCACAGGAAATAAGGAACAAGGAAACTGTTGAGGGAGAAACATTCACCAAACGTAGGCCTCAAGTAGGTATTTGAAATTCTTTTCGCCAGTCCAGAAAAAAACGTTTTTTCACTTAGAACGCCCCATTATTCTTCAACGGTTATTAATTAATTTACGATCAAGTATTACAATTCCCTTAATGGTACTTCATATACTACACTTTAATTCTTGGTATAGAGACAACTAAACAAAATTTCGTAGTCTCATAACTAAGGGCAGAGAAATTTCGCAAAAATATTTCAAGACGAGATATATTTCAAAACACACCACGGTCCATTACCTATCTTGATTGGCTGAATAAATTTTTGACGCGTTTTAACTGTCTGCACGCGAATTACGTCGGAGCCGTGCCAATGTTGCCAAATTCTAAGTGGCCCGGTCAAATATGAAAAGGCCTTCTTAAGGAGACAGCAACCAATGGTAATAGACAAACTGTTTTTGGGTGCTCGTAGTGTTGAAGTGTACAGTCTATCCATATTTTTTCGCGAAAAATAACTTGCTTTACTCATTACTACAAAAATTCTATACTACATTCCTTCGTACGTTGGTGTTAACAAGGTTAACTTACAACATAATAAATAAGTGGGTGTGTTGGGGAATGATACACAGTTGTTTACAGCTAAGTATGTAACATGTAAAACTGTCGGATTACAACACCGGGGATGTGTCGAGAGGTTATAACTGCGAAGAATATATTAAGGTAATTTGTATTATGGCCAACCGTTCGTTCGCAGCGTTCCCATCAAACTAACGTATGATGCGTGTTGATTGCAGATATGGTGGCGAAATTGCATGCCACAATTACTGAAATCGACGAGGAGATGCTGAATATTGTTAATGATAATATTCGGCCGCGTGTGGGCATTTCCCCAGCGATTGGACGGTGGGCGCTTACATCTTATTTTAATTCCATCTGTCGAACTAAGTGCTGTGCTGTGGACTTTCATTGCGGATATCTAGTTCGACTCTTGTGGTTGCACTGTCAGTGGTGTGTAATAAAGTTACCGTCATTCATGATGTATTGCATGTAGAACTTTGTAACTCATAGTTCACTTTCTTCATCACACCGTTGTGTAGTTATTACGGTGCCCCACACACGAACGTACGCTCGATTCATGAGACCGCAGAGACCAAAAGGTGGCCCATAATAAAATTTCCTTACGTTAGCTGAAAGTTCCTCTGCACTGCTATTGTTGAACAGGTCTCGTGGTCCCAGAGTACACACCGAGCTTTCTCCTGATTTGCGAACGTGTTCGGTTCGCTGGACACAGCAACTGCTGCACTGCAGCCAAGTTGCAGAAAACTGCAACCAAAAACTTGATTAGTTTTATCACTTCATGGCACCAGTTTCACATCCGTGTCATACATATAGCGTATATAAATATATTTCGTAATCAGGGAAGAATTTACGGACAACCTGTGTATGGAAACATTTTTCAGACAGAGACCATGCCCGTTGCTGTGATCTACCAAGCTAGTATCCGATGCTTGGCTGGAATCCGGAACGAAGCTTTGAGCAGCGGCTTGTTTAATAAACCCGCGGCAATATTTAATGCGTGCGGGGCATCGAAGAAGTGCCTGTCGCCTGCCGCCGGCGAACGTCTAGACAGCTGCCACCTGAAGACGGACCGCAGGAGGGCGTTCTGTTTCCGCCAACTCGAGACATGTGCACAGCAGCCTTTGGCTACATTCAGGTGACACGTTCCAGTCAGAGACTGATTAGATTTTACATCCGTGGCTTTAATTAATTGTGAATTTAATTTATTAATTATTCCCCCGAGATTGCGATAATGTGTACAACTTTGTTATTTGTATATTGGCGAAAGAGCATAAAGACGTTGGGCGCAACTAGGTCTTTATTCTGTACTTCACCTTCTGTATTACGCCTACTAAAACTAGTTGCTCTTTACGTAATTTGAACTACGCGAATACCCCTTAATAGTGCGTGACCTGCGGTCACAGCACCGTGGTTTACGTTACTTGGATTTAGATTCAACTTTAGGCTACGAAATTCTAAGCTCTAATTCCAGGAGTAAGCCATTGATTTGGCTGTCACTTTAAGTCGTTATGTTCCGAATGTAAGTTACTGTACAGTTAACCTCAAAGTGAAACGAATTTGATAACACGCAACAGCATGATGTAACTTGTAAAATAAATAATGTTATTTGACATAAGGCGGGGTGGGCTTATTTATTTTCATGGAGGTGTGTCACCAAAATTTCTGCGTGACGTAAGAGCAGATTTATCCTTCTACTTTGTTTAATGCATGTATAGTCAACAAGTTAAATTATTACGTTACTAGCAGCACGCCATAGCTTCGCTCAGGTGTTATGGAGCTATTAAAATATATACTGCTACTACTCGCTACTACCCGCGACTACACGTGGCTACCCGTGAATACCTCTAACTACCCGCCACTACCTGAGAATAAGGGTTTTGTTAGCGCATCCTTAGAAAGCAGCCAACTAACTCATTTTTCTCCGACTTGGATTACAAATTTTGGAATTTCTCAAGGATATTTTAAAAATTTAACATAGCGTATGTCCATTTGGAAGAATGTACGTGTATAATAGTGAAAGAATTATAATAATCGGTCCTGTAGTTTGCGAGAATACCCGAGGCATATGAACAAGCTTACAAATTGCGTCTTTATAAAGGTAGTATAGATGTACGTTATCTGTATGTTAGCTGCATAGGTAGGACGTACAAATTGTCTCGTCATCAACAAGGTCGTTAAAGACGGAGCAAGTTACCCAGAGAGGCATGTACGGGGAGTGAGTCGCACATGGCCTGTAGTAAGGAACCTCCCGGCATTCACCTGGAGTTATTTCGGGAAACCATGGAAAACCAAAACCAAAATGGCCTGGCCGGTAATTGAATTCCGTTCTACTGAACAAGAGTGCAAAGGACTACAACTCCACCACCTCGCTCGGTTTTAATTCCCGAAGAAGTTATTTTTAGCCTTCTTCGGCTTATGCAATTACCCGAATATCTGTCTGTAATGTATGACCAAATCTCTCCCCCCCCCCCCCCCTTCAAATAACTTCAGAGTCCACCAACCAAATTTCACCAAACTATGTCCACATATAGTGTTAAAGTAATTACATCTGACTTAAAGAGTTTTCGTTAATGCCGTGTTCTTATTGTCAAAAATGTGATAATTTTGAAAATTTAGTGCACTGCGTTATATCTCGGGAACTATTTTACCGAAATTAAATATATTTGGTACACTGATAGTGCATGATATAAGGCTTTCAATTAGAAAGCAATAATGCTGTTGGTCTGCCATTCTGGAAGATAGTGCAAATTTAAAAAATCAAGCTTTTCTATTATATCTGGGGAACAATTTTACCTATCTAAACATAAGTTGGTACGTTGACAGTGTATTGATAATTCCGTAATGTTATTAGTCACCCATTTTGGAAGATAGTCTAATATGAATGATAAAGCCTCTATATTATATCTCGGTATCCATACACAGTTTATAAATTCCTTCCACATTTGGCATATAATTAATATTATTGTAAGACAAGCCCATATATACAATTTAAATGAATAAGAGTTATTTTTTAAATGGCAGCAATGTAGATATAAATGTTTTATTTGCAATATCTACAATACAGTTCGACCAGTTTCCACCACATTTTTTTCGCTGTCCGTCAATTTGAAAGGCAGTGCCAAGTGAAAAATTAAATTTTGGTATCATATCTCGGGAAACAATAAACCGATTCCTTCTAAATTTGACACCTAATTAATACTACAGTACAACATGTAATCTCACATGTGGATCAAGCTATTACTTTCAAAACGATGGCCAGCTAGACTTTTATGCTATATCTATGAAACTATAAAACTAATTCTAAACCATTCTTTGTATGCTGGCACTATAAGTGCAAGAATCAAATAAGAAAAAAAAGCACCCATTTGTTAGCAATTTTGGAAAAGAGAAACTTTAAAAATAATATTAAACTTTTGTGCCCTGTCTCATTATTCAAATGATATCCGCCAAATTCAGGTTACAAGTTACACTTTTGTAGTCCGTCTTAATTCATATGTATTAATGATGTAGTCACATATGTTCAAAATTACAGTGAAGTGATTATTTTACTGTAGTAAGCCATACAACCTGAACTACTTTAATCGACTTTAATATGTAGAAGTATCTGTGAGAATTATTAAATGCACTACTGAAATAAATATAATAGAGAAATATATTTCGTGTTTTGTTGTAGACATAGTAGATTTACTTATTCAGTACAACTGGTGATAATTCCTTGGTGTGAAACAGTAGATATGACACAGAGAGTAACATTTATAATTCAAAAATAATTTAAAAAATTTAAAATTCTTTACAAGAATCAAACACTTTGCAATATTCCAAATAGCTAATCTAGCTACTGATAAATTAAAGAAAAATTACATTTTACTTCGATTTATTTTATGAAAATGTTGTGTTAAACGGAAATTATATTATGTCGAAAATTTAGTGAACTGATTCTCTATTAATAATTTAAAGTGCCAGTTGAAACATTAAACTGAATAAAGAGAAGATTGAAAATATCACAATCTTTACTGAATGTATTAAAGTTAATGAAAAATTTGAAAATAAGAAATCCGTGGTGTTACGTGCTTTAAATCATAAAATAAAATAATTTAAAATGGTCCTTTTGATATTAAAAGCCGAAATCACGTCTCACGTAACGGGAAATTACGTTAAATTCAGCTCTCTAAAGGAAAATTTTTTTACAGTCTAATAATCTCCAAAAATTATCATACAAATTTAAAATTTATTCTCACTTGAACTGTTTACTAAAAAAAAAAAAAAAAATATTAAGTTGTTTCAAAGTTTCTCGGGTTTAATCAATCAAATTAGACGTCAATATCCACCTACCATCTAATTTTTCAAGCCATCATGAAAATTGTTTGCATATATGTAAAGGAAAGCAGAGTCATTGGTTATATTGAAAACTGACTTTTTGACTTTTATCTAAACCCAGAAATATAAATATTTGCTCGCCGATTCCAACTACTTTATGCTAGCGTGTAGTTGTTTCGTATAAAAATTTTATTTGTAGTATACAAAGCAGGGTGGCCATGAAGGACTACACCATTTTCATTATCTTTATTCAGTGTCGCAAAGGTGAAGAACAGTTCCAAGTAAGGGGCTACTTCGATACCATTGTGTAGCAGACATAAATGCTCATGTGATCTCATTGCAGAAATTGAGAATGCTGCAGTGAATGTTCTGCCGTTTACCTTCTGAGTCTATCGGTATACCTGTCAGTACGGTAATTATCAGTTACTACCATTGAGCAAACATCAAAGGAGAACCGGATCACATACAGTCACAAGCAAGTTTATCACGTGAAATGTAATCCACCGTTTCATTAATGAGTTAGATTTAGAAACAAAATTAATTTTCTCTGAATCGAATTTCAACTAATTTTATATGATATTTTTGTTCAAAGCTGTGATTGAAAATATTACATACTTTATACTACTTGGTAAATTAATTTCAAAGGGAAAGTGTGATTGGAATTTCGTCTTCACAATAAAGGTTACTTGGAAATTCGGGCGGAACGTAAAATAAATTTCTTTATTCAATCAGTTTTCTCGCCACTTACACCGTTCTTGATCTCATCCGACGCTATTAGGAAATTCAAACTGGAGTTCATATTTATTTCGTTTCATTAACATGTGACGATTACAAACTTAAGTGAAACATTACACTTATCTTCACGTAAGGATATTTAAATTTTTTAAACTATGTCTCCTAAAACTTTTAACTTTAATTGGAGTGCACTGATAAATAACAAAACGCGTTATTTTGGGTAATTTATTACAAGAGTAAGCAAAACATTTCAAATAAATATTTATTCCCGCGACTCTTTGTGTATGTGTGTATTTTTGAATGTATATAATATACATTTACTATATCATATATACATACAAAACAAGTGTAATATTTATGCATTCAAATATAAAAATAAATTTAAAAAAATCATTGGTTTATTAAAATAATTTTTTTTTAGAATTTATGCAGATATTCGCTATGATAATGCTCCAAAAATACGTATCGCAGCCACTACCGAAAAACAGTCATCAGAATGCGGTAGCTATGTTGGTTGCAAATATTGCAAGCGCCGGTAACAACTATTACATAAAAATATGTGCTTCCAACACAACCGTTTCTCACAAATGTCGGAGAAACTACTTTAGGTGTCATTATTAGTGATTTAAAAGGCAATCGAAGTTAACGACGCTTGGCATTATTACTTCATTTCAGATTTAGCGCTTGTATGCAATGCATGATAAAAATTTGAGATAGTTTAACTTATTGAAAATTTTAAGCGTTTAAATTTAATCGACAAACCGAAAAATGATTTCTTTTAAAATAATTGGTAACTAGTGCCTTAAGAAACGAATTCGCACAATACGCGTCGCTAGTCGGTGGGTTTTCTCGGGGATCTCCCGTTTCCCCCGTCTTTGCTTTCCGGCACTGCTCCATTATTACCTCAATTCACCCTTATCGGCTCTCATGAACTCAACTCAAGTGGTGTAAGAGTCAACTAAAAATACTTTAACAATTATTCGACAAATATATGGTGCTCATGAAGATTATGAAAATGACAATTATCTTTCCAAAATCATTGGTACTAACTCACTTCCTCTAACTATTTTGCCATTTGAAAAAATGCAACTAAAGATGTGAGCTGACCAATTCGATTTATTTCTATATGAAATATTTATTTTCAATAAATGATAATATACAATAGTTATTTGAATTTTAAATCGCATTTTGATATTATATCAATAATACGTGCTGAAAACAAGTATGTCAGTAACATTTCTTGCAATGTATTTTCGTGTAATCACAATTATAAATACTCTACGCTAGTTAATGATAGCGTTCGTATTTTAAGGATATTTTAAGGCACCGGACAGCAATGTTATAATGAAACTCTGATTAGCAAGAAACACCCTATCACCGTAATAATTACGAAGTTACTGATATAAATAATGAGCGTAGTTTCCTTTACGTTAATTGCAAATAATTCTTGTAACTGCCCTTCTTCTTGTTACCAGTTTATTGCTGTGTTATCGAACCGAGTTTTTCTGCAAGTGTTCATTGTACTAGAAATGCAAAGTTCTAGGAGAGGATCAAAATAAATATATGAGGCTTTCAAAAACAAATTAATAATTGTACCGCAAAATATACTTAAAAGCTTGTAGATCGTTTAGTAAATAAACATATAATAAACCACGCTCAGTTTAGGAAAACGACACATTTTATACGTAGAAATTCAAATTTCCACATACTATATAATCGTGCCTCAATACGGCTTTTAAATATCCAAAATCAAATTTACACACAGTAACTATATCCTTAACAATTGACTTAGAACGAGTTAATATTTTTAATATGGCCAGAAAGTGTTTATCATTAAACAACAAATTAAATTTCATAATTGGCAATTTACAGAAGACTTATGGAATTTAATTACGTGATAGGTATATACAAAAATTTTAAAGGCGAATGGTTCTCCTATGAATTTAATTATATTTACTATGAAAGATATATTAAATAGGATATTTTATTGATCGTATCAGACAGAAATAAGTAACAATTAATATCATTCAAGTCCTCAAATTTATTAAGCTGAATGTTATATAAAAGATTGTATTTTTCAAAATGTAAGTCTTTGACATTATAATTGAACTGAAGTTTACTTTTAACGACACCGAAGCATGATTGGGGTTGCAATAGAAGACTCCGGTAGGTGCAATGAAATTTGGTAAATTGGTCCAAAGGAAGACATATTAATCAGTGAGAGTTTAAGTCTTATTGTTGAACCACTCAAAGGGCTCAACGTGAAAAAAACTACAGGGCAATCATTTTGAAAACAAGTATGCATGCATCTGAAATCATGAAAGTTTACATAGCCTTCTGTAGTACTACAATTCTGCAAAATTTGGTGTAAATAATTTAATTATTTCCTCAATTGAGCATAAAATTTCCGTTCTCAAGTTGCAATATCATACAAAAAATAAGGGCGAAAGTCTCTTGTGGTGCGTATATAAATACTGCTTACATACATAGTATGGTTTAATTATATTAGATATATTAAATAGACCAATCAAGTAAGCAGAAGGAAAATAAGAAGTCTGGCATAACTGGATCTGATATAGAAGCCAGAAGCAGGCCACCCGCCATGTTATAACGTCACTATCCGCAACTTCTACCCTATTTATCCCCTCCAAATTTACCATTTTCCCTTCAAAATCGACCAAAATACTCTAAAAATATCCCTTTTTTCTTAAAAATTTTCTTCTATTCCCTTTAAAAAAATCCATAACTAATTCTAATTTTACCGGAGCAGGCGAGAGGGATAAGCGACCCAGGTGACCGAGATCAGTGACCTAGGAGTCAGGAGAGCAGGACCTATGACCTTTGACATTCACCTTTGAACTTTGACCTCAACAATCCAAATAAATCCAAACAGATTCTAAAAAATCCGAAAAAAATTATTTAAAAATTATTAAATTTATTTGAAAATTACTAGAAATTTATTACTAACAATTATTAATAAAGTATTAAAAAATACTTAAATTTACCAGAATTCACCCCTAGTCCATACCAATTACGCCCTCTTGGAAAACTACCAATGTCTTGTTATACATCATCCATCTACACCATATTAGGTGCAGATTATCTTGAGCATCACCCCGTGACTTGAATGACCTAAAAAAAAAAATTTAAAAAAAAATTAAAAATCGACTAGCATAATACAATATAGACTACCACTGCCATATTTGATGCAGGCGTACACTACCTTGACACCATGATCTTACATGACCTTCAAAATAAAAAAAAATGATAAAAAACATAAAAGTCAACAAGTGTAATACATTACCAACTACCAATTCCATTTTAGATGCAGACTACCTCGACCTTGACCTCATGACATTGAATGACCTTAAAAACTAAGAATTTCCAGAAAATTCCAAAAAATCCTTAAAATCAAAAAAAAAATTATAACAATTATAAATTTTTTTTCAAATTATTAAAAATATTTTTTAAAAACTTGTATTTTCAGAGGCCCCGCAGATCCGCCATTAGTCTTATTCGTTTCATCCTCAGCAGTCGACTGTTGCCAATTGATATTAGCTGTTTAGTCGGCAGACCTCCATCCCACTACCACCACTCCCCCATCTATACACATTCCGCCATATTTATTTTCTCGGTTATCGTTTATTTATATGTTACTGGAGATCGTTTTTTCGTTCATTTGTTTATACATGTTAATGTATACACTACAATTGTGCGAAATTTGGTTTAAATTAGATAATTGTTTCCTCAATTGAGCATACAGTTTCCATATTCTCATTCTGCGCTAGTTTACAAAATATTAGGGCGATAGAGACTTGTGGTGCTTATGTAATTACTGTCCGCATACAAAGCATGGTTTAAATATATTAAATAGACAAAGCAATTATTAAAACTTATTTGTATTGCTGTATTGTATTATTTGTATTGTTCTGTAATCTTTAAATAAATTCTAATCCACTTCAAGCATAGTTTAAAGTTTCTTGTGCGCACAATTTGGTAGGAATCGGTAGGTTGGTCGCCGAGAATGTTATAAAAGCATATTAATATCCTCTGACAATGTATTAATAAACAGCGGATGAAATTGTAATTTATTATCACATACGGGTTTGATCGACTTCATGAAAAGGGCTTGGGGGTCAGGAGCCAGAGCCGACACGATGCTCTGTCAATCCATTCACCCAACCACCATCTAGTATGTCTATAAGCTTGACCTTGACCTTTGAACTTGAAATTGGCCCTGTTCCCGTAAACATGAATGACTTTGAAAAAAAAATTGCAGGAAAATAATAAATAAAAAAAATATTCTATTAGAAGTTTAAAAGAAAAAAAAATCTTAAAAATCCCTTAAAGATTTATACAGATACATATAGGAGGTATAAAATTCGATGACAGGTGGATCGACTAATCACCCAACTGGCCTTCTCCAGGTCGAGCCGTGTCCATATCATCATCCATGTAGGATATCGGTGACCTTGACCCTTGACCTTGACATTGAAAAGGTTAGACCTTGAAACCAAACAAAACCAAAAATATCGCAGAAACATTATGAAATATTAATAATATTAATTTTAAATAACTTTACAAAATATCTCCAAATTTACTACCAAAAATGTATTGTTAATTATAGACTAAAATTTATTATTAATATATTAATACTTAAAAAATAATAACAAAGTTTCTTATTTAAATTTTATTATTAAAATTTTACTATAGAAAGTTATTATTAAAATTTACTATTAAAATTTAATTATTAAAAAATTATTATAAGAATTTATTATTAAAAATTAATTATCGAAAACTTAACTACAAACTTACTTTTCCGGAGGTTCACCAGTACAATGCCAAAGATGACTGACACCCGCACCTCCAATCCCTTCGACAATGATCATTCTAATCTTATGTGGAAACCTTTTTTATTATTGTCATATGTTTTTACAGTCCTGTAAGACGCCGTCTTGGATTAATTATGTTTACTTTTGCATTACCTAGGTGGCGGTAGAGTATTAATAACCGATATCGCCACCAGGCGAGTTGCTTATTCAGCCATCACGCGGCAGCCATATTTGTTTATGTTTTTAAAGTTTAGAGTGTGCTTTGGGCGCCCTCCATGTTGTATTCTATTTTAACACATAGGAGTCGTTAATTTCTCTATTATGCCGCCAGTACCGAATGATGGCATTGACTATTCCTGCAAAGTTCGTAAATTGTAATATTTATTTTTTTGTGTTATTCTTGATTCCTAACATTTTGTATAAAATGAATTTTATATAAAGCAGAATGATATTTGAAATAAATAAATTACAACATATTATTTTACACAAAATATATTGCACACATTTTTACTTCTCTTCTTCGAACAAAGTTCGGAAACTTCGGCTCGATTCGGACGATTTTTTGTCGACTTGTAGGCACTTTATTCTCATTACAAGTACGAGGCACCCCATTTTCGCAGCAGATACACACTCTTAAGTTCGCAGGCCTAGTCAGGTTCTGACCTGTCACAGACATGACGATGCGAATCTCCATATAGTCTAAAGAGTTTACAAAGCGAAGGACATTCATACTCAGCATGCACGTCGATAATTTCCACTTCAAATTTTCACATGTCTCTCAGCCATTTTTTTCTTTTCAGGACAAGCTACAAAAATCGGGACCTTCGGGTATTGCATCACCAAGTCACGCAGCACATTTCCCATCTGATGATATGAAATTTTGCCTTCCTCCCATTACAGTTAATGGTAGTACTTGCTTAGCAAAGCATTTGTTTTCTTGCTTTTCACATCCAACAGTTTCCAGGAGGTTGGAAGTGGGAGGTTCGTGTTTTACCATCATCATCGTAGGCCACTGCAATCTCCTCGAGCACGAAACCACTTTAGCTGTGTAAATCCTGCAGATTACAGTCCATCTTGAAGCTGACGATACTCGAAGACGACTAAACAGTTACCGCATGAGAACAGTTATATTAATATATTCTCAGTTCCGCTCACGACAGTATTTTGGCGGCCATATCTCGGGACTCGTACGATACAAGCCGGTGATGAAGTACCAGGTAGAATGCATATGTGTTTGCATTTATAATTCCATGTGTCGTGAATTCGATCCTGCAGTCGATTACATAAGAGATAATATGCTCGTCCTGTTTACTCATCGAATGTCATGAGCAGTGCCAAACTTTTGAAAGTATCAGGGCTCAATATCGTGGACTGGGGGCGACCATATTATGCATTTTGAAATTGAGTATACATCTGATATGCTATCAGGTGCTGCCCATTTACAAAGTTCATGTTCATATCATCATATGGATAGCGTTCGTTTTTCAAAAAAATGTCATATTTTCTATTTGACATTTGTCGACCCACGAATGGCTTACTCTCACATTGTATTGTCTTCCGGTCTGTAGCCCAACAATGATGTACCACAGTTTCTTAGAAGCAAAGCTGGACTTCACAATCTAGCTGATGCTCTTGCTGACTGGCAATCCAGGGTATGTCTCGAGACTCCACGACCTGAAAGCCACATCGATGTTTTTGCAATATTCCAAATTCTTCAACATTTTTATTCATTCAGCAGTGCTCAACTGCACATGAGGCCGCATCCAGTCGATAGACTGTAGTTTCAGTTTCACTGTCTACAGGTTTTCTTTCGTTTCCAAGATGGTGTCTGCATGCGTATTAGTTGGAAGCAGCACCAGTTCCTGCTTCGAATTGAAAATAATTCGTTTGTTGTCTTCAGCATATCCCAATATCATGAAGAGCGCGATGCACGCTTCGAACTGGCTTACCTCCAGGGCATATAGGAACAGTGCAATCATTTTTTATTCCTGCCATATAAGCTATAGACACCACATTCGGCGTGAGTGAAAGGTAATTTCTGATGGTTTAAGTTGTGCCCATATCTCGCGACTGGTCTATCTCGACAGCATTGAGAAAATATGGGACACAGTCGATCAGGTTAATAATTCCATTGCTCGTAATTTTTGTTGATTTAGGGTTGAACCCATATTCTTTTATTAGAGTCCCCCGAATTTGCAGGAAGATATTTTGGTGTTGGACCATTATCCGAACATCCAGTGGTAGTGTGTATTGTCCGATCAGGAAACGCTGATATGTATGAAGTTCCAAATTCGTTACGCTGCCTTAAAAAACCACTGGCTCTTCGATGTTTAGAGAATTTTTCATGACAATTTACATTAAAACCAAGACTGTGGAGGAAAACCTCGCTAGCAAGTGTTAACTCCATAGAGACCTGTGGAGTACTGATTGAAGGTTTGGCTAGACACGTTATTTTAAATATTTTGATCGACGTAAATCTAACTCCTGTCTTCTAAACGGCAGGCGTAATGAGATTTCTTCGTTTCGAAAGTTTGCCAACTCTCCATGTTGGTCGACGACTGTCAAGGCCATTTCGTGTGCTCTCTTTCCGACGATGCGTTGCGGTGCTACAGCCAGTTTAAAACCTGAAGGAACCATAGGCGAGAATTCGTGCAGCATATTGCTCGGTCTGCCATTGAAGTATTTGCCACTGCCCAAATTGCAGTTTATTCATATCACGTTAACCTGCAAGATGTTTGTGGGCCGCGACGGCACTTGTGTTTTACTAGCTTCGTAGATCCATGGCTCGAACCCCAGCATCAGTCTGATAGTACCTGGTTTCGTCAAATTGGTATCTTCGCTGCATCTGATAGCTCTCTTCAGAGTATTCGGATTCCATGTTATTCGAATCATGCATCGTAAATGCAATGTCGTAAATTTAATTAGGGCCTATTGGCAGCGATACCAAATGCAAAACATTACCGCTTTATACGAGATATAGCTTGCAGTAAGTTTGAAAATGGACAAGGACTATGTATTATTCCCCGCCATTTCGAGTGGCGGAAAATTAACCGCATGTAGTTCAGTGCTATGTTCCATCAAAGAAAGAATTATCGAAATGACTGACGGTTTCCTCGCGATGCATTGTCATTTTATACAATTACTTGTACAAGCGAACCAAGAATCGAAGACACGAATGTTCACATGAAACAACGACCTGCAGGAAGAAAACTTCGCAAGTGACATTTGAATGTGATTTCTGCCGAAGGTAGTTTACACGGAGTGGTAGTTTGAAGAGACATTCTGAAACTTGATGCACTAGCTCTCTGTAACTACGATCGCCTACGCAATCAGCTCCGCAATAGCAATCAGCTCCTCAATAGCAATCAGCTCCACAATAGCAATCAGCTCTGCAATCTGCTCCGCAATTGCAATAAGTTCTGCAATCAGATCCGAAATCAGGTCCGCAATCAGCTCCACAATCAGCTCCGCCTCCGCAATCAGCTACGCCTCCGCCTTCACCTCCGCCTTCGCCTTCGTCTCCTCGTCCTCCTGACGTGATGTCTCAGTACCTTCACATGATTAGTCACCTGAAATAATACTAGATATGTAGGACAAATATTTGCTTAGGATTAAGTATAATTTTTAATTGGAATATTGTAGGCTAGGTTATGTTTGGTTATTTCTGATTTTTCTGGCCTTTGGAAGGTTAGGTAATGTTAGGTTTTTTTGGACTTTAGTAGGTTAAGTTATGTTAGTTTGACTGATAGTAGGAATGTTTGTGTTGCAGGTTGGTCTGGAATATAAATTTGCTTGGTACACTTGGGTGAACATGGATAGTATGGTTAGTGTATTGAGTGATATGTTTTTCCAGTGTATCTGGCTTGTGATTGTTGGTGTATGTCGAATGATGTGGACGGTTGGCATGCGTCGGTGAGTCCGTAATGCCAAGGCAGGCTTGAGTTAAAGTGTTTGGTATGATTGGCCAGTGTATTTTGACTGGTGTCAGTCGGCTTGGAGGATGGTATGAGAAGAAATTGATCATGACATGTATGGGTTGTATGTTTTTGCTTTGCATGGTCTGCGTGGACTAATAGTTGAGCTATGCTAGAGTTATAATGTGTGGTATGGTTGGTAGGTTTGAGCAGTGGTGGTAAGTACAAGAAGTACAATGGGTGTTAGGTTATTGGTTAGTGTCAGCTGTATTGTTGGTTGGTATACTTGAGTTGTGATGTATATTGTGCTTGGTATATTGGGTGGTGCGGTTGATTAGTATGGCTGAATTTTCCTTTTGGTTATAGATGGTATACTGGTTTGCCTGGTATGACTTGGGCTATAATGGATGATTGGTTCAACTTTGATAGTATCCCAGAGGCTGTAGATGCCTTGAAAGGAAAATTTTGTCGTGAAGAATAGAAATATATCGCCAAGTGTTCTTGGTGGACGCTTGCTAGTGTAGACAGTCTTGAGCTGCGTATAAGGAGATTATATTATTTAAGTGAATAGCGAGCATGGTGGAGTAAAGACACTAAGTGAATGGTGTGTAAAAATTTAAGATATGTGTTTTTTTATGTTTGTAGTCTGAAGTATGTTAATATATAAATAAAAATGTTGTTTAATTTATCGCTGGTGTTGCATCCCGCCTGATATAAAGAAAGTATAACAGCGGTTGGTTTTATTCACATAGGTATACACACATCGAATAAAATCAGAGTAGGAAAGTTCTGCCTACAAAAAAAATCAAGGCAGTGAATATTTAACATAGTGTAGTATTTAGTTTTGAAGATAGCATACCGAAATTAAGTTGAAAGAACTTTTTTTTAATACTCTACATAAAATTTAAGCATAACTTAAAAAATAACACATTTTAAAATTTGTTAAAATATAATTTTTTTCATTTGACATACCCCAAGCCTATAACATTAATAAGGATATGGTTATCAGAAACATACATACATTCCTGAAGCAATAAGTGGTGCTTCCATAATTGAATTTCACGAGCCTGGTTTCAATAGTTCACAAATTATAGTTACCTGTGACTATAAATATTCGCTTGTTTACTGCCGGACTCCCCACGTAATATTTTTGAAAGAATATCAAAACCATCAAAACAAGCAAGAGGCATATACGATACAGAATGTAACGAAAGGATTTAAATATATTTTTAATTCACTCGCTTTCCCTTGAGCTCAATTTATAGAATATTTGAATAAGTTTTGATACTCTGTCTATTATAATTGATTTTTAAATACATTATTTCCATTGAAGTTATTATAAGCTGTGCTGATTGAATTCATTAATTTGTAATAGCAACAGGTATAATTATATTGTGAAAATTTGGATCGAGTAAATGTTATTATAGTTATTGTAGATTATATTAGGAAATCATAATGAACACTTTTATTTAGTTCAAACCTCTATCTCTTAACGAATCTGGTTCAGCCCACGGGCCTTTGAAATACTGCAGCAACACGAAGATAGTAACAAATTTAAACATTATCTTCGAATGCAGGCGATATCTACGAAAATAATCAAAAATGTATGGACACTCTCTTTTGCGCGCCAATATTACGTATTTACATATGAAAAAAAAATTAGGCTTGTATCTCAGGGATGAATCAGGTGATTCGCCTCTAATTCTGGCGACAAGTTTTAATTATTAAATAATTTAAATTATATGCCTTAAGGGGGTATCACATAAGTAGTAAGCGTATGCCGATTCGGGCGCATTCAGGGATCAGGGATGAGGCACGAGTCTCCAGGGCGTAGTCCGTCATTTTGGGATTTCCCTTTTTGCTTTCAGAATCACTGGTTTTTCTCAAATAAATCGCATATTTCAACCCATAATGCCTCAAAATGTATAACTTTTCCCTAAAAATTTCCGGTTTTTTCCCCTAAAAATTTCCTGTTATTTCCCTCAAAAAATGTTGAACCACTCTTGAACACTATTTTTGCAAAAGAGCGAGCAAATTCAGGTGATTTGTGGAGTTCACATTTTCTTCTGGCTCTCACAATGAGACAACTGAGAAGCCGATAAAATTAAAATCATTTTAATAATTATTTTTAAAATTTGAAAATATTTTTTAACGTACAAAATTGACAAGTATAAGTATTAAGCTTTACATATCACCGGACTCGTCTTTTCAAGGAGCATACTATAATGTCGTACTGTAAATTTTTGGTTGCACTTCATGCTCTATCATACCATGTTGTCTCTCACTTATTCCATCACTTTCTCCCTTAACCTTCCTCTTTCTCACTTTCTGTCGTCCTCTTTTCCTCTCTTTCTTTATCTTTCTCTCTTTATCACTTTCTCTCTTCACTCTTCTTTCCCAATTACTCACTTTCACTATCTATTTTTCCTTTTTCTATTGTATCTCTCATTCCATCTCTTACTCTCTTCTTTCCTTTCCTTCTCGTTCATTTCATTCTCTCTTGTCTCTCCACACCCCCGTCTATGTAGTTCCTTCATCGCCCATTAGAGTGCGGGAATAGCTAGAGTCTATATTTATTTACGAATTTAAAGATGTAATTTTGTATACATGATAAGGTTTAAAAAAAATTGTAAAGTACAATCCAGCCAGGAATGGGAACATAAAATTTTAATTTTAATAACTACTTTGTTTTTTTTTTTTTTTATATTTCAATTTTTTTCAAATTTATTTTATTCAATTGTATATGACTTTTGTACGACAATTAACTCAACCAGCCTTGTAACTATGCATGCATGCACCGGCAGGCACGCGAGGCAGATGCACCTGTTGTAACAGGCCAAGAGTGCTGGTGACATTCATAGGACACCGCTAGAAGGGGGTCAATCATCGCGTTCGCTCGCGCTGCTGTGCAGTATTGTTAGAAAGCAATCATGAAACGATCAGACATCAACGAATCGATGCATTTATATGCAAGTATAATTATTTTATTTAAATTTATTTCTTTTATCATTTGAATTAGCCCAAAATCTTAAAAAAATTAGTTAAATATATATAATAAATGAATTTAAAAAATCGGTTTAAAACTTTTAAATTGTGTAAATTTTACACTTTGCCATCACAATTGCCAACATTTAAAAGAAGAAAAATTCCTTATGTATATACAGGTTTTGAACGCGCGACCTTGAGGATAGGAAGTGAAACAATCAGACATCTAGGAATCAATGCATTTATAAGTAAGTAGAATTATTTTGTTTAAATTTATTATCATTTGAATTGCGCCAAAATCTAAAAAAATACAGTAAAATTAATAGGGAATGCATTTTTTATATAAAATCAGTTTAAAAAATTTAAATTATGTAAATTTCACACTTTGCCATAACAATTGCTTACATTTAAAAAATAAAAATTGTTATGTATTTAAAGGTATTTTAACCCACGACCTCGCAGGTAGGAGTCTAGTGTGCTAACATCTCGACTACAGAGCAACCATGGACAAGCAATACTTAAAATGTAGACTAATTCGTGACCAAGTGAAGAAGCTGCATTCCCTGGTATAATATTATAGTGTATTAAAATTGTGGTTATATTTTATTTCAATCAGTGCATATATGGCTTATGAGCACTAATGATTTTATGTTGTTCTTTTTGTTAAATTTATTCAAAGACAAGCGATATACTGTATTATAAATTCTGTTCTGTTTTCAGTGAGAGTCTGAAAAATAAATTATATTAAGTGTATATACCCACATTGAAAGATTTCTTATATTATTTTTAAATAATCATTTATTAAACCTTATTCTCGCAAGTCGGGCTCGTAAACATGTCAATATGTATATGAATGTGTCCATATAATTTACTATTTCGTAGTGCCAGGTTCGTGAAATTCAGTTTGAAAGCATAATTTCTAGCTCTAGGAATGAATGTCTGTTTCTGTTAACAAAATAACTTTTATTGGCATATGGCATGTTAAAATAAATATCTGTACTTAATATTTACTTTTCAAATCATTATTTTAGTTGTTCGGAAATTGTACTTAGAGAATTGTGGAACTATGTAAAAAATCTGTCATTAACTCACTACATTACAGGTATAATCTCTTCGGAGTAAATACTACATAAAGTCAAAATGCCAGAATCTGCAAATTAATCACTACCTGGACAATTTTATAGGCATATCTGCCCTACTAGGATTTAATTAAATGTATCTATGTGTGAATAAACAAAGCCCACCATATTCTCTATATCAGAAGTAGGCAGGATACAACAAAAGCGAGAAATTAAACCCTTTTTACATATAATATATATATATATAAACAGGAGAGCAGGACTGAGGACTCAAGATCCTTGACCATTGACCTTTGACCTAAAAAAAATCCGAATTTTTTTTAAATTTATTCCCAAACTATCTAAAAATATATACATATTTTTTTAAAAAACTTAATTAAAAATGTATTTAAATAGTAGAATAAATTAAACATTCCACTCCCACAGCTACCATTTCTCCCTAACCATTTCCTTTTTGTCCCTGAAAACTTCCCTTTTTTCCTTAGAAATTTCCCTTTTCTAATTTCTATTTTCCCTCAAAACTTCCCTTTTTTCCCTAAAAATTTGAAGGAAAAAAAACCGCGGAAAATTCATAAAAGTCAACGAGAATATTATGTTACTGACTACTACTATTGGATGCAGGTGACCGTGACCTAGACCCCATGACCATGAATGACTTTGAAAACAAAAACTCGAAAAATGCATACAGGTTAGCAAGCATATTACTTTACTTACTACTACCGCCATATTGTATGTAGGTGACCTCGACCTTGACCCCATTACCTTTAAAAAGAAAACTATAGAAACAATTATAAATCAAGAATCATATTGCTTTAGGACTGCTGCCACAATATTGGGTGCAGATAACCTTGACCTTGACCCCGTGACATTAAATTGCCTTGAGAACCAAAACTTGAGAAAATGTATAAAATTCAGCAAGCATATTACGTTACTGACGACTACTGCCACATTGGATTCAGATGTAGTGACAGTTTACTTAGACATGCAAAGACCTGTAAAGGCGAAGTGCATTTCTCATCAGTACCTTGGTACCAGGTTTACTACAAGCAGGTGACTTCGATACATGTCCTGAAAACTGTATTTACCTCCATAACCCGCCCTACACAGTGCGTCGGTGTAATAAATGTTTCGATATTTTCGCAGAAGGACAACACAAGTGTGACTAGCGAGATGCATAACAAAGTAGCATGTATTGAGATGCATATATTTGGTATTGTTTTTGGATTTTTATTTTTTGTGTTTAAAGTCACAGGGTAAAGGTCAAGGTCTTCTGCAAGCTATTATTTTCAAGGTCATTCAAGTGATGGGATCAAGGTCACTGTAACTTGCATCCAATATGGTGGTAGTAGTCAGTAATGAAATATGCTTGCTGACTTTTATGAATTTTTTTCTCGAGTTTTGGATTTTTGGAGTCAAAGATAAAAGGTCAAAGGTCCTGAGTCCTCAGTCCTGCTCTCCTGGCTCGGAGTCGCAAAGTAGCCTCTCCTGTGTCACGAGTCCGCCTCTCCTGCACTGGGAAAAAATGGGAAATTTTTAGAGAGAAAGGGACATTCTTAGGAAAAAGAGACATTTTTTAGGGAAACTTTGTCGATTTTGAGGGAAAAAGAGAAATTTTGAGGGAAAAGGAACAAAGATGGCCGCCGGACGATCGGAATGACAGAATCATCGACTTCCCCAAATCCTTCTACTTATACACACACATATATGTATGTATGTATATATGTATATATATATATTCAAATACAATAACGAGTAGCTTCAACATGGACATTACGAATTGCAGTAGTTAAGTAATTTGAGGACTCCACCAAATTTTTTATTTTGAAATCAAATCTGTTGAATGTTTCGTTTGACTGAAAATAATACTTACATATTACTGAAAAGTAACGGATTACTCTTTTCTATTGGTGCAATATTTTAAAAGTATACCAGTTCAGTCACGAATTTGAAACCTTGCCTTTGATGCTGTTACGTGAGGTATTAATCTTCATGTGTCAAAGTGACTAAAAATTAATACAAATTCATCACATTGCAGATGTAATAAGGGCTCCAAATGGCTGGCGCATGAAGTGCATTACAAAGGTTTGGTACAAAATACATGATTAACAAACAGTTAGATATCTGTAGTGGCGTCCAACCCATGTCTTAATTCTGATTCCAAGAATTATTTTTTGAATTAAGAATGGCTAAAATGAATGCTTTCAGAAACATAGTGTACTTCTTTCTTATAAGTGTGCCTTAAAAATAAACAGGTTCATTGCTGAAAGTCATGTGTAGGCGAGTCGCCGGCAAAGAGACAGCATGCAAGTTCAGCGCCTTGTGGATACAGGTGACGAAGCTATTGAGGAGTGAGCAAGAGTTCACCTAAGAATCCACCCGTTTTTAGGACTTGATTGCACAAATTGATTACAGGTAGTCGGAACTCTTAATAGAGTATACGGTGAACAGTGAAAGCATTGTGTTCTTACCTTCGCTTTCCTGGAGTTGTTTGAGGCTCGCCAGGTATCTCTCCCTGCTTTGTTTGCGAATTCTCTCGATAGAAGCCTTACTTACTCGCATGTACTTTGCAGCTCTCTATGTAGCTTTGTTGATAGGAACCAACGAATATTTCTTCCTTGCCTCTTCATCACAAGCTTATACAACACTCCTGATGACTTCTCTTTCCTTGCTGTTTATAACTTGTTTATACCTCTTGGGCCGCGTGCTACTGGCCATTGTTCACAGTCCGTCACTACTGCGAAGAACGAGGGGAAATATGTTTTGTACGGCACGTAGCACGGCGCGGAGGCGTGGCCACTTTCTTGCTAAACCCCTAACCCCCCTTGACTTGGTCCTTCCTCACCACAGCGCTATGAGCCGTCACGACTCTTGGTGACAACAGTAGTGGAGTGGACAGATTTGGGCGGCTCTTAACATCGAGGTCTTGAGAGCCGATGAGAGTGAAATTAAGTGCATATGGAGCAACGCCGGAATGCGAGGGCGGAAGAAACGGTAGATCCCGAGAAAAGCTGCCAAACGACGGCATCATCCAAAACGATTCCCAAATGCTAAATTTCCGGGAGTGACCCCACCCCGGAATTGAACCCGGTTCTCCTAATTGTTAGGTGGGTAGTCTAACCACAACACCACCACGGTCCGTTATGGTACCTAGTATGAGGTAAACATGGTTACTCACTAGGGCAACAGGCAGTGAAAAAAAATACTGAGGATCGAAAATATATTAGACAGAGTAGTCTATCTAGACAACAGGTCGTTGAAACCGCAGCTATACAATTCCTAGATTTGTAAATTAAGTGCAAACTTTTTTTTAGTTCTTACGTGTGGTGTAAGAACTTACAACGGACAGGAATGAGGTTCACAACAGAGCTCTCAAGAGCGTTTGTTTGAAACGTGTACAATTAAGCATATATACATGTTTTATTTAACGTTATCGCGAACAGGCTTCTGCAATTATTTTCATCGAAGTTCGGAAGCGAACAGCGGCAAAGAGTTTATTTTTACAGATGTGCCCCATTTTAATGTATCAGCATAATGTGGTGGAAGCGGAGGAAGGAAAGAGGGAAAATGCAAGTTTTTCTTTTTTTTTACACGCGTGACTGGTCCCGCAGCGTTTCGCACTGCTGCAGTAAAGTCTTTTCTACCCGGCTTAATGAGCGATGCCACTCCACGTAGCATTTGAAATGAAGTTAATGAGATGCGACGGGACAGTGGATTGGTGTACACTATAGCTCGGCTCCCGACAAAAGGGAAAAAGCTACGGAAGCTAAGAAGATATCTCTGGCGGGGCCCAGCTGCGCGAACTTCGGTGTCAATAGTCCCCTTTCCGCCCACTAAATTGAATTGCTTTGGATGGAAACGAAATGAGAACGAAGGTGAATTAAAAAAGAGTTTTAAAAAAAAGTAATAGCTTCACTGTTTTTTTTTTCTGCGGCGAGACGAAGACAAAATTTTCTATCTTAAACGAGGAAATCCAACGGGAATACAACGAAGAGAGAATAATTGAATTCCAATCTTTGCTCGGAATACATTTTGTTCAACTGAATGGGAAGCGGCTCAGCAATTGTTCACCAGCGTAACCCTTAATCTTTCTCGGTTCCTTGGAACAGGTAATTTGTCTTTTTATTACCTGGTTCGAGATTGTTACGCAGTCCTTAAAAGCGCACTTATTTAAATAAAAACATAGTATTCAGAATGGAACGAGAGCGTTTAGCGAAGCTACCAGAAATTAGGAGAGAAAATTTATTTATTATTCTGCGTATAATAATTTTATTATATTTAAAACTATCTCGTAATACGAAAATAAGACAAGTTTGGTTAGCAAAATATATATATATATATATATATTTCTTGAATATATCCTAATAAAACTTATGTATCTAAAAACGAAAATTATTGTTTAATATAAAATGTTTATATAAAGAAGGGAAGCAGTGAAGCATACACGATATCTTGCTGTTCGAAAGAAATCACTAGACCCAATAAATAAACGATGTTTAGATGTTGTGATCTACACACACGAATGTGTGTTCAAATATGGCGAAGATGCAGAAACTAACAGCTTCATATTGACAAAAACCTGCTAATGACTAGACAAATTTACCTCCATAGTGGACATTCAACATAGGCATAATTAAATGTGAGCATGTAAATCAAAATATTTTTGGTTTGATCTCTTTAAGATGATAATGACGTCAAAGCGCACTAAATACCCGGTAGCTCTGAACCAGCATACCCTATTTAGAGACTTGTAGATGAAAGTCACATATTGAAAGATAATTATGGCAAGTTAATATGACCCAACCAAACCTGACTTAGAGTAGCGGCTACCATTGCTGGAAGACATGTTTTAAGAATTGTAGGACAGCCCCAAACCCTAAATTTAAGATATACCGCCAAAACATTAATTGAATTTTGCAGCTACCCTGCAAAGCTTTCAGCGTATCAGACCAATGCAAATTCAGCAAGCCCATTTATTAAGGTACTAAAACGTTTTGTAAACCAATCAAACAACACGTGAGGTATCACACAGTACTCAATATTTCTCACTTGGTCATTCCATATAAATCTCCCAGGTATTTATTTGATTATCTTTTTCCGTAGGGCGTCAAATTATGTGAACATACGAGAAGTATACACATTATACACTCATATGCTAAAATATCACTATGAATGAGTGGCGCGTAAAGAATGAAGGTTGCTACACAGTTTCGTCACAGCCCGACAAAAGTCCCATTTGCGTTTATTGCGGTTAGCTTGCCTGGATGTTCCACTAGACAGCATGTATGTCTCTCTATCATCCATAGCTGCATCGCACCAAATAAAACCGTACTTGCATTGCAAGCAGTGTCAGAAACAGGGGTAAATTCAGTGAACACGCTGCATGCCCCGACGGCGCATTCAACAAGCCTTTGCCTAGCTGTATGAGTTTGAGAGATGCTGCGTCGTTGG
Source organism: Dryococelus australis (assembly GCA_029891345.1). Lineage (NCBI taxonomy): Eukaryota > Metazoa > Arthropoda > Insecta > Phasmatodea > Phasmatidae > Dryococelus > Dryococelus australis. The sequence goes on along the minus strand of CM056998.1, from coordinate 98,516,756 downwards.
CCTCCGATAGGCAGGTTGGACGTTTCGGCACATTGCTCACCACTTTGACAGTTCCGCCTACATTGTGAGTCAGTGTTGGACGCAGTGGGCACAGGAGGGTTTACACACCCGTCGAGAGGGCTTGCGTCGACCCTGGTGGACCACCAACAAGGTTGACCTCTTTATCGAGCGACATGCTGTAAGCACTCCCCAGGCATCGTTGCGGACAATATAGGTACGTGCCACGGCAGCGAGTCATATGACTGTGTCGACCAGTACCACATCCAGGTGGCTATCAGAGCGGGATCTGTCTCCCACGGTGTCCTTTACGACGTCTTCCATTAAGACCTGAGTATTTCCGAGCACGTGTTATCTTCTGCCGGGAAGGAGCAGCGTGGAAGCTTGCGCATCGGTGACAAGTGGCATTCAGCGACGAATCGCGGTCTGTCTGGTTACAGGCCGCCACCTAATTCAATTCTGGATGTCTTGGCCAGTACCGTGAAATATGCTTCGTTGTAGAATGGCACAGCGATCCAACGAGAGTTTTCATTGCGTGGGGTGTCATTATCTTGGATTACCACACCCTAAGGGTGGTTACTGAAGGAAACCCGAAGGCGCTGCAATATATCCAGAAAATTGTGTGATTGTGTGCGCACCACTTCCTGGCGCACCTTGGCAACCCATTTTTTTTTAGCAGGATAATGCCCTGCTTCACACAGCACTGGTACCTCTGGCCTGCTTTCGTTATGTCAACATGCTTCCTTGGCCATCTACGTCTCCAGAACTCTCGCCCACCGAAAACATTTGAGTAGTAGGATTTAGTTCCTTTGGAGACAAGGGCAAGATGTACAGGAGCCAGGTTCAAGTCAGCCGCCATGTTGTGACATCACCATCCGCCATCTTGGAAGTCAGAGCCAGTGACCCTTGACCTTTGACCATTGACCCTGACTCATAACATTTGACATTTGACCTAAAAGACCCAAAAATTATTTAAAAATCCAGAAAAATTAAAAATTAATATATTATTAAAATGTATTGAAAATAAGAAAATTATAAAAAATGTATTTATAAATTACGAAAAAACTATTTTAAGAATTATTGTTAAAAAATAAAAAATGTTTTAATAACTTATATTTGTTACTAGAGCCCGTTAACTTGGCTCTCACCTACGTTCGTCTATTGTTTAAAGTTTGTTTTTTAACATCGTTCAATGCCATCATGGAAGGTGCATTCGACGCCATATTAGTAGGCTCTCATCTATGTTCGACGCCATATTGGTAAGCATCGTTTGTTTCGAAGTTTGTCTCTCACCGTCGACCAACAGGCGACGGTCATATGTGTTTAAACTGTAGGTGGTTCTAATAAGTTGCGCTAGTTCCATCGCCTCCAATTACTCAATTTTGTTTGATCTAATGTTTCTCATTGGCCGATTACTACACCAATGTTTCTCATTGGCTGTTTATGCAGCAAGCCTCCACCACATGCGTTCGAGCCCTCCCTCCCTTCCACCACAACCAATTACTCACCCCCGTACAATCCCTACCAATTGCCACTACCATTAGCGGGTTAACTGTTGACGTAAGATTTATGGTTCCTGGATGAAATATGCTTAATTTGTATTTATCTACCCCACTGTCGTGTTTATTACTATTTGTTCGTGAACGTCCTGTATTTCAATATTCGTATAATATGTGACACCTCTATATTCATTTCGTAATTGGATAAATAAAGTCATCGATTTTTTAATATTAAAAAAAAAGATGCAAATTAAAAATGTTTTTGAAAAGTACTTGTAATAGGTTTCTTTTCCTGTTTACTACCTGACTTCCCATGGCGCAGTTGGTTGGTGCATCGGCGCCGATTTGGAGTACGGGAGGAGCTGGGTTCGAATCCCAGGTAAGGCATGGGTGTTAGTTTAAGTTAGATCATAAGTGAGTTTGACAGCCATCCCCTGATAATACTTCAAGCATAACACTGGGGGATGTAAATAAGCAATTTCCAATCGAATGTTCTCCAATTGTCCTGCTTACTGTGTAGATACAGAAGCGTTATTCAGCATCGACGCATGAGTTGTCCTCGCACCAGTGTCCTGAAACCGCATACTTGGCCAGGTACCTTTGTGGATGCATCCATACTAATTATTTTTATTATTAGAGCTCTGTTTTGGTCTACTTGAATTGTAATTGCTTAGTTATTGGAAGATCAATAACAACACTCTTGACTATCCTGCGGGAGAACCGGGATTTCTAAAATCCCTTCAGGCAAAAGACAGATTATACCCCTATTCCCGCTTTTCCAAGCAATGTGTTCTGTCTATAACAATCCCACTGTTTAATAGACTTTAAAAGTGTCCTAACTTATTTCTCCAGTGTTTGAATTAAAGACATATGTAAGTTTGATTTTCCTACAGTTAGGGTTAGTTCTTTGCATCGTGTTTCTTTAGTCTTGCTTTACATGGCAATGTTAGTATCCTGGGTGTATATTTTTGCTTCTCACGTGCGTTGTGCCTAAAGAAATGCACAATTTGATGTCCGTGCCTACGTCATCCTTACACACGGAGTTTCCAGTCTACGAACACTTTCATTACTATCAGTTATGTATAGAGCCTCCGATAGTATATCCCTCAAACATACGCCTAATATATTATTTGCATAAATAATACGTGTCTTCGTTAATGCGTTACGGAAAAATGATTCTTTTACAGAAAATTTCTTTTCTATTTTGTTATGAAAAAGTTGTAAGTTGACAATATTTTTTTGGGATCTCTTTTGCGGAAATAAAAATAGTTCTACTGAGAGATACGCGTGGAACAGCAGAGAGGATTCTTGACAAGGAATTTATGTAAGAAATTATATAATATTGAATTAATTTAGGATTCTTTTCCGTAAGTTACTGTCACGCGATAATTACACGCCAGGAAGTCTGCAAGATAACTGTCATATTGACATGGCGGCTTTAATATTTCTAGATTTTTACCCACATATGGCGTTTCCTACACAACCGTTCAGATATAAGCTATACACTAGACCTTTAAGGAAATTTTGTTTTTAATATGTGTAAATTAAAGTGTTAGTTACTGGTGATATTATCTGCAAACCGCTGGTCCTTTCAACGTGAGCGTCGTGTACTTGGAAGTTGTTGGTGTTGTTGTTGAGAAGTTTTCACTGGCAAATAAGAGCGAGGTCTTGAGCACCGGTTTGGGCGATGGAGCAGCTTCGGAGTGCAAGAGCGTTGATAAACAGGAGTGACCCGAGAAAAACCCGTAGTCCAAAGGCGACGTCCGCCACGTTTCCCACATGTGAAAATCGTGGTGACGTCACCGAGAAACGAGCCCGGTGCGCCGTGTTGGGAGGCCAGTTGTCTGACCACTGCGCCAGCGCGGCTCCATACACCTGAAGTCAGCTGACCTATATAACGGGGGTCAGCGGGCTGGGCGAAGTGCGGTAGGCGGCAAGGATTGCGTGAGCTCAGCTCTCGCCTGTTTCAGATTTCGCGGCCGTGGGTCCACGCGCGCAGCACTTCTAAACTAACTTGTTTTAATATTTAATTCTTTCATCTTCTGCGGCTTGTGGTGAGGAGCATGGTCGTAGAGGGAAGGGAGGGAAGGTTGAATCCCCTCTCCCTGTGGAAATTAAATCTAGGATTGGCCCGGAAGCAACGGGGCGGAAACTGGCGGCGAACTTTTCTGTTCGTCCTCTGAGTCGCGGCGCTAACCGTTTGTGGCTGGTATCACGAGGGTTATGTCGGAATGTTGCGGTAATTGAGTAATTGTGGAGTTAAAACTTAATAAGTGTGCTCATCACATTGGCGATATTCTTTCGCGTATTTTAACGTAATAGTCTATCAGGCATACTCGTGCTAATCCGCATAATCAACTGTAAAGCAGCACTTATATTCAATTGTCCTGTGCGCGCCATAGCCTTGCTACAAAATCATAACCAGCTATTTATATATGCCGACATTAATCAGGACCAAGCATTCAGAGAAGGCAGGATAGGAAATGATTCATAATTTAACACAATGTCAAAAAATTAAATATGTTTCATGTAATATAATTCACGTTGGCTTTGTAATAAACATAAAATTCTACAGAAATTTTATTAACACTTTTTAAAATCACAATTTATTTACCCCATTTTTGAACACATAGCTAACATCTAAATAGCTGGCTTAAACAAGAAGTTTTGTCCTAAAATGAAAAGCAATGCGTTGATTGAAATATTTATTTAATCAAGCGTTAAAAAAAGTTGGCAATCTTTGACTGTAAAAAAGTATGCTTGTTTCTGATTCGTGTAATCTGGTTTCAAATATTTCAAAAATTACTTGTGTAAAGCACAAATTAACGGTTACAACAAAAATATATTTTGGCTGATGAAATTTAAATATTTCCTCCAGTTTATTTGCGTATTCCAAGAAAAATGAAAATGGTTGTTTTTATGTGTATCACAGCCGCATAGATTTGTATTATTTTAGATATGCTTTGATAACAATCAACGACAAGAAGTGCTCAAATCAACTTATCAGCCAGAGTCACTATGTGGAAATGAGTTATTAAAAAAATCAGTAGTCTTTCACTATGTTTACTGATTTAGTTATAAGCTCACTGTTTGGTAGCATGTGTCACACATTAATATTAACAATCTTATGGCCTGGACCACTTTATATTTTATAGCTCCACAAAATATGGTTGTTTGGTTAGTTCAAGTAGTTATTTACCCCTGCTTTTCTGTTAATTGATAACTACCGAAACAACATACCGAGAAGATTCCTTGCCCCGAAATGCAAATAATGCAATCATTGCTATTATTTTAATGGTCACCGTAAATATGACAATGGTGTATGGATGTTGATTGATGTGTCTGCATCGCATTCAAAGATAAATTTATAAAATTACGGGAAGGCATTTACCCCATCCATTTACTATTTGTTTTATGTAAAGCAAAACAATGCATATATTACTTTATTTTTGACATACTCTATTGCAGTGGGTCTCCTAGAAAACCACAATAATGGATAAAGAAAACCACAGAGAGGAACTGGATAGAATCCCATTAGGGCTGTCGCCAGTATGTATACCAAAAAAATAACGCAGAGAATTCCGAACAAGAAATTAAGACAGGAATCAGCAAGAAACTGCAACAAATGGGCACGAGGAAACAAAAACAAATAATGTTGAAAAATCTACGAAGACAGCACAGACGAAAAATTTCGCAAAGAAACCAAAATCTTGGGTCCCCAATGGCTGGGCAGTGAGACTGCTCGCCTCCCACCAAGGCGAGCCGTGTTAAATCCACGGCCGGGAGACTCCAGGTTTTTCGCAAGTGTAAATCATGCCAGACGATACCGCTGGTCGACGGGTTTTTTCAGGGATCTCCCGTTTCCCGCACCCTTTGCTTCCTTCTCGCCTCATTTCACCCCCATAGGCTGTCAGGACCGTTGTTTAAAGCCACAGAAATCTCTCAGTTCAACTCGACCAAAAACTTACAGATGTGCACAAAGACTGATCGAAACAGCGACTATAGTGCAGACGAAGACATTGATATTCAACGAGTAAACATATGCGAATTTCGGGAACCTCGAACTTTTCCCTAGTTCAAGCATTCTGACTTTAAACCGTTGAACACTTCCAGATTTATGATAGGAAAGTGGAAAACACCGATCTTTGTGCATCTGAACATTCTCATGCCGCACCCATTGCCAACTAATGACACTCCCACTGGCTCCGCAAAGTATAATATATGTTTATTAGCTGCTCAGGTGCACAGAAAATAGACTTAAGTTGTAGCAACAATATTTATACAACATATATTATTTGTTATCTGTGAACCGTCAGTAACTAATGTCACTGTAAATGTAATGTAATGTTAAGCTATTAATATAATTGTAACATTAACTACTTTTGTGACATTACCTTCTAACAGTACACAAAAAATAAAATAATTATTTATATGGGGGAAAAAAAATTGTGTTGGGGCAAGTAACTTTCGTATTGCTTTGATGTAAACATTTCTGTTAAAAATTTTCTTGATTTTTTTTTCTTTAGATAAACATTGTAGTGTAAAATAAATTAAATACAAGGTATTGTGTCACAAAAATAAATATTAATAACGAAATATTAATTACAGCATGCAGAGGAATCAAAACCATACCATGAGTGCTTGACGCACATTTCATTGATCCCTACGCCCTACCAACTTCTCTACCTTAACATTCCCTTTACTCTTTCATATTGTGGATATTAAATAGAATCTAAACGACAAACTGGAGTTTTTTTCGTTATGTGGAAATACAGTATGCTCCAGAAATATGTGCATTTGTGCACACTTGAACTGCTTGGCAAGGCTTGGGAGATGGTCTGGGCTCCATTTAATGTTCTTTTTTTGCTTTAAAAATTTAACACGGTGATTTAATTTCACGACGTTACCGCTGTTCACTACTAACCGCCATTGTACAACAGTATTAATGTTCCAATATCAGTCATTATTTGTTACCTGGGAACCGTCAGTAACTAATGTTGCTAGAAATGTAATATACAGTTAAGTTATTATGTTAATGTAATATTGAAATAATAAAGTAACCACATTATATCGTTTCTGTACTGTAACTACTCGTGGGAGGGGATTCAAACCCGCGCCATGAGTGCTAAAAAGCTTCCGTATTATAGAACCCGACGTCTTAACAATTGTATTATCTTGACACATATAAAATCAAGTTTGGTATTTAAAATATTGAATCAATACAAAAAATAAAAACCACAGTCATGTTTCGTTCTGTGCAAATACTGTGTGTTCTATAAATAAACCTATATGCATAATTGACACACGTAAACTGCTTTGCAAGGCTAGGGAACTAGTCTGAGCTACATTTTGTTTTCGAGCTATGCTTTCAATTTAAATACAGAGTTTTAATTTTTCGAGATTATCACCGTTCACTACTATCCACGACTTTTACAACGCCAAGTCAGTGTAAGTTTGTGTTGGTTGGATATTCCCTTAATGTAGCAGTAACACGAAATATTTTGTTCTTCCTGCTAATTTTAGTGTAATACGACAATTTGTTGTGGCAACTTTACGCAGAGGCTTTGTTAACATTAAAACTTCAACAGTATGTATGCGTTAGAGGAATAAAAGACTTTGTTAATGGTTACCATTTTCATTGGTTGATATGACATATCGTACTTAACTATAATAATTCCACCTATTTAAAAACAATATATATATATATATATATATATATATATATATATATATATACATACATAGTACAAGTCGAAAATAATTAACAACTTCGCATCGCTACCTGAAAGTAACCGATTGTGACAGATTACTTTACAGGACATTAAAGGAAAAACTCTGGAATTTTTTATTTTTTATTTTATTGAAATTATTGTCAGAATTACTGTGATTCACAATGAGAACCCATAGTCACGCTGCGTATGCCATAACGTTAATCTAGTTCTTGCCATACACGAGAGAGTATGTCGTCATATGTGGATGCGAAAGCAATAACAATTCACCTTCGTAATTCTGGCTTGTCTTTCGGACAGCACAGCGTCATTCGAATATCCTTAATTACAGGAATCACAAGTTGTTATGTCAAATTCCTCGGTGGCTAATTCCTAAATGCAGGATCTTTGACAGTCGCACAGCCAATCCAGCGGTGAGGGAGATATTCTCTGAAGTACTGTCGCACCTCACGGTGAAACAAAGTTGGTTTTCCAACTCGTTAGATCACGTAGTCCCCGGAATCCTCATCGAGCTGCAGGATTAGGCACTGTTGAAGCGTGTCAAGATAAGTTATCACAGTAGCGGTATCCTCCGTAAATAAAAACTGGCCATATAACTTTTTGTAACATTGCACAAAACACATCGGGCTTTGGTGAATCTCGAACAGGCTCAATCGTAATGTGTGAATTCTTTGTAACCCATATTTTCAAATTGTGAAAGGCAGCTTCATCATGATAAACAAGACATCTGCAAAATCATCGTGCTCCGTGTCCGCTTGCATTTCAACACGAAACTTGTGGTTCTGTAGATTCTGGTAATTTTCTCTAAATGCTTGTACCAACTGAATTTTAAAGGTTTTGAATCTCAGCCTCTTTACGAATAACACGCAAATTCCACCGAAACGTGTGCGGAAATGTCTTTGCACAACTACAATTGAATCAGTCTTCGTTAGTCTAAGTTACAGTCTTTAATACAAAATATGCTTTCCGCTGGTCACTCGCCATTTTAATATACTAGCGTTCCTGGCGGAGCAGTGGCAACATATCATAGGGACGCCAGGATAAAAAAATTAAAACTTCCAGAGTTTTTCTGCACATACACACAATGCACCGTATTCTGTCATAGTCAGTTACGTTTTATAGCAGTGCTAAGCCGTTTCATTCCTTTTTACTTGTATTGTATAGTTGTATATATGTCGAAAATCAAACCGCATTATCAGTGCGCGAATAGAAACAAGAAACTCTAGTAAAAAATTGTTCAGAAAGTCTATTTAGTATCTTTATATTGAGGTTCAATATCAGCTAACGACGCCGGCGGACCAGCAAATGACACCGGCTGTCCGCAACCGTATTTTCCTGCGTGCATATTAAGTTGCGTGACACGAAGGCGAACGGCGGTGGTGCGACATGCGGCCAGCGCCTGTACATAGGCAACCTTACAAATTTCATACTCGCTTGCCACTGTGGTGACGCCTATGTATGGGACAGGGCAACCCATCTGACTGAAAGGCGGCGCCGATTGCCGCATGCAGTACTGCCGTGGATCAGTTCGCTTTCGTGTAGTTCAATTTGTTGTGCATGCAGGTAAATACGACTATATATATATATATATATATATATATATATATATATATATATATATATATATATATATATATAGGGAATTTGTAAAAAATTTTATACATTAGAAATTTTTTCCCATATTTCGCTTTCTCCATACATTTACAAAATTATCTTCTCTAACGCCACAATGGCGGCTAATACTACAGTGCTGTTTCAGAAAATAAATATCCTCCAACATCTAATTTTATCCGAAATAACAATTTTATCAGGCGTTTTGCAGACGCCTATAGAGGAAATAGCAAGATTTCCATAAACGTTGGAATGTATTATAATTGACTGCTCTGCCATGCACCTTCACAGTTATAGGATTCGGGGTTTATTTGTAACTGACAATTTGTATTTTTTTTTTCAAACATAATATGTAGCCTACTAGGACTTAGAAGATGATATAGAAAAGTAAGTAATTATTACTTATCAGATGTATGTTGCCATTTTTGAAGAACGAAGGACTGTACATTAACAAGAAGTAAATGAATGTCTAATTGTAGAATACAAAATTAATTAGTGAAGTTATATTTAAGCCAGAATGAGACTTTCAGTTAAAACGTTTTAAATCAGAGCCTTACAATACAATAGAAACTAAACGAGGTTATTATTCGTGGTGAGGTTGATTATACAACAGAACTTTGTTGTTTTAGAATTATTGCTTCAATGAGATACGATATTATTTAAAGTGAGCATGAAGTAATTTTCCAAAGGGAACGTCATTAAATACAGCAAAATCAATGTATGTTAACAACCCGATAACAAGACATTTTGGTATTGCGTGGTGAGAACAACCAGAATTTTTTTTATCTACGTGAATTTTCCCTTACGGGCAATCATGCCGATCAAGCCCAAAGTGTTGAATCGGACGTAGATATACGTGGTGACCAGATTATGCATGATTCCATTGTGTTTAGTTTTATGGTGAAATAATTGGGTTTTGTAATTGTTTTCTATTCGTCGATATCAAATTACTTAACTTATAATTTTATGCTATTTTATACTCCATTTCATTTGTACTATATATATATTTACAAATCGTGTCTTATCTATTTATGTAGTTCCCGAAACCTGCCTTCTCCTACGTATGGTTCCGAATCATGTGGTCTGTAATTTTCAAATTAAAATAATATGTACAAAGAAACATAATAACGTTCTGCTTTGACATATTTAGAGTTCAAGGTATATTTTAAAGAAGAAATTTTTTTTCCTGTTTTAATTTACAAAATGGTAAGCAGGTTTTTCTTGATTTTGAGTAAAATAAAAAATGGAAGACACATTTCGGAACTATAGGACGAGTATGTATAAAACTAAAAGAAGTTTGATTTTCTGTCTCATGATTTGTTGTAATTATGTGTTTAGTCGTAAATTTATTTTAAGTTCGTCACATATCCATGTAAAGATAATATATTCAAACATACATCACAAGAACCAAAATTTCTTGGTAGCAGTTGAATACGTTTATACAATATTTACTAAAATGCATTTTTTTTTAATTCACATTTTTCTCATTTCCGGAAAAAATTTCGTTAACCAGTTGACCATTAGTTCGTAGAAATAATAGAACTCAATACTAAAGTAAAGTACTTAAAGTAATGTTATCCTCACCACGTGGAAATGAATTTTTATAGGTTTATACGAAACGTAACTGTAACTGAAAATGTAACATAACGCCACAGTTTCCTTATGTGCAAATAAGACACCCAAACATATGTATATATCAACGTCTGTTTACTTTAGCATAAACCTAAGTAGTTAATTCGTCCATGGAATTTGCGGTGAAAAAAAAAAATTATATATTTCATGTTAGCGAGGCAATTTCCGTGAATACTAGAAACGTTAAACGACAATGTTATTGCGGATCATCGCGGAAATACATTACAACTACGAAAAAAAAAAAAAAATCAATTGGAGAACGTTATGAGCAAAGCGGCAAAAAAAAACAGTCGATTTTTTTTATTTCATCTCGTATGCATTACTCCACATGAAAAACAACGCGGCGCTGGGCCGTGTGCGAGTCGCTAGCGGGATTATATCTCACTGTCTGGCGCAGTGCCTACCGGAGGGGCCACGAACGGGTTTTAACATTTCACGAGGGTCACTTCCACGGATAACTGTTTAGTATAAATCACGGGCCGCGGCGGCTGGCGGGACACACGGCTCTAGATCTCTCTCCGGCAGCCACCAGGAGAGCGGGTTGTATGGTGGTCGCGGGTGTTAAGGGGAAGAGGGGATGAATAAATTCCGCTGCGCGCTCCAGGCCCCACTGTACAATTTAGTTACAAGAATACTTATCAAGTGATAACACATGACACTGGGTTATCGCGGTTTGTTTACGGGCACTGGAAAAAATTCCAACAATAGCGTACACGGTTTCCAGGTGACGTAACATTTCGCAATCTTCGTGCAGTACTAATATTTACTTTTCATTTTTGTTCATTTATTACTTAGGTTTAACATGTTAATAGTAAATTTTGTTTGCACGTATTATTTTTTTAAATATATTTTCGTGGTAGCATTTTTATGCGCTTACCTTTAAATTTCATGCAAATTACTTTTGCAAGTAAATCGAAACTGTTTTGACTGTGTTCAAAAATCATATTTATTTTAATGAATACTGCGTTATACTAGACTAATAAGCAAGCGAATTAGTACAAGAAGGGCTAAAACAAATAAAATCCCTTGGTGGTTGCAATGAACATCGGTTCAGTTGGAACTCCAGCTACTGTCCAGCAGGTTGGATTTGAGTCTTATATCTTCCCCGGACTTTATTGAGTGGAGGATCACACGCGGTGGCCTTTCATCACATCCACTGTTTTCAGCTGGCCAGAAGCGACAAGTGTGTCCTCCAGTAAGGCATTCGGCGTCACTTGGAGTCGGTGTTATCTAGTATCATCAATGCCGACAGTACATGAAAGAGAGGAACGGTAATATAAATCCATAACACAAAACAATCAGCAGAAATAATCTTACAGTCATAACACTCACAAAAAAAAATAAAAATCTGAAACCCGCATGGTTCATATCCTCACGTTCAAATAAAATATTTTGGAAAACACCGAGTACTGTTATAGATGCCAACATCACATAAGTAGTATAATTTTGCAAAAGTTCTTTATTTACGTATTCATCATGTATGCTTCCTCAGGTTCTCACACCTCCTTCTTCAGATAATGTTACTTAACCCTGTTACGGGGGCATTTCAACTAAATACTACGCTGTGAAGAATTCTGTAAAAATTTGAAACGTAGGGCGCATTTATCTCCAGCGTCAATATTTTGGTTTTCATGTTTCTGATAATGAGGAATTTTTTATATTATACTTGATTATATGTCTTAGTAACCAATTTACTTATTAGAAAAATCGAGAGATATGTAGTTCTTCAGAAAATGTTATTTAAAACCATAGAGCCTACATAACAAAAATTCGATTTTATCATAAATAATACACAATTAATGTAGATCGAAAAAAAATATATGTATATATTATTTGTTTTTATACATGGGATGTTCGGAAAATAAAAACTACGTCTCAAAATATGCCCACATATGCGTAAGCGTAACACAGTAATTATAGGTGCGTTTAATTATTACATTCCGATATATGTCTGAAGATATTCTTTATAATATATTTATATTTATGAACACATATTGATTCTTCATATTTTCTCATTATTTACAGCTATTTACGAAATTTCACCTTATAAACTTTATTTATTGGTATCGCTTTTTCAATATGATCGGAAAATTCATCTGTACAATTATTATGAGGAGTTTAGACCAAGGGCGTGGGGTGTAGAGACATTGAGCTGTTACTGTTCTGTCATTACGGTCAGCCGAAGACCATCTTGTCAGTCATTTTAGAGGTAAGTGATATTGACCTTTGACCTTAACCCATGTGACCTTTGACCGTTGATACCACCAAAAATCTCTAAACCCCCAAATATAAAAAAAAATATAAAATTTAAAATTATTAAAAATTATAAATAATTTTCAAAAATTAATAAAAACATTCAACATTTCAAAAATTTTCAGAAAAATCATTTAAGGAAATACAATCCGGAGGTCTAAGGTTCGAAATAAATATGGCAGTGTGGGCTATATATACTTCAATCACGAATACTAGCAGACGATTGGCCCCCACGAGGGTTTCTCATTGGTTATTTAGTCGGCACGCCTTCAAACCCACCCATATATTTAATTGGTGGTTTAGTCGGTTAATGAATCGCGTTCGCTTGACTCCCTCCAACCCCGCCAATAATTTTCATTGGTTGATTACTGACGTTTGTTGGATCCCCTCTCACCCCTTTCCCCAGCCCACCATGAATCTCCCTCACTCTACCACCTTACCTTTGTTCATTCCAATATTTTTATTTATTTTTGACACACAAGGAATAAATAATACTAGGAATTATTTTAAAAAAGGTATTTTTTTTTTCATTAAAATACACAAATGCACGATTCTCATGTTTTGAATCATATTCTTCGAGTCAACTGACAGCAGTACATATTTATATACAAAACAAATCTTTCGTACACTCGTGAAATTTCTGCAGTGGGAGGGGAACTTCAATGCAAACTTTATGCAGGGAAAGCGAATCCGATATGCTGGTAGTACAGTGCTGGCCCCAGGAGGTTTTGGCTCGCCGAAAAGTACAGAAACTGGTGTCGGTGGTGCGTACGTAGATGATGTAAATGGGGGAGGAATGAAGAGACGATGGTGATTGCAGTTCATCACAGAAGTGATAACGTTTTCAGTAACTCGTTCTTGCAGAACTGGAACGGAATAATTTGTGAGCCCCGCAGTTTAACTGTATGATTTCTGAAAAAGTCATAACGATAGAAAATAAACCCACATTAGGATAAAAGATAACTTATTCTGTTTGGATTCTTCATACATCAATAAATTTCATGGTGCGAAAATACCTTGTAGCAGTGGCTACAAGTATACGTTCTCTGTGGCGAGGATAGTTCAGCCGATGAGGCGATCTATGTTGAAGATAGCGCATTTAAGAACCAGATGGCTCTAAAAGTGGTTTGGGTGCTGCAGTCACAGGTGAAAGAGATGCTATATCAACTGAAAACGTCATTGAAGCCGATGGTGCTGCTGGAAGGCTGTCCATGGTGTATTCCAACTAGAGTAACTTATATAAGAGGTAGCGTAGGCTTCCTGGACCATAAGAGCCAGAGTGGCACAAGTGTAATTTCATAAATTTGATAAGTTGTGTTCACGATCCACCATACCCTCCTGCCTGTACGGGTACACCTCCGACTTCCTCGCCATCTGCCAACCTTCACCACCCCCTCCCACTCTTCTCATCAACCCCCTTCCACTTCCATTCCCCCTAATGCAGTGTGATGTGATTGACCAAAGTATTACTCCCCTTCCTCTTCCCTAGCCAGTGCTGTGGTGAGCTGTTGGCTGATGACAGAATTATCCCTCCCGTCCCCCCTGAGAAGTGTGCTGTGGTTGGCTGTTGTTTGAAATTGCAATACTGGCACAAGTGACATTTGTACCTTTGACTCACCGAGTGTAACTATACGTGTTAACACTTCAACTGCCGGAGAGTGGCTGAGGTGTTGTGTAACTTTGGGTACCGGACTTCAAGGATGAATAGAGATGTATGTATATCCCTAAAATTCTCTCCCTCCACCCCACCCCCTTATCAACCACTACTTGTTCTCCCTTCTGAGGAACTACAGGAGATTTCAGGAGTTTTTTGGCGGACATTTTGGGATACAAGACCGACAGGATGTAAGCTCTGACAACTGGTAGGTGGATTGATACTGAGTCGAATCCCAGACAGGGCATTTAATTTTTTAATTTTTTTACTAATCCCTGGTCTCTGATGACCGTAGGGTGGAATCGTTCTGAATTCGATTCCCGGACATGGCATTTAAATAGTTTTTATTTTTTCTTAACCCTCACTCTCTGTGGTATGGCCAGTGGGTGGATTGATAATGACTTCGATTCCCAGACAGACCACTTAAATTGCTTTTATTTATTTGCAAACCCTTGGGCTTTGTCGGATTGCTGCTGGGCGAATTGGTATTGAGTTTGACTCACGGACAAGGGGCATTTAATTTTTTTGTTATTTTTGTCTTCGATTTCCGAACAGAGCACTTAATAATTTTATTTTTTTGGATTGGTACTGGTTTTGATTCCCTGATAAGTTAACTAGTAAATATCTAATTACATACCAAGTACATATGTTATCTCGTCATTAGCTATAGAGAGACTTAGGTGGCCAATGGCAATATTGGTAGTTTTTGAGGGAAAAATGGGAAATGTAGTTATATAGGAAGATTGCAGTTTCTTAAGAGGCGTGTAATTAGATTATAAAACTTCTACTATAGTTTTGGAAGTGGTTTCTGTTGGTTCACATGCATAGTGAATGTATGATGCAACCTCCATATATATGTTAGTGATAAAGTGTACCAAATGAGTGAGTGAATATGTATAGTAAATAAGGAAAAATTAGATTATTTAATAGCACAATGAATGATTTTAATCATGCAAAGCTACATACACACTTGCATAATCAACCATTAATTATCACATACTTGAATAATATACTCATTGCGTAAACACCAACTCCACATACACTTGCATAGCCAAGTCCTATCACTAAGACATTCAGCTCGCGAATTACCTGAGATTGCATATATCAATATTTTTACCCAGAGGCTATATAATGGAACCCCATCAGGAGCACGCCACCATCACACCGAGCAAGTAAATACGAGTTCTAACAAAGCCTAAAATGTGCAAGGACAATTAATTTTTTACATATCTTCTAGCAAGACTGAGTTGTGAATTTCTGACAAGATCTCGCACATTTCCAAAGAATGTCGTGATTAAATGTTATCTGCTGAAGCAAACATTTGTAATTTATAAAACACTTAAACATAATTTGAGAAAATCAAAAATTTTGTCGAGGATGCAGTATAGGCTTAAATCAGGAGAGTTGAGGACTCCATTTATCACCCATCAAGAGTAAATATATGTATTCGTATAACAAATAACTAGTGGAAGAATATACAGGTAATGAAATGACTACACACAATTAGCATTTATATATTGATTCGAGAAATACTCAAGGTGATTATATGTTGTTAAATAGCATATCAAGTAAATTATCTAGAGTATTTTCATTTTGAATATCTCCATGATTGTAATATGTGCATAAAGAGCTGAAACCATCTACCCATCAGCCAATTAAATACTACGAACGAGGTTGGAAGACAAGTGAAAGATTGAGAATTTACTCCTTGCTTCGTGTCCAATCAAGGACAATTAGAGTTAATTAGCATAATGAATTAATATGCATTATTAGTATTTATGCAATGAACAAACACCAAGAATAATTTTACCTCAAGTACACATAATACCCAAACCACTCCTTAGTTCAAACAAGCCAATGTTTTATATTATGTGTAACTTATATGCCTACCATGTTGAAATTAACATAAACACTACAGAACAAATACTTAAACAATATACCTTTCCATTACCTATCTCAGTGTCTACAGCTCTCATGCCATGATCATCATTCCTGTATCAAGACACTGCACATCTTCGAATGACAAAGGACTATGTAATCCCACCCACCCT
Source organism: Dryococelus australis (assembly GCA_029891345.1). Lineage (NCBI taxonomy): Eukaryota > Metazoa > Arthropoda > Insecta > Phasmatodea > Phasmatidae > Dryococelus > Dryococelus australis. Next base: position 98,500,330 of record CM056998.1, on the reverse strand, counting down.
TCCTACGCCACTCTGGTGTCATCTCTCAACATGAGAACAATGCTCTCCACAACCCTGAAAAGATATAGGCGAGGGCTTTAACTGGGAAGGGTACACAAAAATTGTATTTGTTTTACAATATTATAATCTTACACATATATGTCATTAAATTATACCATGAGAAAAAATATATTTTTTGTGCAAAAATTTATTTTTCAACGTTTTATGTAATAATAACATATTAAAAATAATTGCAAAAACCGTACATTTAACTAAACCCACTTTTCCCCAAGTATCCTCTGAATACCAATTTTTACATAATTGTTTTATGTTTAAAATTTCATAATTTTTAATGTTGACCTAACTCTCAATACATTTAACCATCAGACAAAAATTACACAAATTCCCATCGAGGCTAACTACAAATTTAAACCTTGCCTCATTCCCCCTTGATGCTAAGTTTTGTAATGGATGAGTTATTGCTTCGAAACACGACAAAGGTAAAACAAATGTACTAAGATATTTCTACTTCAACACTAATGATGGTATTTACATTTACCCTATAACATTCTATGCGTCAAATTCCAATGAGGGAGAATATGCGTACACTATTTTACTAAATGTATATCAATTTTAATATTAATATTGTGTAAATAACACCCAGAATCTCATATAGAACATTTTAAAAAACAAGAGAGACAGTGTGCATCTCTAGAAATTTTCCCGAGAGGATAGCATTTATTACACAGTGTATAGATGATGTCTCGAAAGGTAGACAAGCGGATGGCCAATCACAGTGGAAAGGAGAGCATTAGAAACCCACCTGTGGCGATCCTTCTTTGGGACCTTGTAATTAAAAAGCTTTTTTGAAACACTCATAATTCTTACACCACTCGTCCAACTTACACCACCCCATGCAAACATCTCAACAGACGAATGACTGACACCGATCATTTTGTGAACAACTCATATGAGCAGAGGGAAATAGCGATCTCCATGACCACTCGCCTCGCATATACTTTCGTCAACATTAACACGACACAACGTAACAATTAAAATTTCCATACACCTATTGAAAGCAACCATATAAATTAGTAAAAAAAATCATTTTAAAATCTTTTCTATCTTGTTATATATATTATCTTTTAAAATAAATTAAAACCCATTTCACTACAATTCCGGTTAACATGTGAACAAATGTTACTAAGGTAAAAATGAAATTTCCATTGTTATACGTACGAAATTTCAATATCCAGCCAATTTTCGTTAAACTTTCTTAAATCTATAAAAACTTGATATTCTCTCACCTCAAATATTCCACAAGTTGCGAACATAAACCGTGACACACACAATTGATCCGGCTTTGTTTAAAATAGTTTCTACACCAAAAAATTTTGAATTCATCCCCTGCTAACATCATCTCATTCTCAAAACGTTTTTCCCACACAAGAACGTTTAGTGGAAAAAAACTATGCATATATGCAGTCGGTGAAACCTTTGAGTTAAGAATAAAAACTAGCTCCCCAGTATCATTTATTACATCCTTAAAACATTATTTATTTGAATACAGAAATAACTGCAAATGCCAACATTTGAAACAACGAATAGGTTTACTGCAACAATATCGTTCATGGCAACATAGCTTACCCACATCGAGATATTCAAACTCATAAAAAAATCACTTTTGGTGCTAACTCATTGTTTACTGTGAAGTTTCTTCTGATGAATGCACATCCAACTTATAACTTAACAGACTATGATGTATATACTACCATAAATGCTATAGTTATGCATAGGGGCTATATGAAATGCATGTATAATTGCCTAAAATCTTGCTTTGACCATTCATTACATGTAAACACATAGACAAACAGATTGAAGTAACTACATAAACCTTTATACTTTTCGTGAAATAAGTAACATACGAGGTATGATTTGACATATATGATAATTATCCCCAGGGCAAATTAAACTATTCTTATAATATAAAATGTAAGGGGGAAAAATTTATATTTATGTGAAACTCTCAAATATTTTTCCATACATCATACATACAAGAAATAAACTTTATATATATATATCACGCGAAGGCAAAAACTATATTAATACCTGTATTTGGAAGGACGTGTGTTCGAATCAGAGAACATTCCCTATACGTATTCTATTTAATCTCTGATATAGACAAACATTTTAACCTCACCTCATAAACATTTTAACAGCATCCCATGATATTCTATTAAATAGAGAACATTTGATATAAGAAATAATTTTGTTAGAACCATCCCACCTCCTACACACAATTTACATTTAAATTTATTTGAAAACCACGATATATTGCCATTGTTTGGTGAATTAATTTGTTTTTCAGACATATACATGGGAATTTTATATCTGTAAACAACACACCCAGAAAATGTTTTTCTTTCTACCAATCATATAATATCCTTATCGTTTATTATATTCAAGTAACAAATTTATTTAGTTTTTACCATGGAAGCATATATAACTGTGAAACATATTTACAAACAGACAAACACACATATACATAAATATAAAATCACCAATCCAACTGTATACCACTCATGCAAAAAACTTTTAAGTCTTTATACAAACTGAAAATTATTATATATATAATTATAAAAAAAATTCACATCCCAATATGTCAATGTATAATTTTCTACAAACTAAGATATTATCTGAAATACCATATTATTAATTAAATATGACGACCTGCAATCCATAGCGCCCAATCATTATTAATTACATATCAACCAACTATATAGCTCAAACCTCAAAATACCCATCGGAATTTTTTTTAATAACTCATAATATTTTGAAGTACTATCATACACGCTGCCAAAAAAGAAACATCCAAACAGTCATTTCTACATATTGTTCCAGGCAATATAATATCACATATTATCCAAAAACCATAAACAAACCATAACAACAATCATTACATGCATCATATCGACTATACTAAACACCTTACTTCATAACTTCCAAGATAACAAAGCAATCATATAAACATTCCTATGAAATATTCCAGCGAATTAATCTTATAACTCATTTCATCATATAATTGCAAAATACACATTCAAATAATACCAGCAACCATAGAGTAAACCATAGTCAACAATCCAACCTTAACCAAATCTCATGTCAATAGGTCATATCACCAAACCAGCAAATCAAATGTTCCAGCAGAAAACATTATAACCATCAATACTGCCAATCCATATATCAACACACAGCTCATTTTCACAAGGCATACCTTCCATTCGCAAATCCCTTACCATCAAACATTACCATCAAAACAAACATACCATACCGACAAGACATTCTAACCATAAAACCATTCATACGACTAGCATTACCAACACACCATACAAACAGATAAGTTAATCTGACAATACCCACCACTCATACTATCAGAAAATTCCTATCAAACACTCCTTTAGAAAGTATTAAAACTAATTCCCTGAAAACTGTATCATCATATCATACAATACGCTTGCTTCTAATGAATCGCAGACCAGCCCCTTCAAATCGTAGAAGTTCGTAACTCAATACTACTTTCAAACATTCCTTCCATACCCATCATCGGTTATTACTAATAAAAGGTTAATAATAAAAACGCAATTGCTTTTTTTTTTTCATTCAATGTTAGGATAATCCGATAAGTTGTGAATATCCACATATATTCAGTACTCGATTTCATATCATCAGAGAGTCAAACATTTTCAATCCGACTCAATATCATACACCCTAACTACTGGCAAAGTGATTGCTACTGGGGGCGGATAACATTTGAGAATTTTCTGAATGCTATTATCTCTATATACATATTTAAAACAACCACAAATAAGTAGGAGGAATAAAATTATTATCTTTACTTGCGTTAGAACATCTCTAATTAATTAATATATATTTTCCTTCCTTTACTCACAGATTACCCTTTACTGGAAAAGTAATTTCATCAAAAAGTCTTGTATTTATTTTGTAATTACCATTTTAATTGTCAGAGGAGTCCAAGCCGATAAATATGCAAAAGTCATGGCAACTATTAAATTTTGTGACGAACTATTAATATTGCATGTAATGGTGTGTTGCGGGAAAGACAGGCAGTTCTGGTGCGCGGTGACAATGTCAAATGTCTCAGGGCTGGTCTGTACAAGCTCAGAGAGCAATGTGAAATCAGTTGTCCGCAGACTGCCGTGGCAGATGGATGTAACCCGTGTTGAGCAGCGCTCATACATCAAAATAGCTGTTCTCCGTGGGAGAACTGCCAAACTGCCAGAGAATGTCACAGGGAATTGGTAGAAGCTATTGGAAAAAATGCCCTGCCATACCGGACAGTCGCGAGGTGGGTAGAAGCTGTATTGTCATGTAATGTACCTTACTCAATCTGTGTAACAACATTGCTGGCGTTCTCTTTGTTGTCCATACATGTAGTGCTTACCTTGTCCTATCATGTGTCTATTTCACATTATCCACACGTGTCGGTATTCTCACACTACAACATAGTTGCACTGACTTATGCCCCAACCTTTATATATATATCCACATAGCTTGCATTTATTTTGTATTTATCAAGACATTGCATACAACTATCAGAAAAAATGTATGTACGAAGATAAAATAAATAAAAAGAAGTCTTCATTATACATTAACTTTATTTCACATACTTGTCAAAAATACATATAATTACTTACATACACTCAAATATGTTCTTCACTCAACAAAATATATATGCTTTACTCTGGTTTTATAGTACAAATCCTATTTTGAACAGTCAAGTTTCCTTATTCGCATACACCACACCACAATTAACACATAGGTATATCTTCTATGAAATGCTGTATATACAGTTACTAGCTTCATGTTTTCTGGCGCTAAAGCTAGTTGTGAATGTCTTGCTATAGTATTTGAAGATGGTCGATACTCTTGTGTAACTTCTACTAACAGAATCTGAGAGTTTTCGCATTACCATTGAAGACGTAGACATATCCTCAACAACAACAACAAAACAACGATTTTGAGTATTTAGTGATATTGGCCCGCTTCATGAAGCCTCCTTACCCAGGCCACCCAGCTGCTCAGCAACGACCTCAGCAAGAATTACGCTGGACACCACGGGGCGCCCGGTATCAACCACATTAAACTGACCATTATCCGCAATATTTGTCGTATTGAGAATAATATGTCCAACATCCGTTCTATCGTCCGGCTTGGAATACCACCTTCCAGTCCTTGCAGACTGATCGGGGTGAATGACTTGTTGTTTTCTCTCAAAGTTTGTGTATCTGTGCTTGACTTGTCCAAAGCACTCGGGTGCGATCTTCCAACCACCGCCCGCACGAGTCCTTTCCTACCGTGACCAGTTGCCAAGGAAAACCCTTGACACGGGCTCGGAGGTCACCCCATGCTAGTCCCTCCTTTTCATGACACTTGTGGGTTTTCCCAAGGCCCGGTTTACCAGGAAAGATGCGCGCCAAATCTCGCACGTAAGACTTGCCACCATGTTGTTATGTCACCCATCCGTCATCATTTACCCATGACATTGAGCTTGTTCTTTTTACCTTGAACTTGACTGTGGTGACATTTGACTCCAAAAACTCGAAAAAATCCGAAAAAATTCTTTAAAAAACAAAAAAAAAATGATTACGAAGAATTAAAAATGTTCCACCAACATAGTTTTTGCTCTTACCTTCTTAAAAATATATAAAAAATTCACTACAAAATTGTATTTAAATCTTTTTAAAATGTATAAAAATAGTACATCAAATTAAATAAAAATCCTTTAAAAATTTATAAAAAATTTATTATAAAAATTTAATTAAATATCGCTTTAAAATTTTTATTTATAAAACTTTACACAATGATCGCCACATTGCTAAGTGACTTGACCAAGAAGTAGCGTTTTACCCCGCCATCTTTGTAACCCCTCACATTATAAAAAAAATTTCTTATTTTTAAAAAAAGTTTGAAAAACTAATGTAAATTTTTTTTTTTCGGAGGTCCTCCCAGCAATACTATCAGTCAAGTCCAGTCCATCCCCAGCAAACGACTGTTACTATTGCAATTGGCTGTTTAGTCTGTGGGTCTCCATCCCCTTCCCCTTACATCCACTCCCCTTACCCATAATCATTCCGCCGTCTTGTGATTTTGTAATCTGTCATTTGTTTATACATTGCTGGTGGCAGCCATTTAGGCAGTCATCACATCCGCCATATCGGTAAAAATAATTTGTTTCGAAGTTTATCTCTCCCATTCGTTCGACACGATACTGGTCAGCATCAGGGCAGCCATATTGGTAATCACTATTTGTTTATGTTACTGGAGGCAACAATCTTGGTAGGCGGCCATCATCTTGATATATGGCCACCGTATTGGTAGGCAACCATCACTTTGATAGACAGCAACCATCCACCATATTGAAAGCCAGTGACCTTTACTTTTATTGCATTACTGTGAATTACATTAAAAACAAAAATTAGAGACAAATACATAAAAGTAAGCAAGCATAATACATTACAGACTACCACCACCATCTTGGATGCAGACTACCTCGACCTTGAACAAATGACCTTGGTTGACCTAGTAAACACAAACTTAAGCAAAAATTCATATAAGTCAACAAGCATAATAAGTTACAGACTACTACCACCATAATGGATGCAGATGACCTTAACCGTGACCCCATGAACTTTAATGACCTAGGAATCAAAAAATCTGAAAAAATGTCACAAGAGACCTGATTTCAGTAAACATGTTACCGTGATACTGAACGAAAAATACACCTCAACTTTATAGGCTTTCGCATGTCTGTGGCTGAACTTCATAACGCACCCGTCACACAAATATGATATAAAACAGGGATTCGTAGCACAACTGAAGCACTCATATAGCCGTACATTAAGGTCGAAATTAAATGCCTTATACAAATTTGACACTGATGGTGACATAGTGGTTCAGGTTAAGACTACGGCAGTCTTGTTTTAAATGTAGGTGCTGGAGCTAAAAAAGCAGGTAACGCCGGCAAATATGTTGCAGGTACTACTCCCGAAGAAGTCAATTACACAGTCGTATATAAAATTAGCTCTGGAGTGCCCGAAGACATCGCAGATGCCGAATAAGTCTTATATAAGAAGCTACAGTAGCTAGTCAAAACGATGTATCTTTCACTCCAGTCGCTGTGCGCGTGAAGATCCGAAATTATTGAAAAAAATGTTTTCCAACATCCAAGGTTTCCGTACGCTGGACTCTTACAACGTAAAGCAGATTACCATCTCGTACAGTGATGGCGATGAGGAAACCAAAGTGTTTACATTTTTTCTTTTACCGACATGTTCATGGTAGTATCCCACTGCACCACACAACAGGCCTGCAGATGCCCGGACATAGGTGGAATGATGGAAATTTTCTATACGGGAACATTCGCAATGTGTTGGGGGAAGCAAAAAATTCCCGATACCCTTTCTACGTTAATCGCCCAGAGTGGACGATTCGAAGTACGTAACCCCCACCAGAACGATCATCGTGGACATGCACAGGTATCCCGGCTTCCCACTGTTCAGGCAGCTGGTAGAGACATACGCCACAAGGCTACATGGTGCAAAGTAGAAGTAGTTTCTGTGCGTCGTTCAATGCCCAATCCCTAAGGCTCAGGACTTATCATAATCCGTGTTAAATGTAAACAAAAAACTACGAGGAAAAAAACCATTGCATGTGTGTAATAAACCACAAATACTCGGGAAAGAAGCTTTGTATAATACAGAACAACATTGCAATGTGTGTAAATAAATAAACGTACTTAAAAAAATTATAATTTTAATCTCGAGTCATGACCTCACTGTTGATAGTGAAAAATGTTTTAAATCAGTGTTAAAAAAAACTCTTGCTAAAAAAAAGTACTTTTAAATGTTTTATATCGGTGTTAACAAACTACACTGTCTGCAAAGTTAGTTAAAGTACAGTGTAAAGTATAAGAGAGACACTCTAACAGCCACAAACATATATATTACGTATAGGGAGGTAATTAAATTTATAAAACGAAGGAAGTGTGTGTAGTTCAAGGTAGACTGTCGTAATTGTCGTCCCTAGGCTTGGACGGCAGGAGGCATTCGCAACGTTGGCATTTTTCGCGGAACACCTGGCGGGAAGTGCACGTACGAAACGCAGTGGCCAGCCACCCGATACTTTGGCCGCCTCTCCAGAGAGAGAACTATATTCCAGAGACAGCTGTCAAGCCTTGAATTATTCACATTCAAAAAACTGTTAACAACAGCTAACGAAATTTCTGAATTTTCATACATTCCCGTGCGCTCGCTCCATTATATATATATATATATATATATATATATATATATATATATATATATATATATATATATATATATATATATATATATATCAAATCCGCAGTAAATAAAAATCCACCCTCCGCCTCCTGAGTCCCACCAAACAGCTACGCGGCTTTATCCGAATTGAAAGTAACATGCCAACATGTGTATGTATATGTCTAGCCTATAATCCAACATATGTCAATAGTATTCACCCTTTATGAATTACGCGAAATAAAACCCAGTTTTTTTTTCCTGAGACGATAGTCCACTATGCATTAAATTATACCACAGTACGAATTCCAGCAAAGACATGCACATACAGCTCTCATGTACCATCCTTCAACTCCAACGAGACATATAATGAAAGACTTCACAAGTGCGAAAAATTAGAGTATAGTGCAGCCAGTGCATTACGGAACCATGAAATTGTAGAGTTATGTTAATCCCTCTCGAATGCTAGAAAATTGATTCTAGGTACAAATGTTTTGTGGAAAAAAGTTTGACGTGAACTATCCTTTGGTTTATTTTTTTTGTAAAAATGAATAAAATGTGAAAATATTGATTAATTCCGGATAAACCAAAGGTATTTTGCGATAAAAAAAACTGAGAAATAAGGAAAAAATATTGGTACATTCTTCACTTGCTCATACGTCAAACACACATACACACACGTATGAAACTAAAGTAAGGTAAAAGAAAACAGGCCACCTATCACAAAAAAAAAAAAAAAGGAAAAAAGAATTGCATATTAACGAACTTAAGATATTACACCTCATGCCCCGAGCAGTGCCACATATTTATATTTCCAAATCGAAGCGATATTCCGAGCTGAAAAAACCCTGGTAATTCAGTTTCTAGTCATCTAGAACCTTCAGATGAAACGTCAATGTTTACACACGAAAGACCTAAATATAAAAAAAAATGCACACAAATGCACACACACACACACACACAGACGCACAGGCAGGAAAGTGTTCTCACGATAATTTATTTCCTTCGGAAAGAAGGTAAATTATATTCCCATATAATACAAACAGTAAATAAGGCGACAGTCATTTAACATCGAAAAACCTCATCATCACACTTTAAAGCAGAATTATAATAATGCTGATAAAAAAAAATTCACGAAGAAGCAGAATTATACAGCCCACAAACGAAAAATACAAAAAAAAAAAGTAGTTACCAACACTGAAAAATTGTAGAACCAATGTCGTAAAATAGGAATAAATACAGAAAAATACATAGTAGTATACGCCTCTCCAAATAAAATACAAATTAGTTGACAGGACCAAGGATAAAAATTATTAATAAATACAAAAAAAGCATACACTGTCGCAGAACTATAGAGGTATACATCAAAATAAAGTCGCCCGAAGAAGCAGAAGTAAACAGTCTACCATCGAAAAGTACAAACAAAATTCTCAACGAAGGAGCAGAAGTATATAGCCCACCAACGAAAAATATAAACATAATGGCAGCACCAAAGCTGTATAACTGTAGAACCAACTACGAAAAAATATTTTAAAAACAAAAAATTAAATTTTAAAATTGCCCACATAGGCACAGAATAGTACAGATGCCAATGAAAAAAATTTCACTTGATGCAACAGAAGAAAACAGCACACAAAAGAAAAATACAAATAAATTACCAGGACCAACAACGAAACGTTTTAATATATATTGAAAAATTTGCAGAAAGCTGTAGAAGTATACAGCCCACTAACGGAAAATATAATAAAATTGCCAGGACCAACCATGAATAATATTGATAAGTACAGAACAAATGCACATATTCTACATTATGTAAATTAATTGAGAAGAAACTGTAAATATTTAAAACTTGATTTCGCAACTAAATCACATGCTCAGTATAATTAATTTTTCTCCATAAACAGAAAACAATTGCCGACCAGTGTATATTTTAGTTTGCAGCCACGTTTATATTTCAACCCCGCGTGAATAATATACGAGATGAATTTAGTAAAATGTAAATATTTGTTTGTACTTTCAAAAGAAAAATCCTTGGATACTCAGCAAGAAAATCCTTTGTATATTGTAAAACAGTGTTCTTGTAAAATCTGCAAAACACACATTTTAATATAACCAACGATAGACTTATTTTACGACTTACATTATTGAGAAGTAGATATATTTTTATTCTTTTACAAAACAAAAATGATGAAGTGATAACAGAGAGTAGGGAGAAAAATTATTTCAAAATATAATAAAAGAAAAATAAAGCTGCGCCTTGCCAGCACGGTTACTAGAACCTTCAGCTTTTGGAATGCTATTCCACACTCTTAACTCCAAGACAAACTTAACTTATAAGTTTCACCATTATTTCTATACTAATTAAAGCGGTAAATAACTACAAAATTATAGTGAACTTATTCGGTTAAGAAAATTGAAAACTCATTGTTTTCATTTTATGAATTCTATTTAGATATGAAACATTAAAATTGTTGTAGTTTTATTACGAGTATTTAAGTTGCTTTAGTGCTTTACGTTATTAAAACTTGCAATATATTTCTTTTTCCACGCAACGATACTTTACATTACCCCTAGTTTCAGTCATTTTGTTTGAGCGCATAGATACGGGTCGGTATAGTGCAAACATTTCTTGAGGTCTGTTGCAAACACGGCTCTTGTAGTTTTGCAAACACAAAATTTTACAAGAGAAAATTTTTATTGTTACAAACATTCGGAAAATTAAAAAACCAGTAGAGGCGTGTTCGTTTCAGAACAAAGAGGTTGCCGCTTTGATAAATCGGATTAAACATTTGATATCAAAAGGGATAATCCTTAATCCGACCTTACTCCGATCGAAAAATTTTAATCCGACCAAAATGTTTCGTTAATCCTTAATACAAATTTAATCCCATCGATTTTTGGGTAATTTTGATCGGATGAAATTACATGAAACTTTGATTGATTGATCCAATTAACTTAATTTAATTAACCAATAAGAATTGTTGTGATACGCGTATAGTTCAGTGCAAAGCTGTGATAAGGCACATTATTTTTTCATATTTTTTAGGATGGGGAACAGCTCTGGTATGTCCTCACTCTTGGAGCTCAGGCATCGTACTGTGGTGTGTTGGGGATGGGGTGTGTGTGTGTGTGTATATATATATATATATATATATTGAGTTATGTGTAAAAGTGTCATAAGTGCTTTTTGGTTTTGGAGGGAATACTGCTTGTGTAGATGATGTTGGGAGACAGATGACTCTGAAGGATACGATTTTCATTGTGAATGTTAGTAATGACGAACTGAAGAACTTAAGTGTAAACAATAAAATAGACGACGACTGTTTCCGAATGCAATTAAACCGCTGACGTTACACACGAGATCAATTAAAGGAAACACAAATTTTAAACGAACACAGCTACCTGAGTCTCCTGGTGTCTACAAGTGCTAACTCAATAAACTATGACAACTACGTGAGGATCCTGTACGAGATTAATTAACGGTCTACAATGAAACAAAAATGTCCTAATGAATATATCAGTTAAACGGCAGTCTTTTTAAACATAATAACAAGGTATTTGAAAACACATAAAAATTACACTTGTAGACGCCTTAAAGTTGTGCACTTGCCTTAAATCATTTTAAAACGTCTCTTTGGTTGGGAGACAGCTTAAGCAATGAATGCAGTGTATGCATGAATGATGTGCACCAACTTATAAGCTGTTAGACACGTGGAGCTTGCAGCCGAGTTGAACACATAACTAGGTGAATGGATGAAAATTATGTTAATGAATTAATATTTCCCTAGAAAACTGGTGTACTGCCCATTCTGATAACTTAAAGATGGAATAAAGCGCAGGTTCTAAATATGCAACCTTACTAAGAACTGATTTTAATACACAACAGACAATTAAAGATTTACAAATGCGCATTTTGAAATAAACGAATTAAATTTTAACCAGACACAATAGTGTAACAAACATACACGTACATCTCCCTCTCATTTGTACACGTACCTTAAATTATTTTAAAACACGACCTTTCATTGTGGAGTCTGGTGTAGGCATGAGTTGAGCATAGCATTTACGTCGACTTATAAGCACGATTAGAGACGTGGAGTATGATCTGCAAGCAACTGAGTTGGAATTACAGTAAAAACTCGTAAATAAAGAAATATTAAAAATATTTATGAAAAAGCAATCAAATGAAAATAGAGCTGAACAAACACAACTATGTTTACGACGCACATGCTAATCTATAAATTTCACATCCCTGGGAAAAATATATCACTCGCATTATTTAATTACGTATCCAGAGTACTGGTTTACTGCTGCGAATAAATGTTCCTATCGTAAGAAGCAGAATTAACTTTTAATTTCAGTCGAAGATTACCGCGAGGTTCGACTTGTGTCGAAGCCTACGCAATAATTATGACGATGATTAACTTAAAAACGGAAATCGCAAATACTTCAAGAGAAAATATAATCACGATGTATCCAAACTATTTGAGCATACAAACTTCCCCGAAAAAAATCAATATTAAGATACTTAACACAAACATAGTATATGGATCCGGTCTAAACACATTAAAATGTTTTCCCGATAAATAAATGCTTATAAAATATTGAAAATTATATCGAAAAATATTGGTACGATGGCAGTGAGTACATATGTCGAGCAAGATCTGAACCTGGAGCATGTAATATCGCTTAATGAGAATTGTGGCTAACAGTCAGGCGTATGAGTCAGTCCTAGGCTCTCCGAAGCCTGTTGGCCATGGGTCTACTACCCCTTCGATCGTCGCACAGGACCTCGCCAGAACGGCCAACGTGGGTGTTGCGTGTATCCAGGGTGAGGCTTTTTGTCAACGTAACATGGCGATTCTGAGCTGCAGGTGGAAGGACCTCTGCCCTTTCCATGGAGAGCGCTACACCCCCTCCCGCAATCCCACCCCTATACCAGAGTGCATTTTCGAGTATATGTCCCCCTCCATCTATAGCCCTCAAAGTCCATAGTCCAGAATGTGTCTTTGTCCCAGACGACAGGTTCCTTGCACCCACTATGCTTACCCTCCTCCAACTACGACAGAACGCGTTTTCGGCTAGATTCAGCACTGCCTGCCTCGGCTATACTCAACTCCACACTTCCCGCAGCCCCCTGTCCAACAGAAGAGCTGTCCAACTGCAAGACACGCCCTCGAGCCAGCGAATTTTGAACTCACCCGAAAGGATTCATCTCCTTTGCAAAATCACCCTCTCCCCTCTGCTCATTCAAACTTTCACTTTCGCTTGTCTGTTAATTTGTTCAGAAATGAAGGTTTCTTCTATTTTTCGAGACACAAGGGATGGCTAACTTCCAGCAAAATAAAATTTGCTAGCCAAGTCCCTACCAATTAAATTTATATTCTTCAAAACTAGTAATTCAATCTTACCCGATATTTAAACCCCAGATAAATTTCCAAGAAATGTTATATTTTAATCCACGAAATTATTTTTAATCCAATACATTTCAATCAAAATATATAAATCTTTCCTAAGAACCTGATTTTATGTTTAATCTTGTAAACTTTCAAAACATTTGATCCTGTTTTCAAGTAATTTTACAATAAACTTTAAAAATCATACCGAAATACGGTAATCTGTGAAAAATTTCGTACAAGGGATATTTTCACATACTAAATATTAGGAGAGTTAAAGCATGCCATTTTGCAAACAATTACCATTCCATTTACCTATGTTTCAACTATTACCATGGAAAACACAAGATGTGCATACATATTCAAATTTTCATTCTGTTTTAAATATTTGCGGACAGCTGAGTATAGTACATATTTCATGTGTGGATTTCTCCGTATACTTGCATTCGAGATTTTCGGTTACAATCTCGTTAAATTTTAATATTTTATTTAAAGCTATAATTTGATGAAAATTTATTGTAAACAAATAATGGGTGTGTTAAAAAAAAGCAGCATGCTCGGTAGTTTACAACAGCATGACATGTTTACTAAATGTAAGGGGGACAAGGCTTTCTAAACCCTCGTGGACAAAGCCAGGTAGCGGATGGCTGAGAGTCAGGAGAATAGGCTGCACATGGGAGTTGTGTATGGTGTGGGCAAGAGAATGAAATGTGATTCAGAAAAGTGCCTCTAGCACTCCACTATCCAAACCCACTCCCCTTCCCCGCCTGCACCCCATCCCTGTTGCACCCCACAATTCATGCATCACTGTCGACTGTGTGCAGGTGCAGCCAGGTGAGAGTCTGGACACATCCCCTCCACCCTCACTCATCCGGCGGCTTCAGTCCACAATGCACATTGACTTGGCTGACAAGTGACGTTCTCAAATACACTACTTTGCGACCTGGCTCGCCAGTCTACCTTTCCCAGAGAGCAGCTTTTGTCTTTGGAGCAAGCGGACTGCATTTGCAACATTTAAATTTAAACTTATGCTATTGCAGCGAATTATTATGGCCAGTTTTTTTAGTTTTATTTTATTTTGACTTGCGAAAACTATTTGTTTATGAGGAAAATATTCCATCTTAAAAGTATTAGTGTACACCATCAAAAATTATTGGCACAATCAAAAATATAAATAGTAGTGTACACCATTAAAAATTGTTTATGTAGTGAAAATTTTTTGTTTACTTATTTAATAATGATTTTCGTATTAAATGTTTTCAGTGAGTGAAATACTGCTTACGCTCCGTAGTAATAACACAATTAATACTAATTAAACACACTCACATATGAAAGATAATTAAATTTGAATTAAAAATGCCGGTAAACATTATCCTATTTGCAAGAACTGTAGCATTAAAACACAAAATACCATAGAAATCAAATTGAAGAAACGAATTCCAGGAAAAATTATCCAATTCCAAGAAATATATCCCGTTTCAAATACATTCTAAATAACATTAAAATAGAATCATGCCCAAAATGTATTTAAGCTGTAAAATTCCATGAAATTTTTTCCCAATTCCAAGAAATGTAATATAAAAAGCAATTAAAGAACATGAGACAGAAATACAAACTAGAATAACAAACTAAAAGCAACTATTTAACATCTAAACACGACTAATAAAATTACAAATCAAAAGCAACTATTTAATATCTAAACACGACTAATTGAATTACTAATCAAACACAACACATTAACACATAAATGCGAATTTCCAATCAAAACCAATCAATCTCAAATACCAAATGAAATAAAAATCAAACACACAACAACCCACCCAGACTGCCAAATACAAATCTATTACAGATACCAAGTGAATTATTTATAACATGGACCCAATTACCACCTAAACGTCACAATAAGAGCTATCAAACACAACAAATTACATCACAAATAAATGAAAAAAAAAATGGAATACCACTTAGATGCTTATCCAATGAAATAATAATCCCATCAACATTATTAAATAAAAACATAAAATATTATTTAAAAATGTTTTATTTGTATAGTAATAATTTTACATCGTATTACAATCTTTTAAGATCTTTATTCTTGACCCACGAGTCGTGTGCTTTTGAGAAGCTGCTCCATCAAACCAAGGATATATCTTTTTCCTTTCAATGATTTAATCAATCAAATAATCATGTCGAGAACTAACTTTTTTCAGTTTGTGGTCTTAAAAATCACCTTTTATAAGCTCTTCAAAATAATATTCGAGGCAATTTGCTCTGGAAAATGATTGTCTAATTGATATAAATCTAAATATTTCATAAGACCAATAAACCATACTTTTTTTTTTCAAAGATTCCTTTCTGTTTCAAGATTCGTTTGTATTCACCCACTTTAAAATTTTGTTTTCTCTGGTATATTATTTTAACATTATTATAAATGGTTTTCATCAAAGAATTGTCAGTAACTTCTTCAGGTGTCATCTTGATAGTTCAATGATACCTGGAATTAGAAAATTTAAGTATTTATGGTAAAATATCCACCCATTTGTAAGTCCCTTTCGTCGTGAAATGCTTATATATTAACTGCTTAATCGATATGTTGTATCGTTCCACAAAACCGACTGTAAGGTCTGAATACTTTGCATATGATTAATACCATTATCTGCCATTATTTTCCAGAAAGGTGCAGAAAAAATTCGGTTCCTCTATTTTTGTGGAACAAATTTGGGGTTCCCTCTTTCGAAACGATCTTCATTGCATTGATAACATGATCCTAGTATTGTTTTTTAAAGGCATAGTCCAACAATATTTGTTGTAAATATCTATTATGGTTAAAATATATTAATATTGTTAATTTTCTCATTGTTCCAGTGCATGTGTGTTCCCTCCTTCCCCTAGTTCACCGATTGGTAGCAAGCAACAGAAATTTACACATGCATTTAATATTTTTCAAATCAAGTTGCAAAGTTGTTCTTGGTGATAATGTATAGATGTGCTTCAATAAATTTGTATTGATTTTTGAATTTTTGTGTGTCTGCTTTCTTGATTTTATTAAATGGTGTGCATCCTTCTCCTTTCCTTCCTTTAGCCCTACTATACCCTAAAGGAGGTAACAGAAAACTGTGCCACTCTGCTGAAGGCAGAGTTGAACGGATTACATTGGCCTTTGTTCACTTTATTTTTTATTGAGTGGAAATAAACTTTTGATTTGAAAATGTTTAAAGGTACTGCCTGGTTGCAGCAGATGTACAAAGAGACTCTAATGCAGCTGCTCCAACAACTTCATACTTGTCACAGGAACAACTTGCCACAGGAAGCGACTTTGGACGAGTTGAGGACTTTGTCTCGTGGTTTGGTGATGGATCCTACTTGTGGTGGGAATGAAGTTAGTGGTGAGTCATCTGCATTTTCTCCCACGGTTGGTATACGTTCCTCGGTAGCCAGCAAACATGTAGGAAAAATCTTGAGTGATATTCCTACTCTTACTAGTTGTGATGCGGTCGAAGTGGTCAAGTATCTACAACAAGTTACTTTAACAGTAAAATCGCAGGTCCTTGCTTTGCAAGATATTTTGGGCGATTTAGTGGTTCATGTTCCTAGTGAGCTACAGCCTACTATCATTGGAGTTAGAGAATTGGGCTCACGTTGGGACACTGTAGTTAAAGAAGTATTTAAATATTTTGATAGTGAGCTTATTAATGACCATTTATAACACATCTTTCTCCAACAAAATCAACAGCCAGGAGATACTTTGTTGACATATTTAAACAAAATAGAATGTCTGGTAGAGATCTTAGGTTTTCTATATAGGGAATCTGATTTTGTAGAGAGTATTATCGATCTTATACTGCCACAGTATTAGCCTTATCTATTATCAGCTGATAGTTCAAAACCTTGAGCTCGATAAGACAGTTGTTCCACCATGTAGACGTGTGATGCAGGTGAAAGGTAGTGAAGGAGGTGCCAATAGCAGGGCTCGTGCTCGAGATAAAAGTTTCCCCATGGCCACAAAAAAGATTGTTTGTTTTAAATGTCGTAAACCTAATCAAAAAGTGTACCAATGTAAAGTGTGTTTGGTTCCAACACATAAGTCTCAGACTTAGTCAGTGGAAAAGAGTAGATCTCCTATGGCGTGTTTTGATTGCGGTAAGCCTGGCCATTTCTAAGCCCAGTGTCCTAATCCAGATCAATCTAAGATTTCACATGTTCTAATTGTGAGTGGTAATAAAATGACTAGGGTTTGGGACAATTTCCATATGAATACGAGTACCAAAGGAAGGATCAGCCCTAAGCAAAAGAAGAAAATTAAGAAAATTCAAAACCAAGGAAAGATTAACTTACCATTTGATGTAGTGAAGTTAGGTTCAGTTGAAGAACCCACCCTGATTGATAATGGTTGTTCAGTGACCTTGATCAATAAGTCCTTTTGTAATAAGCTAAGTAGGGAACACCCCATTGACATTATAAGTGTTGAACATAGTGAGAAAACTGTTTTTAGTCTAGCAAATAGAGGTTTGGTGCAATAATGTGCTCTTTTGACTAGAAGTATGCATTAAGGTCATTTATCATGGAAGAGGGAATTCGTCATTTGGTCACACCTAAGCCACTATATAATTTTGGGCGTAGATTTCCTCCAAAAACATCATGCCTATTTAAATTTGCATGAAGGCACCCTAAGTTTTCCTTTTTTTAAAGGAGTAAAGCTGATGGGGCAGAAGTAACATAAGCAGGTAAATGCAATTGATAATGATTTTGTGCAAGAAAGTTCCCATCTATAATAACAGACAAACTGTGAGTATATAATCAATATGTGCATGATTTGGTACTGACCGACAACACCCCGGTTAGGTTCCCTCCATATAGTGTAGGTCCAGCTAAGAGACAAGGTTTTTAAAAATGCTAGATCATTTGCTTGATGATGTTATTAGGCACTCTACTATTAGTTATGCTAGCTCAGCTGGGAAAGAGTATATATGCATGTGTTTGTCTCTCTCCCTAGATCTGAGAAGGGTTTCAATTATGTATTGGTTCTGGTTGAAGGATTTTCAAAGTTCGTTTTGTTATTCCCCGTGAGAGACCAGAATACCACTACTATTTGTAAAATCTTGCAGGAACAAGGGTTTTTTTATTTTGGTTTACCTGCCCAAGTTGTTACTGAAAGCAGGAGAAACTTTACGTCCACCAAGATATCAAATATAGCTGTTTCTTGGGGAGTTTATTTGGCCCATACAAACCCTTATCACCCTCAAGCTAATATGGCAGAGTACCATTAAGGCACACTTGTTGCCTTTAATCATGGTGTTCACACAGATTGGGATAAAGTGATCCATGTCAAAATGTTGGCCTTTAATTCTTGTGTAAATGCTGCTACAGGGTTGATGCCACAATAAGTGTTCGTTGGTCGGAGATTATTGAATCCTCTTCTTAATACCTGGGGATTACATTTTATTTAGATGTAGGGGAGCGAAATGAATTCTGGGAGGATGCTACCAAGCATCTCAAGGAATACTGACACCATATGCGTAGGGTGCAGGATGAGCAATATGATCACGTTTCTTACAAGTTTGGTTGTAAACACTCTTCATTTATCTAGAAAGGTTGATTCCTTCTCAGCAAAATTAGGCCTTAAGTACCTTGGCACATATTGTATTGTTAGTTTTCTTACCCCAATGTCAGTGTTGTTGCAGAAACCAGCTACAGAAAAGTTTTTAAAAAGCCATGTCTCTAATATTAAAATTTTTCATTAGCCATTGGAAGATCGGCCAGTTCCTGTGCCCTGAAGAGGAGCACTGTCACCACTAGGGGAGGGTTCACATTGTATGGTACTGTATTTTGAATGTAAGTTACTGCAAGTATAAATGTTTAAATTTCCTTTTTATAAGAGATTTGTTAAATATATATTATTTTTAATTAGCTCCTAAAGGACTAAACTACAAGCAATAGATTTTTTATTAGTAGGCAAAGGATATTCTCCTCATAAATTTTTTTATAGTGAAGAAACACCAGGGGCGTTATTAGAAGGTTCGTTAGGTTAGTTTAGACCGACACCTCTTCCTTAGTCCTTTTCCTGTTTTCAGTGTTCCTTTCCACCCTGCCAGAGCAACTGGAGCACAAGAGTAGAATATACAGAGGAGGACCTGGCCACTCCTTCGTCAACAACTGTTTTTTTTCTGTGGACCTCATTCATCAACTCCTCTAGGTTTGAAGAGATCCCATGCATCTCTCTTGCAGTGTGTGGGAGTATTGAAGCCCTACTTCAAGTCTGACATGCATCTCAATCAGCAAACTCAAGCAATTTTATTGAGTACTCCTGTCCTGCCAAAGACTGTCCCGCCTGAACAATTTATTTTTTCGTCCCGCCAACTGGTGAAATGTGTGTTGCCTACAATTTTCTGAAGTACGATTAAATGCTGTGTGTTTACAGAACTACGTGATGTTAATGAACTTGGTTAGCATGTCTGCTTGGTTATTTGCCACATCTGTATTTGGTATCCCAGATTAATAAACTGTTATTTTGTTTGAAGAGGGGCTACTATTTGGAGAGGCAATTTTTCTGCAGAAAAAGGTCATTTGTTTTCCTTCCCCCTTAACCTTTACCAAGGGTGGTGCATGTCTTAACACTTCCAAGCATTGAGCTATAGTGAAGAGGGGAGGATGGTGCTCCTGACATGGCTGAGAGTTCTCCGGTGGCAACTACTGGCAACTAGTTGAGCCTTGCACACACTGGGACATTCCATACACCTCTCCACTATTTGTGCCATCTTTTTAACATTCCCAAGTCATGTTTTAGTGTATACATGTTCATCCCCAGCCACTTCGTAATTCAGGGCTTCAGCATGCTAGATCCATTTTGAGAAATATGAGCTCAAAGGTATTGTAATGAACGTAGTTATTATTACGGGGGTAGAGTTTTCTCTTTAGTAGTTTTTTTTAGAAATTTTTATGAATATGGATTTTTGTAAGGAAGTGTTTCTTCACTGTTTTTATAGTGTGTATTTTCAATATGGTATTTTATGGGAATGTTTGTAGGTTAAGTGTAATGAGGGTTTTTGCTCCATCCCAATGGTATACTTGAAATTGGCATTCCATGTTGTAATTTTTTTTGTGAATCATCAGGCGTACTTTTACTTTTAAATTTATAATGGTGCTTGCTTTACTCAGGGTGTAAATTAAAATTTTTTAATGGGATTTCACAATTGTTAATTCACGTTGGATGATTTCTCAGGATAAATAAATACTGGTGTTTTTCTCTTTGTTCCAGTGCATGTGTGTTCTCTGCTTCCCCTGTGTGCACTGATTGGTAGCAAGCAACATAAATTTATGCATGGAATTAATAATTTTCAAATCAAGTTGCAAGGTTGTTCTTGGTGATAATGTATAGATGTGCTTCAATATAATTGTATTGCTTTTGAAATTTTTGTGTCCATGCTTGCTTAATTTTTTTAATGGTGTGCATCCTTCTCCTTGCTTCTATTAGCCCTGATATGCCCTACAGGGGTATAACAATTTGAAAGAAAGACATATAGCAGATACAATTCTAGTCGTTAAAGCAGCAAAAACAAGATAGAAGCCGTCTACATCAACAGGTGAAAAGCTGGGTGCCTAGGTTGTTGACAATGTTATGTGTGCAAAGGTTATAAAAGGCATGGGTTTAAACGTAAAACTAAGTGAGAAATAATGAAAGGAGGAATTTTTCCTTTACTATTTCCAGCATTAACAGCTCTTGGATCAATCCTCAAAGGAGTTTCGGCTATCAGTAGAGCAATTAAATCAAAGGGTAAAGGAATGTATTTGAAACCCTATAACGTAGGACAAGGACAAAAATACTCAAAATGTGGAAAAAAAACACAGATAGTACTAAATATTCTTCCAAAACATGAATTAACAAAGACATTAGTAAATTTAAAAAAAAACTGGATATTCCCTATTTCTGAGGTGTGTATATGAGAGACGATTTACCAAGAAACAAAATCTCTTTGAATGTATGATTGTGAATTTAGATTCGGAATGAAACAAAGGAACACACTGGTTACCATTAATTAAAATCTTAAATCAATAATTGTATTACAACAGTTTTGGTGATTGACATCCTCCAATTGCATTACATAATTAATTTTTTTTTAAATCACGCAATTAAGGTACAGTTACCAACTGGAACAATTAAAAATACAATCAATTATTGACATTTATGTCTATGTTTTTCTCTATAAATAAGATATATAAGTAAGTTCAATATTAAACATATAATTAATATGTCCATAACATTGATGTTAAGTGGTAATTGATCAAAATTGTATGCGGTATATTTCCCTACATTGGAATTAGATGGCGAATGGTAAATATGTCCAATAAAAATTGTTCCTTACAACAGCATATGAAGCATTTATATGCACAACCAATAATTTATGGTTAACAATGGTGAAAAACCTACAATATTGTGATGTCTATAGGATATTATGAGTTGGATGACTTAGAAACATTCATTAAAGCGGCATTACCTGAAGATGTGATTTTTCCAATTACATTGAAATCCAAATACTTTAACTGGTGTGATGTACAATAACATTGATATTGATTTCTTGGAAGACAATTCAAAACCAGATATGTTAGGTTACGAATGGAGAGTGTATCCCACTAAATAATTACATGAATAATCAACACAAGTCAACATATTATCGGTAAATATATGTCATATAAAATTTTAATATTGTAGGTGATTCATATTTAAGTGGGAAACCTACAAATATAATACATGAACTCACATGTCCTGTGGCTGTGAAAAACTGAATACATTTATATATCTTCCAGTAATAGTGAATCATGTTGATCAAATAGTTGTTAGAGTTGCTGAACAAGAGGTAAACTGGTTAATTTTAGAAATGAAGAATTTGCCATCCATTTACATTTAAAAAAATCTATATAAACATTTGCATTCAGTGCACATTGCAATCAAAATTTATATTGTATATAAAACCCAATATGGATGTAAAGTAGGTGGTTCTTTTAAGAAGTAAGAAAAGTATTTTGAAAAAAAAGGAGCTATAAAAAGACAAATTCGACAAAAATGCTCATTAAAAAAAAATTACTTTTGAAGTTAACATGAGGCAACAAATAGCTTTAAAATAATTGTGATATACGGTTAATCAAAATGGAATATGTACTTAATGTAAATAAATCATCAGTTAGGAAGATGCAATCACAAATACTAAAATACATAAGTATGAACCATTCCAAGTTGGTCTGTATACATTTATATCAGAAAATAGGATTTCAATACAATATAATGATATTTACACATTACTGCCATAATAAAGTTTAAGATTTAGAGGAAGAATGAAAAAACAGTCGATGCAAGCATCCCAGCAACTACAAAAACAGTAAGAAACAGAATACTTCATTTAATCGATATAATTTCATATATGCTAATTGGAGTGGAAATCGATCAAAAAAGAGATGTTGGAATTAGTTCCATGATGAAAAATCTATCTCACAGGTGTGATTTCTGGGCGGAACAATGCTAGCAATTAATCACTAAGAATAAATCCAGGCAGAAAATTTTAAGTTGTTATACCATTAAGCATGGTTTTGGGCTTTGCTAAAGAACCATAAACATGGTATTTTGTAATGCTAAACAAGATTTAAATATTCTATTTGCTAACACAAATTTGAACATACTGGATGATACAGCTAATAATGATGAAGGTTTATCATTAGAATTAAACAGTGTCGAATGGCTGATGCCAAATATTGAAATTAATATATGTGATCATATAAAGTTTCTAAAATATATCGAAAAAGGGAAGAATTTAGAAATTACATACAGATCATGGGCTCTGGAGTCCTTTCCAACTCTACCAACTACACAAAAAGTCGTGTGGCATGTGAAATCAAGTTTGTTTTGCATTATAAACCACAAAAAATTTAAAAGTGGATCGATCATTATTCGACAATTGTGATGTGAAAAATACTAAATTATTTTTAAGAGCCAAGCCTATCCTTATGTTGATTTTAATACAAATTTTGACAGTGGGGAACTCCTTACTTGGTATGACATGAATACAAAATTTCAGGAATCGTATTATAACAAAATGACTTCAACGATACAAGATCTTAAAAACTTTAAAAGTAGAGGTGCATTTTTTATTTTTGATGTAAGCAAACATGACAACAATATTACCAATTTCGTAATTGATTAATTAATAGAAACATTTGCAAAATTAGCAAATTACAATGTCAGAGATAAGCTGGTGAAAATAATGAATTGAGTTGGTAAGAGACGAACCATGGCTATGACAAGATGTTTTGCAATATATAAGGGTTTCAATCTCGAGAAAAATGTATCATTAAGGAATTAGCTATTACTGTTATAGAAGAACATACAACGATATTCAGCTTCAAAGCACTTTTCGACTTGAAATATCTAACTCCCAAATACAAGAAATCTAATAGTTGCATAAGCAAACACCACCATGGTTTAAAATGGGAGAGTAGATGCATGGAGGAAGAGAATTTTGAAGATATTTTGGAAACAATACCTAAAAAATTGTGAAATATAGTAGCTGGAGTTGAGCAAAAACAAATTTTCGAAAGTGTGTGTAATGGGAAAGTAACAGATATTCAAAAAAATACGACTGCCCATTGTTCAAACAATTACATAAAACACACATCTCTGATTCAACATTCTACTGTGTAGAGGGAAACTCTAAATTATTGCTAACTTGGGCAATGATGTCTGACAGGTGAAACAGGTTATGATGATTCTCCTCCTGAATCACCTGTGGATATTATACAAGTGATATGGCACTATTTGGGATAAGAGAATATTGTTAACTATTGAGTGAAATTGAGTATAAAAAGTATTTGGTTGTATATAATCCAGTAGAACCTAAAAATGAATCAACAAGAGAAAGAAATTACATGTTCATGTATACAGAAATCAAAGTGCAAATTTAATGTCAGCATATTATTTACACTTTGATTTAAACCATTTAGAGCTTGTCTCAGAAAGAAATAGTTTTAGTATCTTTGTGACATTCCTACTGTAAACATGTCTTTCTTTCACCCAACTAGGATTTATATCTTGATCACCCCTGGAAACTCATGTGTGAATTATTCTTGTTTGTATAATGGAATAATATGCCATTTTGGAGAGATTTTCAATGTTCTGTTTCATTTAAAAAATTCCCATTGTCCCTTAGAGCGAAAAAAAATTTTAGGATTTAATATCTTGTACAAATCTGAAAAAATGTCCTGTATACCATATATGTCTGAATAAAAGTCTACCAGTGATCATGGGAGAAGTGTGATCACACTTTTAGGAAACTTTTTCTGATTTACCAGAATGTATAATATTACATACACCCAAATGCATGAAAAAATTATAATAATCAAACACATGAAAATAATATAAGTATTGCCAAGGAGAGAATGGAAAATATATGATGTAAAAAAATGTGTTTGTAAACACCCAGTGATGAGGAAATATAGGCAAAATGTAAGAAAAATGTGACAAAATAAACAGTTTGAATTTTTTTTTGTGTTTTACTGACTTTTGAATGCATGAATTGTAATATCCACATATTCTGACAATAAAATGTTATATGAACTTTGTTTGTGTGCATTTAATAAACAAATCTAAATGTGTAAACACATAAGGTTTGTATGCAGGATATTGATAAAATAAACCTTCAGTAATTTGAAAGTAATTTGGTACATAAAACTCTGTAAACGTAATATAATTCA
This sequence comes from Dryococelus australis, assembly GCA_029891345.1. NCBI lineage: Eukaryota > Metazoa > Arthropoda > Insecta > Phasmatodea > Phasmatidae > Dryococelus > Dryococelus australis. The sequence goes on along the minus strand of CM056998.1, from coordinate 98,474,880 downwards.
GATATAGTGGTTTTAAAAGGAATAATATTATTTAATTGCTTCCTAGAATTGCTATAACTACCTATAGAAGGTATGCCCCTTGCAGTTACATTCTACTTGGAATAATACAGAAGCAATGATGTATTTTCTGTGTTGCTTCTGCAGTAAAGAATCTACAACATTGTGGAACTTACGACATGAAAGAACAACATGTGGAATGAAATCTTCAAGAATGCTGTTTCAGTGTGATTTCTGCCAGAGACAATTTACACAGAGCGATAATTTGATGAGAGATTATAAATATTGCACCACTGTTTCTCCTCCAAATACACATCCTCATCCACACCCTCCTCATCCTCATGCTCTTCATCCTCTTCCTCCTCCTCACCTACCTCTGCAGTCAGATCCGTACTTAGCTCCACAGTCAGCTCCGCATTCTGAGACAACGCCACAAACAGCAACACCGTTAGCTACGGAGTTAGCATTTCCTACACCCACTGCATTTCCTCAAAAAAGTTGATATGTTAATTCAGGAATGAAAAGTAATTCGATTTCCGACTCTCCAGCTTCAATGAAAAGTTCATCATCCAATATCAGATACGAGATACTAGTTAGTGCATTCCCTGCAGGCTAACTGACATGCGGATAGTTAACAATAGGCTTTACTACGAAGTAGATTTCTCTTGTTTTTTTCGCAAGGTGCAAAATTACTTTGATAGATTTAACTAAATCATCACCCCAACCTATTAGACCAACTGTAACCATACCATGTAAGTATTTGAAAACCCTCACAGCAGAGGAAGATATTATTGAAACATTTAATTTTCAATGTAATTCCCTCCCTGTCCTGCACTCATCCGATGTTGAACTCTATAACAAATACATAGTACCTTACTTAACAACAAAACTTGAAGAATTTAGTGCTCATAGGAGCACGTGGACTTTACAACTGATATCAAAAATGGATGTTCATATCGCCCAATACATGACATTAACAGCTGGTTATAAATACACTAAGTAATTCAAGTTTATAAGTCATAAGAAGACATGTAATCCGGCACTGCTCCATTACGCACTTCGATTTACACTCATTGGCTCTCAAGACCTTGGTTTCGAGAGCCATCAAAATCTCTTCACTTGCTCCGATGCACAGATAAATTTTTTTGGTTGAAGGTTTTAATACATTTGAAAATCCGTAAATTTCCTGTTTCACAGAAATCAGAATCTATGTAAAACCTTGCTTCATGACATTACGATGGGTATGTCAAATTTCCTACGGAAACATTGCTCTTTGTATTTCAGTGCTTCATTCAGTTGGCTGGTGTATCCCTGTGGTATATTATGGAATTCCTGTCTAAATTTTCTCCGCAACACCACACTCAATAACATATTAAATTCAGCTTTGCTATATGCAATACCGCCACTGAGATAGTTAAATGGCACAATATCATCTACTAGTCAATGAAACTTCTACCCACATCTCGAGTTAGGTAATAAACTGACAGATAGTGGCTTAAAATAACTAATCTGAAATTCTAACAGCCATTGAACCAACACTTCATCCAGAATCCGCTGCGATTAACAACTTCTCGCAGATTTGAGAGTAACAGGTTTGTCTTCTTGCGACCTTAATCAAATATTATCAACCTCATTCCCAGAAAAGAATATTGAGTGTTTTTTCTATATACAAATTAATATTTTTAAGAATAATATGTTTTTGTATATGTATATAAATATTTTAAGAATAATGTGATTTTTTGTATATTACAATGTAAATAAATACTGTGATTGTTAGAAAAATGGTATATATTAAAAATGTATTTCCAAGAGAATGTGTGTTTCATCTATCTATTAATTGTAGATCTAGACTTCTATATAAAACATATATCTTAGAGAAATGAGTGAGTTACTATTAACACAAAAATTAGAAAATAACGTATTACTTTATCCACCAGGAGTAGGATCTTTTTACAGATGAATCTTGAAAATGCATATCAACATAATGATACCAAAATTATCTGGTGGATTGACATTCTTTCAGTGAGCAGAAATATTTGGGTGTGAACTGAATAGGTAATTTTTCATTCACTCAGTTTAACTCGTGTGTTCGTAAGGGCTGTCGAATCACTCTGTCTGAGCGCCTTCCACAACAATGAAAAATACTGTGTCGCTGTGAAATCAATTGCTTGAAAATCACCTACAGTAGCAAAATCGTTAGTATTTAACACAGTAAAGAGTTTGGAGATTCGCAATAGACTAATCGATTTTGTGTCTTAACAGAAAATAAAATAAAACTAATAAATAATTTACTTCTAGTATACAGGATTTAAAGACATGTGCAAACTATATTTAATAGGTTTTAACAAACGCAGGCAATTTTCATGGGATATTAAAAACACCTAGAAATGACATTTACTCTATATCTGCATTTATTGTGTAAATCAGTTAATTTAATATTTATTCAGAAAGCAAATGTGTATGAGGCTTCGCATAAAGCCTGTTGGCTTCCTAAAGATAGGACGTGTTTAGGACACATATAAAGCCAAAGCATTACTTGCAGCTACTGTACCGAGCGAGATGGGCTGGTCGCTTGAAGACAGTCCGGCAGGGTGCTGCATTCACCTTGACAAAGTAATGAGATTGTTGCTCCTCAGCTAGCACCCTGTTTCAGTACAGAAATGATGGACAAAGGTGCGTGATGGGTGAGGAGGGGAGTAGTAGTGGTCCCTTCCAACACCCAACCACGATCAGGAAAACCCATTTTAGTTTCTCCTCAGTTCTGATTCTACGCATATAGCCGCTCTTGACTGCTAGGGAGTATCACTTCAACATTCATATTCAGGAGCCCATCGCTTGCTCTGCTTCTGCCGTGCTGGGGAAAGGAATCGGAGCTTCCCGCATGCCTGGTGGCTTGCTCACCTGCTGAAATAACTCTCTGGAACTCGCTTGGGATTACGCTCTGCCGCCTGTGGGAGCAGGGACCTCATTCTTCTCCTGGCTGCGACGACTACCTGCGATGCTCAGTAGGTGCTTTCTTCATCTATCTGCCCGGGGTTCACACCTTTGCTCAAAGTCTTTGTAGCAATATTTTTCAAAATATTTCCATTTTTTGGTTATTTAACCTTCGTATCATAAAATACGATCGGAGTTAGAATATTATTACACGGGTTAATAAAATATTTTCTTTTTTAATAATCGTTGATTAACGTTTGAATTCTGTTTCTCTACAAGTGTTAACTACAGGAGACACTGAAATTGTATTGCGATAGCTAATAGTGTAGAAATCTTTTCTTTCATTTGTAAGTTTGTGCACATGTATTATTTTTTTTTTTATAATCAATGCGTTATTTGGCTAGGATTCGTAAATGTGTATTTCTGGAGCTAGTCTGTGTGTGTTCGCTACAAGATTTTTTTTTATTTCTCTGAGATACGTTTTCGACTGTGTTTTTGTTAAAATTATTTCGGTTCCATAAACTGCATTTGTTTTATGACATTTACCTAACTTGGTATTGATTTCATCGTTTTTCTTCGACGAAGTGTCTGGAGTGCTTCTTTTAAGTCGTTTCGTTAGTATTCGCACATTTTTTAATTTTGTGATACATTTGTATGTGATTATTTATTCGAGTCGTTCACCTACATCGTGATTAGGAATTATTTATAAATTTTCTCGCAAAATATGTGCAATAATCAAATTGTGGTAATTGTTAAAATATATTTGTTTGCAGCTTGCAGCAAACGTTCAAAATCATTGAAAATTTGCTTGTGAATTTTTTTTTTCAAACAGATACAAAGGCTTCGAATTTATTAACCCTGGTGACAGTGTTCAAGCTTATTGGCAGATGGGAAGGTAGACAGGTGGATAGTCTCCGATGTGGTGCACATAGATGTGCTCTGGGTCATAGGGAGAGGAGACCTAACCAAGGCAGATAGTGCTCCAACTAACCAAGAATTGTGTTCTAGACTATGGAGTTGCAGTGCTGGAAGGGGAGGGGGCACATACCCGACAACATGCTCATGTCTAGAAGAGCAGGTTGGGAGATTGGGTGTAGTGCTGTCCGTGGACAGGCCAGAGGTCATTCGACCTACAGTTCAGAATCGCCATATTACTTTGACAGCCTCACACTGGATACACGAAACACCCGTGTTCGGCATTCTGGCGAAGTCCCATTGTAATGAAGTTTTTCGTCCCAAATTTAATGAGAGCAATTTTGATGCATTGAAGTCTCTTATGTTACATACGGACGCCTGTGAGTGGGAAATGCACCCCTCATGATTGTTTGGCAAGATGCCGTGTTTCCAGGACTCTGCTTCTGTTTGTGCGCAAAGCATGCCGAGTATTTGTGTAATTGAATAGTTACCCCGAATACTGATCTAACCCACAAAAACATATATTGTTTGCAAAAGCAATAATAGATTTTCGAGACATAAGGAGCATAACTTTCTGCAAATATCGATGTAAGTTTTTATAAGAGTACATCATACAAAACCCCTTCATGTTCAATATTACTTGTATTTAGTTTTAATTATTCACTTAGAGCTTAATAAAATGAATTTTTGTTGAAAAAGGATCTAAATACCACAAATGGAATAGTGATCTAACCTACAAATCATTACAAACAAATGTAGAAATCTGAAGAAAAAATTACATTATTAATTATTACTGGACCAATGTCTCTTATGGTTTCAGTAATATTAACTGAAGCAAGAAAACCATTAGATAATTATTCATTATTGACAACTGGCATGTATGATTACAATGATCACTCAACTGCACATAGACTTTCATAGAAGTCACAATATTGAACAGGAAGGAACCTGCACATGTCCAGCAAGTCTTCTTTTTCACTTTCTTCACAGTTTTCACTACTTCATAGAGCTGGGCAAGTACAATTGGGAGTGGATGTAAATGTTTCCTTTCTCTGGGTAATGGCCGTATTACATAGCTGTGACAAGGTTATAAGGTGGTGTGACTGACTCGCATTCGAACAATATTCGGTTCTTCTGATGAGAACTGAATTCAATGAAAAGTTTTTATCTTGAAATCGGGCTGCTTTTTAAATACTCCTTCTATGGCAGACAGGCCAATGAAGTTTTCTTTGTCCCTGCAGTATGCACTAAATGCCGGACTTGCATTAACAATAACTTCAAGTTACTGCTTTGGATGATACACTATAAATTTCTTCTTTCTTCTTTCAATCAGGGCAAAGTCCCTACAGCAGGGAATAAAACTGTGGCCGCTGACTAAGAACTTCTGGTCAATCATTGTGAAATATTTCTTCATAATCGGATAATTATATAGAGCAATATACCACGGGTTATTGTTTTGTGCGATATAATGAGCTGACCAAGCAACTAATCTCCTGATCTCACCTACTTTCAGTGGTTCAAAATGTAGTTCAATATATTTCAGAATGCATGAAGTAACTTCAGAAGAACCACGTTTTGCCAGCGACTCATTCCACACAAACATAAATGGTTTTTCAGTTCCCATGTTGTGGACAGATTGGTTATTAGTACAGAACTGCCTTTGATAAAACATAGAGGAATGGTGAAGTGTTCGACAGAACAATAACTTTTGCATATATCTGTAAAGTACAGCATATGTGGGGTTCAATTTTGAAATTACAATATCCTTGTGAAGAACTTTATAAGCAGTTTCAGCCTTTCTATGATGAAGTGTATATTGCGCACTAATCCTCTTCTGCTCATATTCGGTCTCAGCTGCTATTAGATGAATGTAAAGTTCATTACAATATGAACAAGAGTCTGATCGTGGAGGATGAAAACTAATCTTGAATTCACTTCTGAATATATCCCTATACAGACTGTGCGAGTATTTAATATTAGGATGACTTTCCTTGAAAAGATCATACATTCTTTCCACACCAAGTTCTGAACTAAGATAAAGCTTGCTGGAGGCGGATCTTGAATAGTGGCTTTCTTGTGGAGGCATAGAGCTGATATGATCCCTTACCAGTTCTTTGATATCAAAGGACACAGCATGTGGACGATTATGACATGTCCCTCTTTTGTCAGATATGTCAATGATAAATTTCACTATTTTCTGAAGCATTTGCACACATCGAGAGGAAATTTGAAAACCATCGAGCACAGTTTTCTTACACATATTGTATGATTTCCCATTGACAAGAAGGTGGTATTTGAAAGTTGTCTGCCTCTGGGAGATATCTTCCGCTACATTTCTTCGTTTTACGTCTTCCAGTGCCATACAACATTGGACTAAAAATGTAGACTGTTCATTATATGTTCGTTTGTAGAAATATTGAAATAACTTTGTCTTCATATCTCTGGAAATATTGTCGCATTCATACATACAGTGGCACATGGTAACCTGGAACAAATAAATTCACCTTTTGTTGATGGTGTCGAATTTGCCAAATCATCTTTAATACACACAATTAAAGGCTGGTTTTTGGCAGTAAATCCAGGTAACCAACAAAAATGTATTATTATATCAGATACTGTTTCCCTCGGCACAGGACACTCTGCTTATTTACATGGCGAATCCTGCCAACTATTTTACTACCATATTTCATTATGAGTAGTATAACATTATTGTGGTTTTAGTCAAATCTTCTGAAACTGCTACAGCTATTAATGAAAATTGACAGTGAATTTTTTATGGAATTTGTAGCAGATTGTGCAAAATATTACATTTTTTGTGTAATAAAAATACTGACTTTTTTTTTAAGGTTAGATCACTATTCCACTCACCTTTTCAGATGCACATTTTCCTGTTTCTATATGGCTTGCCAGCATTTCTCAAAGCTTAATTCTTGTTGTCCTTCCATTCTGACAGCAGTATCTTATTCCCACATCCTTTATTTAATTATTTTCCGCACTACCACTAAGCAGCAGAGTCTCCTCGTCAGCAGTCTTGCTGTAGTTAGATCTGTATTCCCCAGAATGCCAACTTTGCAAAGCAAAAAAATCTTCCTTGGGATAAATCTATTGCCTGTGTGCAACAGTGGTATTGTGGTAAGCTGTGGATAGATAATTATTGAGTAATAATTAAAATTTTCTCATTTTTGTGGGTTAGATCCCTATTCGGAATTCAATTGTAGATGGCATAGGGAGCGAATAGATTGTGCTTGGGTGGTAAAGAGCACACTACTGGTGTATAGGGGAAGTGGGGGTCTGGCTCCTGGGAGGGGATAGGCTTGAGTAGGGATGGGCGGCCTACATATAAGAGGGCACGAGCCTTAGTCTGGGAATTCGTCTCCTACCTGTGAGCGGGGTTCCTTGGATCTGAGTAGTTATCCGCCCTTGGAACGGGATGCTAATTCGCAGATCCCAAGATAAGTAAATAGACGTCAGGATGCTGGTAGAGGTCGTTCCGATCGACAGTAGGATATGGGGCTTATAAAATTAACCAGGTCGTCAGGGTTGGACTTAGACGAACAACTGGGAGAATTCGGCCTTAGTGGAAGATAGCAGGGTTCCTAGTATCGGAACTTACAATTTCGTCACTGTATTGTTTCAAGAGACTATGTTGTTGGAAAGACACCAAGAGTGGGAACATAGGTTATGGCACATGGGACCCGAATGCCACAGTAAATAATCATGGAGTTTTTCGGAACTTTAACTTTTAGGTGTATAGCGTTAGTGGACTTAATTGTTTCCTTCATTTGGAAGGAAATTTAATGTGTTTTCGGATTTTCCTATTTAATCTAAACTAGCATTCTTGATGGCACTGGGTGAGGAAATAGGAGATGGAGTTATGAAGCTTGGTCACACAGTGCGGCATGTTGGTTTTGTGAACTCATCATCATGGTAGCTCCAGAATGCAAGTGAGGCTCTTGTAAAGGTTGAATTCCCTATTAGGCCATTTACAGTATGAAGAGAGCAGATTCCTGAAATGAAAATCGTTGGGAATTCTGGATACGTTCAAGTCAAGAAGCTATCTGGCAAGTTGAGGTTGGGGAGATTGCTATGAGAGAGCAATAGTAGATCGAATCAGTGTAGACCAGGACATATTGGTTATATGGGATGTTTGAGAAAGAGGACCTGAAAGGTGGGTTTTTCGATATGTGTGTGGTACGTGGTCTGTTTAAGTAAAGGAGATGGAAGTGCAGCCCACTTGCCAGAAAGTGTTGAGACAATATCCTCAGCCCAACTCCTTTGCCAGTGTATGTATGTGTGTGTGTGAGAGAGAGAGAGAGAGAGAGAGAGAGAGAGAGAGAGAGGAGAGAGAGAGAGAAGAGCTATTGAAAGTCAGCTCAGGGTAACCTTGGCTACCAATGAGGACAATATTCACCCTGAGTTGGCAGAGTGGAATGAGTGTGTAGAGGCTCAGTACCAGTTATAATCGGCGGGAAGAGTATTCCTTGGTACTGGACCTGAATGGTGATCTGTATGAAAGCTCAAATATGGAGTATGTCTGCGAGGATGGTTTTCATTAATGGAGTTTGTTCAGGTTTAGGATGTGGGACATGTTTATTAAGAGTGAATCCTTACTAAGAGCCAGACCTCGCCGTGTTCCAGTGTGTGTTTTATAAAGGAAAATACGTTTAAAATATTGTAAGTTTGGTTAAAATGCAATAAAAAACCCTTTGTGCTGTTTGTTAATTTTAGTAGGGTTTTAGTCGTAAATGAAAGTTTTATGAGAAGCCCTGTGCTTAGTGTTGAGCATACGAGGAGAGATGTTAAATGGCTGTTGTATGTAGCCTTTGTTTTCAAAGTAAAGTTTTTGGGAATTTTTATGGTGGCTTTTGGGGGCAACATCAATTTTTTAAGTGTGCTTTACAGGAGCCTTATTTCACTTGGGTGTTTGATGTTTAGGTGCATATTAAGATTCAATGGGGGCAAGTGGGAGTTGTGCCCAGATATAGAGTGGATTATATTGGGGATGTCAAGTTTTTGTAAAGGAAAGTTACAGTTGTTGTCAAGTGTGAACTTTAGATATTTAGTAAATTCAAAAGAAAAAAAAAAACGAAAGTTTTTCTGTGCCTCCTGTTATGCTGTATGATATTTTGGTGTGGACCCAGCATGATCTGGTGAATTACACAACACTTACACCTGGACATTTTTTGAAATTATGTGATTTTTCTGCTGTAACTTAATGTGACACCATCCCCATCCTATCCCATGATAAAATGAGGTTAGGGTGGGGGAGTTGGAGTAGTAGTTGGCCCACCTGAGCTGAGGCAATGGCGGGCTCACAGTGCGACGATAGAAGGGGTAGCAGCGGGCTTCAGAGAGCCTGGGCATATCATATGCCTTACTCTTAGCCCCCACTCTCGTTAAGTGATATTATATGTTCCGGGTTCAGATCTCGCTCGACATATCTTCTCACAGTCTTCATACCAATATTTTTCGAAATATTTTTCATTACTTTTTATAAGCATAAATTTATAGGGAAAACATTTTTGTGTGTTAAGGTCGGAATCGTATACTCCCTTTGTGTTAAGTAACTTAATATTCCTTTTTTTTCGAGGAAATTTGTATTCTCAAATCTTTCGTTTACATTGTGATTATACTTTCTCATTAATTATGTGCGAATTCCATTTTTAATTAAATCTTTGTCATAATTATATTTTCGCCTCCAACATGAGCCGAAACTCGCGCTAAGCGTCAATGGAAATTAAAAGTGATTTCTTCACCTTATGCTAGGAACATTTATTCGCAGGGTAAATCAGTTCTCTATATACGTCGTTAAATAATGCGGGTGATTTATTATTCCCAGGGTAGTGAAATTTATAGATAAGTGCATGCGTATTAAATGTTGTGTGTTTTCAATTATCTTCTCGTTTAATTGCTATTACATAAAGATTTAGAATGTTTACTTTATTTATGAGTTTTTCCTAAAATTTCAACTTATTTGCCTGCCGACCGCACTCGATATCTCTAATCGTTTTTATAAGTTGACATAAGCGGTATGCTCAATTGATTCCTTCATCAGACTCCACATCGAACCGACATGTCTTAAAATCATTTTAGGTATGTGTATAAAAAAGAGGGAGATGTAGAGGTATGTATATTACGCTATTGTGTCTGGTTAAAATTTAATTCGTATAATTCAAAATGCGAGTTTGGAAATCTTTAAATGTCTGTTGTAGTGTATTCAAATCAGTACTTATTAAGTTTGCATATTTTTAACCTGTGCTTTATTCGATTTTTAAGTTATCAGAATGGACGGTAAACAAGTTTTCTAGGGAAGTTTTAATTCGTTAGCATAATTTTTGTCCATTTAAGTAGTTGGTTCAACTCGGCCACAAGTTCCACGTATATAACAGATTATATACTGGCGCATGTCATGCACTGCAGTCATTGCTTTATACATCTTCTGAACCAATGGATGTGTTTTAAAATTATTTAAGGTACATGTACAACTCTGAGGCAACAAGTAGTGTAATTTTTACATGTTTCCAAATACATTGTTATAGTATTTAGGATGAGTGCTATTTAATTTATTTATTCATAGGGACATTTTTGCTTCATTGTAGATCGTTAAATAATTTCAAACATAATACTCACATAGTTGTCATCGTTTAGTGAGTTAGCACTTGTCGACACCAGGAAACCCATGTTGTTGTGTTCGTTTGAAATTTGTATTTCCATTAATTTCTCTTGTATGTAACTTCAGTGGTTTAATTGCATTCGGAAAGAGCCGTCTAGTATTTAATCACATATACTTAAATTCTTCTGTTTGTCATTACTAACATACACGACATAGATAGTATCTTTCAGAGTCGCTTATCTCCCAAGACCGTCTACGAGCAATATACCCTCCAAACCCAAGAAACAATTATGACACTCTTGCACAAATCTCAACACATATATACCCCTTCTCCAACACACCACATCTCAGTACGATATCTCAGCTCCAAGGGTGAGGACATACCAGAGCTGCTCCCCATTCCAAAAAATAAGAAAAAATAAAGTGCCTTAGCACACCTTTGCACTAAACGATACACTTACCATGCAACAATTTTTTAAATTATTAATTAAATTAATTGGATCAATTAATGTTTCATACAGTTTTATACAATCGAAATTACCCCAAAAAGTCCAATGGATTAATATCGGATTCATGATTAACGAATAACTTTTGATCGGATTAAAGCCGGACTAACAATTTTGATCTGATAAAGATCGGATTAAGGATTAGCCCCTTCCATATCATTTTTATATAAAAGGGTTAATCCGATTTATTAAAGCGGCATCCCCTTTGATCTGAAACGAACACGCCCCTGCAACTTATAAACAATATTTCAGTAAAAATATTTAAAAAAATAGATTGTATTAGTGGAAATGTCCAGAAACCTCATTCGAAAGAAGTTATGTTAAAATACGTTCCAAAATAGAAAATAACAAAATTATGGAGTATCTAAGAGGTTAATATAGTTATTTAGCTTCAGACTGTAGTTTTATTCTAGTATCATCGATGTATATACATGAAGAATGAAACATTTCGTCGGTAAATTTTCATTAAAGGTTCATCTTTAATGGTAATTACAGTCGCGTGAGGTACGAATAATTTAGATTTCTGCATACGATCTGACGTTATTGACTCTGGTGTGTCAGAGAGGTGAATTAAATTATGCCCACGTTCCCAGCTTCCTCTGGAGCGAAAACAATTTGTAGCTGGCACGTGGTTAATCAATATGATTTTTGCGGGCCATTGCGCATTGCCACTTACGTAATTAAATGTGTTCTAGTGGCACGTCAGTGGAATTTGTCGCTGCTTTGCGTGCATAAATTCTACGGTATCCTCATATATGGACCGACCCACTTTCACGTGTAAACAAATACTAAGTCAAAGAGCAAATACACAAAGGCATATTCAGATTTAATAGTCATAGTGACATACTCATTAAATTCTTTTCTTGTTTATTTTGATAAAAGAGAAGCAAATACAAAAATGCTGTAATTAAATTTTGATGGGCATTCAATAGTAAACATAAAACCAATATGTATAAAATGATTTAATCAATTTTTTTAATTCTTGAACAAATATTATTGTTTCACAGTTGGCTGAACATTGACGGAAGCACTTTCTTCTCTTTATTTTCCACACATTTTAGAATTAAACATACCTGACTAAGTCTATGATATTTTAAGTCTTCTTTTCACAGTTCGTTTACAGTTTGACCGTAGCTAAGCCATTTAAATATTCACGTTGAAGTAAAAGCTAATTTAGACATGGTTGATAGTAAAGTTAATTTAAGAAATATTTTCGTAACCAGATGCCAGCTTTGACAAAGTTGTGTAAATTAATATTTAAAACTTTCATGTAGCCGTAGAGCTCATTTATGCAATTTAAAGGCCTATATTTCTGTTTAAATTTTATTGGGAGTGAGAATTTTTCTGGCTACCTTGCCAAATTCATGTGATAGGTCCACAAGTCCTAATTCAATGGTTTTTCTTGAGCGATGTACGTGGTCTAGAATTGCGGCCACTTGCTGTTAGTTTCGGTCACAAGCGTTCTCTCTGCTCTTAGATATTAAGGTATTACGCTTGTGTAGTCATAAAGCTGTGTCGATGATCCCAGCAAGCCTCACACATTTTTTTACTCTTGATTTTCGAGCCTTGTTGTGTCCCCTTTAATCATTAGGACTCGTCATATTATACCTCCGTGCATAACAATGCGACTTTAATAACCCAAGACATAGAACTTTGTCACTAGCCGAAATTATTTAAGGTATTTTTATTGAACAATTCTTTTTTTAAATTGGACTACTATCTGTGGCAACACTATAAACAGTTATGATTATGAGCAATCCAAGGTGGTGGGCTGAAACTTTTTAATTTTTATAATTCTTTATTAGATTAGTTTTTTTAAATAAATTTTTTTACTAAACTAATTTCTAGGGATGACGGAGGGACGAACATCCAACATAACGTTGAGTCTTGGCTGTGACACCCACCAACATGGCGGACGGCACCAACCAACATGGCCACAGACTGCGCCTACCAAGATGTCGGAAAACTCCTACCTCCTACTCGATGAACTATGTGCCCCAACCGGCATATATATATATATATATATATATATATATATATATATATATATATATATATATATATATTATATATATATATATATACTATTTATACTTCATTTAAAATTGGGTTTTAAGGGTTAGCGCATTTAGGCTAACAAAAACGGAGTGTTCTGGTTAAGAACAATTGTAGGACTTGGAAAAAGGGCCCATCCCACATTTCAAAAATGCATGCTACCTCTGTATTACAGGCCCTTCTTTCACCAAGAAGGGATACAGAGTGTTGTTCTACTGTTCCTTGAGGTCTACCCACAACAGTAAACGTGGGCATGTATACATTAAATGGTGGAAATGATCATTTTTGTTATAAATCTTATTTTTATAGATGTGTGGGCTAGGCCCTTCTTCAACCAACACCTTTAACTTGCCGACCAACATTGTGTTCAGAAATTGTAGTCTCTTACCTGAAGTTAGGCTCGAACCATCACTGGGTTGGTTTCATCGTAACATTTTAGTAGTGGTTTAGATAATCCCATCACAAAATATATATTTAATAGACTTGCTAACAAGAGAACAGTCTAGCTCGTATTATTAAATGACAAATTATCAGATACATCAAAATTTACATTGTCAAAGAAAGATCATATTTTTGTTGACTTTCACTATTAATATAAATTATGTTAAATGTTTATTTCGTCATTCCTGTTAATTTATGATGGTTAAGTAGATGAACTCTCAGAGAAATGCTTTTTACTTTTGTCTGTCCTGTTAATGTTAAGTTATATTTACCCTCTCGGGTCTTCTTGTTCAGCCAATGTCAATCCTCCATCATCTGGCGTATCTGAATTGTTTGGCCGTGACAGCGACTTTGGGGATTCTCCACTGGAATGTTCAGAATATACACTAGTCTGCTATGAACAACGATGACTTGTTATGAGAAAAATGTAATTTGACAGTATACGTTTAACTTAGATTGTGGTTTGTTAGGTAAAAAAGGACTAGTTTTTATAGTGCCTATTTTAAATTACTTTTTTAAAATATCTGATATGTTTTTGAGATACACATATTTATTAAAATGGAATGTTTTTCAGAAACGTTGTTTATTTAAGGAGTGGTATTATTGGAATATTTTCAAACTAGTTTGTCTTTTGCAGTGTATTTAATTTCAAGGTCATCTAATCTTACTTAACCTTACCCAACATAACTTGGTGTCTGCGCTGTGATATATTTCCTACTTAAAGGGAATAACTTCCCTAAATTTAGCAAATATTCGGGCACAAAAGTGTCTGCATAACTTGGTAGAAAACTTCAAGATGGTTAGCATTCAAACGAAGTATTTGCCTACTGTAAAACAGTTAAATATTTTTGACACATTGTATGGGGAACAGATAATGGAAAATACCTTGCATCATTTAAATTTTACCGCAGTCGTAATTATCAGGAGTCACGCGTTTCATAGATTACACGGCGAATTAAGAGGTTACTTATCTATACTAATATAACAAAGAGGTAATTCAAGATTTTTTGTGTATTTGTTTATATGTAACGGTTAATCTTGGAAACCTCAAGGCTGATTCTTATAATTCTTTCATTTTTTAGGAAGCTACATTCTTCCAGCTGAGCATAGGCTATTTTTGGTTCCAAAAAAATTCCTTGAGAAATTTAAAAATTGTAAATCAAATCGGAGATAAATGAGATACATGGCTGCTTTCTAAGCATGCGCCAAAAAAAAACTACAGGGCAGATTCTTATAATTGTTTCGCTGTTCGAAACTACATTCTCCATATGGACATATACTATGTTCAATTAAAAGAAAAAAAAGTCGCCGGTAGTCACGGGTAGTCATGGGTAGTCGCAGGTAATCATGGGTAGTCGGAAATAGTCACGGGTAATCACGGGCAGTCGTATATGTATTACAATAACTACATAAAACCTGAGCGAAGCGATGGATGGCTTCTAGGAGTAAGTAAATGCACTATCAAAAACAAAACATGCAAATTCATTGCTGAATTAGATAACATAAATGTGAGCAATTACCCTTGATTTTTTTTTAAATTTGAACAAGTGTTTCTGAAATTATGAAACGTATTATATATACTGACATATTTTAATAAATTATTTTGGTCTGAAGAAACGCCATTCGGTTGTAAAAACTGCGTATAATTAGCGTGTGGAAACTAACTTAACCGTTTTCATACTGTTCAGTACGGGCCTTAATTTTGAAGGAGTGAGAGTGCCATCCCGCTAGTATGTTGTGGGCCGCAATCCCCAACATATCGTAATTGCGTATTTATTTATTACACATAGGTTTGTAACTAAGATAGACCTGCGGAAATTATGATCAGAACATTTAAAACAATAATAAGCTCTCAGTATGTGTCATAGACATTACAGCCGACGAATTTACTACGCATCTCATTATTATATAGTAAAGTAGAGGTCCATGCAATCATTCTGCTCATAACCTCAACAATAGCTCGTATGTTGTCTACATACCTGATGAAATAACATGTTCAAACTTCGACATAGGCATTTAATTTAAACTGTCATTTAGTTTTTCTATCAAATTGCACTTTCATAAAAATGTTTTCCCTGCAAACAGTATATATCACTTATGAAGTAAATCTTGGTGAAAGGAAATTATGTTCGAGGAAAAATATTCAGTGATGAGAGACTGAATATCACTGATGTGTAGCTGAAATACACACTCTAGCCATTATTAACTTTATATTCCTTACAACGGAATCAGTGCAAGACAAGACACTGAAATAAATGAGTTGGAGTAATCAGAAACAACACTACGTATTAATTTAAAACATCTAATATAATAGGTCATTATTTTAATCTGCAAATCTTCCAATAAAGTTATCAATTTTCAGAGATGGGAACTGATATTTCTCTTATATATCAGATTCGAATTTATACCAAACTGCGGTTATGTTTTTTTTTTATTTTTCAATGAAAGTTTAAACTAGAATGATGCGCAAGTCGTTCCCAAAATACGCTCCTGTCAAAAAGCAGTTTCTTCAAAATTCAACAAACAACGTCGTTCGGTTCGATTTCCATCTTATCTGAATGGAAGCGCGGCCAAAGAACGACACATTTGTGAGCTTGCCCAATATTTCAAAGATTCGTAATGGGGTACATGAACCATAAGACGTGGCGAAGAAGCGGTGACAATTTCGTGGTCGGCAGTTCCCATTCATCCACCCAAAACCCAGCAAACCACGAGGTATCAGTCTGTACCCAGACGGGAGAGCCGTAACAATGATTCTTACCCGCCAACCGCCCACAGATTCTCGACCTATTTCACCGAAGGAAATATGTTGCTCCACCCCACCCCTTCCCCGCTGCACGAACCGCACATCATCCTCCATGGTGACAAGCGAGTCTTTATCGCTCGCCGCATGGTAATTCCGGGTGTCTATTGCAAGTGTCGTCAGTATTAATTACCGTGCGGAGGGGGTGTGATGGGACGCGTGTGTGTGCGAGGGGGGTGGTGGGAGGCGCTTGCATAAATTCTCCCCCCTCCGTCCTCTTGGCAGCTAGCTGGAGACCCAGAGGAGTGACTTACTGCACGGCCTTACCCCTCCCTGCCGCACCCTGACACAACGGCGCGTGGAGCTCTGTCGCAACAGCTACCCTCGGCAAGTGTTACAGCACTTCATCAGTATGCACTGCGTGGACCAGGCACGGAAGAGTAGGAAAAAATAACACTACTACACAAGCGCGTCATGTGTCACAATAAGTTTGCTTATACCGGACGATCTAGAACAACACGAGTCCTTTGAAAAAGTGTGACATGATATTAAGTGAAGGAAACATCTGTTTCACTCCGAGGACGTCAAAATGTGTGTTAAAAAGACGAAAAACAGTAATATATCATTTATCTAAACATCTTACGAATTAAAAATCCTCTAATTTTAAAATTAATTGCCCGAAGTCCTTGTCACACTGTCAAATTTTCGCCTTCAACTAAAATTAACAATAAAATTTGAAGACAAAATAGAGACATTAAATTTTTCCGTCCATCAAATTTTGTCTAATAATCTTGAATGTGTTTGAAGATGCGCCATACTGTCAATTTTTTTTACTGGGATACTCTAATTTGAATTATTATTTTAACACTATTTTCATAGTGAGATATTGCTTTTGTTTTTCCATGAAATCCATTACAGGAATAACTGTAAGGAATGTTGTAATATATTTACGTTTCTTCGATAAATATAAATTTTTTTATAAGAGATGTTTCCTCCACAATGACTTTTAATGACTATGAGTTGGTAATATTATGTGCAATATTCATTTAAAATAGAATTCATACCCAGAGAGCTTCAGCATAAATTAGTTATTATATTCGTAACGTGCTTCATTTCCCACAATTGTTCAGTATTTTAATGTTTTTGACGTCCAGTTTTGTTGTGCACGATTTTGATTGGCCAAGACCCTCAAAGATTACATAAATTTTAAAACCGGTCCGATCTTCAAATGTTTGATAGAAACTGAGGTCATAAAACTTTCTCAGACAAAAGTGGCGGCGTTTTTGACGTTTCGATGACGTCATAACTGTCCAACTTTATTCGACCTAACTTATTGGAAGCGGTTTGACGGAAAAATTTTACAGTGTGACGGGGGCTTAAGAGCGCGCAAATGACAAGTGCTTCCTATATGCGGTTAATTTCCAGTAAACAGGAGTTTTAATCCATTTTTCTTCGGCCTGCCAATAACTAAAACCGACGTCTTAAAAGGCAGGGAAACCACAGGAGAACCAGAAAGCTCAGCCGTCTTTGGCGTCTGTATTTAAAACAGAAATAATTAAACATGATGTTCTTTGACCTTCTTGTTTTTTTCCTTTATTTAATAACACTTTTTGTTCATCCTTTAATGTGAAAATAACGGATATGTTTAAAATCTTTTATTTTTGCATTCTCTATTGTTTAATAATTTCAGATATCTGCACACTTTTTAATATATTTTTTTTAATAACAAGTTTAACAACAAGTGACCACTGCGATAGCCGGTGCACGACGTACACTGTAATAAAATAGTACGATTTTACACGAATGTACTTGACAGCACAATCTCCACACATGTTCCAGTATTTTTACGTGTACATGTATACGTGTGGTTTTACTGTGTGTCCCATGTATATCTACAAATACATTGCCAGTGTAATTTTACTATATTTAGTATTCTTTTTACTAATCATTATGTTCAATCACAAGTATTCTGTATTTGTCAATTTACTATTTTTTTGCTACCAATATTAAGCCACATAATGTAAATTTACACAAACTTTGTTAGTGTAACTTTATCATACCTAATAGTTTCTTTTATTAATAATCACATTAAGTCACATGTACTCTGTACATGTTATTTTACTATACTTGCTTCTAATTTTCTACCACACACTGTAAATTAACACAATCATTGTTACGGTAATTTTAATCACCGATATGTCACTGTCATATCTATTTACATGTACACTGCAAGGGTAATGCTACCATACCAGTCTGTAATTTTAACTTATTATGATGTTGAATAACATGCACTCCGTGCATGTAATTTGACTATGTAAATTATAGACTTGCTGCCACATACTCTTTGTTAATTTACACAAACATCGTCATTGTTATTTCACCTCCGTGTATTTGTATTTTTCACTAACAAAACAGCAAACTCACAGTTTAGCTGCAATTGTAATTACAAAATTTCTGTACATTTACAGAGTTATAAAAAGTGTTCTCCATAGTGCGGATAACGATTAACTTCAGATATTGAATAGATATTTATGCACAAAACCCAGCATATTCCATCAGTGGGACTTAAGATTTCCATTTGAACACACAAAAGGAGTTCAAAGGGGTTCTACTCCCTACCGTTAGATCGCATGTTTTAAGCAAATATTTGTAGTTATATTTAAATTCACAGGAACATTACGGTAAAATTTTAAATACTGTACTCGTTTTAGAAAAGTACACATAAAAATCTAAAGTTACCGTAAATTTGTATGTGTAAATATACGCTCAAATACTTTCGAATTTGTAATTCTACACCCTTGTGAATGTCAATGTAACAGTACATTTGCGTATTTAAAGTCAGATTGTACTAAATATTGAGTGAAATAGAAAAATGTGTACTGTTACACTGATGACGTGTCTTAATACAAAATTAGCGTAGTTGTAAAAACACATAGGCTTGGGGCTTTAGTGTCTTGCATTAGTGTATATTTACACATTCTTTCGCATTTGTATTTTACGCCCTTCTAAAAGTCAATATACCAGTACATTTATTTTTTTACAGTAAAATTGTAATACCTAGTGAGTGAAACAGATAAATATGTACTCCTACACCGATGAACGTGTTTTAATACAACATTGGCGTGGTTGTAAAAAGACACAAGCTTAGGATTTTAGTGCCTTTCATTAGTGTATTATTACAAATACTTTTACATGTGTAATTTTACGCCCTATTAAATGTCAATATACCAGTAGATTTGTGTTTTTTTACAGTAATATTGTACTACGTTTTGAAAGAAGCAGAACAATATGTACAGTAATTTTACATCGATGTACATGTTCCAATACAACATTGTTGTAGTTGTAAAAATACGGAGATTTGGGTTTTAATTCTTCATGCTTACAGATTTTCACACGTACTTTCAAATTTGTAAATTTACACCCCACTTATTGTTAATATACCAATAATTTTTTTTTTTTTTATAATATCATTGTACTATGTTTTGAATAAAGTTGTATATTGCTGAAAATTTACACGTACTGTACTTGTTTTTACAAATTGCACAGAGAAAATGTGAAATTACCAAAAGGTTGTACATGCATTTTTACACTTACTTTTTAATGTGTAGATAATTGAGGTCCGTGCCGCTCAGTATAGTAGGGGCCACGGTGGCTGAGCGATTAGCACGCTCACCTTCCACCAAGGCGAACCGGTTTCGGTCACCGGCCGGGTCACTGGGTTTTCGCAAGTGGGAATCGTGCTGGACAATGCCGTTGGTCGGGAGGTTTTCTCGAGGATCTCTCGTTTTCCCCACCCCTTCATTCTGGCGACGTTCTTTATTCATTTCAGTCACCATCATCGGCTCTCACGACCTCGATGTTAAAAGCCGCTCAAATATCTTCACATTCACTCACGCTCAGTACAAGCGTGGATTCAGGTGGGTACTGGCGGACATGTACGCTGTTCAGGTAAAATGAGCACTTCTGAAATTAAACCTTGAAGTTTTTCACTGACCGTTAAGGGCGGTTCACGATTAAGTATTCACTTTTGAAATCAACCTACTAATTGAATATATTTTAATGGACGCACTGAGTGGCATGCGCATAGCAAAATGGGTAACGATGGACGGAAAGTACTGGAAAGTACTTCCATGATTTAGTGTCGCATTAAAAGTGTAAGGTAATAATCTGCAGTAACTTATACTACATCTTTCGCTTTCTGTTTTTTACTGCATCAAATGTAAGAATTAGCAGATTTGTAAAATATTTACTTTTGTAAGAATTTTATAATTTCACTTGACGAACACACGAATAAAGCAACGATGTCCATTGCAGTGTTAATTTGAAATAAGGCGGAAAAATACACAATGTGCATACAATTAGATCTCAAGCAGGGCTTTCAAAAGTGCACATTTTAACGCGGACAGCCTATAACTGCATGTATGCTACTCGACACTCTGGCCTGCAAGATATCAGTTAAATTGGCAGCGAGTGAAGTAAAATAGTGCGAGACTTAAGTTGTACCGCAAGTGTTATGATTATTTTGTGAGAAATGAAGCTGGTGTTTGTTTACGTTACACTAAGCAGTAGGCTCTATAAGAATATTTGCATGCTAATAGCAAATTTATGTTCCTAAAAATCTCAGTTTTTTAATGGACCGGCGCATGTATAAAGTCATTTGGCCCACAGTAACGTAAAGCTTTCATATGGCGGACGGATACGAAATTAGAAGAGCACTAAATCGTGATCAGGGATTTCAAATCTGACAAATTCACCGTGAACAGCCTATAGAACTGTTGTTGCTTGTGCTGAGTTGAAATGAGTTGAGATATTTCGGCGGCTCTAAACAAAGTGGTCTTGAGAGCCGATTTGTTGTTTATATTCCGCCCGAAAAACATTCGTGCTGTTGGTGGAGGAATTGTTCATTTTTTTATGAAGGTAATAAATGAGCTCTTCAAGTAAATGAAA